>RXPK01000045.1:1274513-1873695 GCA_004143645.1 Protaetia brevitarsis
GACGAGGTAGTGGTTTTATTGGTTTTTGGGACACAGAGAGTTGTTATCAACGTCAGTAGAAGTGGTGAGAAGTTCTAACCGCAATCTTAACAGTGAAGTTGAAACAAAAAGTAATGGCCCGTAATTGAAGCATTGAACCTTTTCAAGGGAGGGCGAGGAATTTTGAAACATATCTTGACAAAGTGGAAGCATTTGTCAAAGTGAAATGCTCGTCACAGAAGATATGAAGGTGTCGATGTTTGTAACATTGCAGGAACAATGTTATCAAACATTGAAAAAATCTAGTGCTCCAAAGAAGGTAACTGACTTACAGTATCTGCAAGTGAAGGACGTATTATCCAAACATTATTCGCCCCCAGTGTCTGAGATCTACGAAAGATTTCGTATTCAAATAAAATGTAACCAGAAAAGAGACCAAACGTTAACAGAATACATGTGAGCTAACGAAAATTAGCAACAACATGTAAGTTCCAATCGTTCCTAGATGATGCATTAAGAGACAGGTTTGTGTGTGGGCTGCGATCTGAAAGCATGCAGAAGAGGTTGCTGTCGCAGGAGAAGAAGTTAACCTTCACCGAGGCCATTCAGTCGGCTCTGGCAGTGGAAACGGCGAAAAGCAAGTTGAAGACTCTCAGTCTGAGACAGGTAATAATAAGTAAACTATTGTAAAGAAGGCATCACACATATGCAAAAGTATCCAAACCGGGAACCAAACCAGCCGAACCACGTAAACATGGGAATTGCAACAAGTGTGGAAGGAGTCATCCCAAGGAGAAATGTCCTGCAATCAAATGGAGGTGCTACGAATGTTCGAAGTTAGGACATGTTAAGCAATTATGTCCAATGAAGAAATCCACAACCGTAGGTGCTGTCGAAGAAAATGGAGCGCAATCAACAAGTGAAACGGCTGTACATACCGAAGTAAATAATGATCTTTTTAGTTTAAATAATGTAGGAAATTCTAGGCTGTCACCTCATCACATTAATCTTAAGGTAAATGATCATGGTAATTTACCTTTGGGTTGGATACAGGTGCATTGTAAATCTGTAATTGTTGTGTTAGTAATTTAAAGAATGCTTAATGTACGTTTAAAACCTGTATGTTATAAGCTTAATGTGTGTCAGGCCAAGATATAAAGCTATCGGCGAATGCCTTAGAAATATTTGTCACAATTGATAAGTCATATAATTAGTATTAACTTGTATTGATCTACCAGAATTTCGTACCCTTGTTAGGCAGAAATTGGCTTGATGTTTTATATCCAGAATGGCAAAAGAATTTTTCGGTAAATAACCAATCAGTTACTCAGTCAGGTGGGGAAAATATCCAAAATATAGTAGGTCAAATTAAAAAAACAATTTCCAAACGTTTTTGAGGCAAATTTATTGTAAGTTCAAAATAAATGTTGAAGTGAAATTCAGCGTGAAAGATAAGACACGGTACGATCATGAAAAAAGCGTATGCCATGCCTTATGCTTGAAAACCTCGGGTTGAGAAAAAACCTAAATCAGATGCGTGGAAGCGGGAATTTTAAAAATCAGCGGGTCGCACTGTGAGTGGCGTCACCCATGTATTGTACCTAAGAAAGATGGAGAATTACGAATCTGCACTGATTTCCGGCTACGATAAACAAGGTGCTAAAATGTTCGACCAAATATCCATTGCCAACGCAGAAGACATACTTTGCTAGTCTGGCAGGTGGAAAGTATTTTACTTGTGGATTTCACAGGAGCCATATCAGCAACTGAGGGGGCAGCCTGATTCAAAATATCTCACTATCAATAACGGCATATCGGGTTATTTCAGTATTTACTAGGTTTGACATATTGGTATTGCGTCGCACAGCTATTTTTTCAAGCGGTAATGGGGACCAAATTCTCGGTGAATTATCGAATGTTAACTGTTACTCGATGACATTCTTATCAGGGAAAGTTTAGAAAGAAGCGGTAAACAGTGTTAAACGGATTAAGTTAATAATGTACCAGTCAATTAGATAAATGTACTTTCTTAAAAACAAGTTGAGTATTTAGGTCATGAATGATGACCAAGGGTACTCCAACGAAAGAAAAGCTAAAGGCGATTCGAAATGCACCGGAACCGCAAAATGTACGCATTCGTGCGTACTAGGGTTACTAAATTATTATAGTAAATTCATACAATGTGTCATCTCATTCAAAACCTTTGCTATATTTGTTAGAGGCTCTAGTGAATTTGTTTTGATAATCATGTCAGACCTTTTAATTAAGTAAAGTGTTGATTGAGAGAATCAAGTGCAACACTTATGATCGACTAAACCTATTTTAGTCAATGTGATGCTATTCATATGGAGTGGCGGGTGTACTGAGTCATCGAATAAATGGCGTAGAAACCAGTTGTTTTGCTTCAGGACACTATCCAAATGCTGAAAGGAACTACTCACAATTAGAACGCGAAGCCTTCAATTAGTTTTCAGTATTAAAAGATTTCCTAAGTATTTTATGGGGACGTTCTTTACATTAGGTCTGATCATGAACCGTAAAGTTATTTAATCCAAATCGTAGTATTCTGTAATGCAGCATCGAGAATTATTAGTGAACGTTAACTCTCCGCGTTATAATTACCAATGAATATTGTAAGGGTTCACAATTATTTGAAGCGGTATGCTGTCCAGATACCACGTGAACGACTCAATGAAGTGATATTCATTAAATTCATTTAAACTTCTCAGGAAGAGTGCCTATATCTGATGAAATATCGCGAAAGTGTCTATGAAAGATCCTATTTTGATGAAGGTTATAGAATTGTTAAAACTGGTTGGCCTAGTAAATTAAGTGCTGAATTCAAACCTTACTATGTAAAGAGAAATGTTCTATCAGTAGAAGAAGGTTGTCTAATGTCAGGCATAAAAGTAGTAATACCTCAAGCGTTACGTAAAAATGTCTTAGACCTGTTTATTAAGATTCATATAGGTTGGTCGTACTTAAATGCTGGCACGTTCAATATGTTGGTGCCACAGATGCAAGAAGATATTGAAAATGCAGTTAATAGTTGTCATGCGTGTCAATCTAATAAGAAAACGTACGAAAAGCATTAGATATCTTGGTCCCCAACAGAAAATGTGTTTCAAAGGATACATATAGACTTTTTCCATAGCAATAATCAAAACTTTTTGTTAATAGTAGATAGTAAATCTAGGTGGATTGATATTCATTGTATGTCAAAAGGGTTCAATGTCACAGAAACAATTGAAAAATTAAAAGTTACTTTTTCTGTAATGGGATTACCTAGTTCAATTGTCAGTGATAATGGGCCTCCTTTTGGTTCTAAGGATTTCATAAAATTTTGTCATGTAAACGGTATTGATGTATTAAAATCGCCTCCATATCACCCACAATCGAATGGATTGGCGGAGCGTCATGTGCAAAATGTTAAATCCACTTTAGAAAAATACTTACAGCAGAAATCAACTTTAACAATTCAACAACAAATTGTAAATTTCTTGTATAGTTATAGAAACACTCCTATGTATAACTACCGGACTTAGTCCAAATGAAATTATTTTTAAGACTAAACCAAAAACTAGGTTAGATTTGTTAAAACCCAGAAAGGGAGGAAAAATAGTTTTTAACAAAACGTTTGAATTTGTCAAACCTTAAACATTTGGTGTTGGTGAGAAAGTGTTTGTAGGTAAATTAGGACCATATTCAGACGATAAGTGGAAACAAGGGATTATAATAAAGAATGTTAGTGCTGTCACATATCTTGTAGAAGTGGAGGGTAAGATCATGTACAAACATGCAAATAACTTAAGAGCCATTAGAAACCCGGAAATAGGTGATGAAAGCAAAGCGACATCAACGTTGCCTACGTATATACCACCATTGCCTATTATCCCAAGTAACGTGATGGATACTCCTCATATGGCACAAGATTCAAATACAGAAGTAGTGAAAGATATAATTGTGTGCAATAGTCCAAAGAAGTAAGTGATAGGGTGGAGAAGTCATCTGAGTCGAATGCACAAATACCCGAAAGCAATGAAGCTGTCGAGAATGCAGTAAGACGCAGTGGCCGCTGCCCGAAAACCTCCTCAGCGTTTAGATTTATAATTTAAGTATACAGTTGTTTTGTTTTATGTTTATGTTAGAAAAAACGTTTGTAATTTATTTCTTTAAGTAAGAGGGGAAATGTTAAGTTTGAACATTTGAGATTTATAAGTTGGTACACCTGCGTAGCTATCTTAATAGAGAAGCCCTGGCCTAGGCGCGAGAATGTAAGCGGCAACGACACATCAAGTATCTGTGTAATGATATTTGTACTCTCTCCCAATATAATATAACGAACCCCTTTTGTGTTTTATTACTTAATACACAACACCAGTTTATGCGCAACTTTCGGTGATACAATGAAATAATAAGTGCTTTAAATACAAGATTGGTTATTTCGCGAAACAACAGTTGGACCAAAAAGATATACACAGATGTAAACAGGTGAGTTCTATATTTACATATAAATATACAAATAACACTGCACGTACACTCGTGTAAATATTAAATTGAAAAATAATATTGCAAAATGCGTGCCATGAAAATAACAATATGAAATAAACTGTTTGACGCCGATGATTCTAATCGCTTACGGGATAAGCAAATAGCGGTAACTGAACTAGTAAGTTCGCACTTTCAAGAATGATTAAAACGGTAAGCTCGTGGTCTACAACTACCGGAGAATAACTAGTGTGACCGTGCAAATGTGCAATTATATAGTGTGTGACTTTTAATTCGCGAAAACGGTAATTAAAAGTGACAACTCGTGATACAAATTAACGTAAGAATTTGTATATACAAGAACGGAAAATACATGAGATCAGCAATTGGCCGACACTCGAATGTAATATACGGAATTAGGCGGAGATTACGTGAGGCGCAGCCCTAAAGGCGGCACTCGTAACATAATACACGGAAGCGGACGGAGATTACGTGAGCGCAGCCCTGAAGCCGGCACTCGAGCGAGATCAGCCGTCGGCCGACCCATAGCCTAGTAGAGAGAGAGTGAGAAGCGGAACCTCTCTCTGTCGGGTCCATGTTTCGCGATGGTTTTTATAGACCTTGTACCGCGTCGGAGGATGCTTCGCGGACGGCGCGCGGTGAAGAGGATCTTAATTAAACACGTCACAAAAAAAAAAAACAGAATTTATATGTATGTACAATTACTGAGACAATCAATTGAAAATACCAAATTAACAATTTATAATCCATAAATTTTACTTAAAACCACACAAATTGATTGCCTCTTAAAGACGGCACGTGACAACTCTTCAATCGAAAAAAACGAGAAACCGATGAGTTAGGGAGAAAGGAATCATCTGCTTCATATCTAGGCTCAAAATCTGTTCTAGGAGTGTCTAAAACCACAGCACGACAACAGGTAAGAAGTTGGGTCAAAGAAAAACAAAAAGGATACTGGAACAATGCAACCAGACAAACTCATGGTAAGACCTTTATTAAGGGACCATCAAAAATGGAGTTTATATAATCTTGGCACTTTGTTTATTAGGATAAATACAATGTAAGATACAATTTTGTAACTCTAAAAATTTAATCCATATTGATAGCGCAATTTTTGTGTTATTACAGATTATCTTCTAGAGAAAAAAAAATGAACAATATTCTTATGAGCCAATAGATTATCATGAAATTGGCAAAAAATTACTCCCTATGATATAGATAACATAGTTCCTGCAAACTATTACGCGCCCCTTTAAATTCAATTTTCTACTTCGCTCCCATAAGGCGCTACTTGAATAACGGAGATTATCTTAGATAGCTAAACTTCCCATAGAGGGTGCTGTATCATGCTTTAACGATTCGCAATCGAATTTCTAGTATGAATGCATTAGAACAATCCGGAAATATAAACACGCCCATGTATAAAGAAGAGGTAGTTCTATATAGACAGTGGAGAAGCAATAATCGTTTCAGGCAGATATAAATTGTGAATATAAATAAGTAGTATTTAAGTGAATTCAGTTTGTTAATTGTTTGGTTAATTGATTCATTACTAATGTTATTTTATTTTAATTTATAGATTTATTTAAGTAAACATATAAATACTTTTATTGATACAAGAATTGTGTCCTCTGATACACTGCCATATTAGAAACAAAATATAAAATTTTATTATTTAATATTCCATTCTTGAAAGTTAACTAGTAAGCAATTTCGTTTTGTTTTTTTTTATCTAGCTTGGAATGTTTACGACACTATTACCCTTTGGCATCTCAATAAATTCCTTTTTATGGTGTACATTAATAATAAACTACATTCCATCACAATGAACTGACATTTGAGGAGATCTCATAAAAATTATATTTTACAATCCGGTACGGAGACCAATTTACCGATGCGCATCGAACGATGCGTCATGTCACATTGTATGCTCAGATTACTTCGTTATAACGATGTCGTCAGCTCTTGATGGAGAAGATTAACTACAGATTTCGTTTACAGCTCGCAGCGAGTGAATAGCAACGGATATCTTGATGATATTGTAACGTGACGACGATAATCTTCTATTATTTTCGTTTCGGCAGTAAATTTTTAACAATCCTTAAAAGAAAAAACACGCAAGTTATCCCAGGATTTGTATTATTTCGCGAGTCTGGAACAAAAGAATCGATGGCACAAAGGGAATTGAATTTTCATTCTATAGCAGTTTGGTTCTTAAGAGAAATCCGCTTTCCTTCCGGCTCATTATTGATGAAAAGACGTAGTTTGGGGTGGGGGCATTGGGCTAAGAGAATGTACGTCCACATGGGTGCAGAGCTGGAAGAAGCTGCAGCTTATGAAGTACGTTCCAGATAAGCTACTTAACGTAAGATAAAAATAAATGTGAGCTTTTTGTATATATCTACTTTACTTGTATTTTTTTTAATGTTATTCTACAAATTAATTTTGTTGTAATATTACAGATCTTGACGGAGGTCTTCAATTAATTCTGAACCATAATTTACAATGCCCTTGTGAATACTCTTTAAGATTTTTCAATAAAATGACAAGCTCCAAGTCTTTAAAATGAGCAATTCATCTATTTCCAATTAAAATCTCAACCAATTGGAGCTATGAGTGTAAGGTTCTACTTTAAACACTTTGTTAATTTTTGATTTTAGTAACATCTCTTACAATTAGTTAATCAATCCAAGTTTTTAATTGATGTTCTACAGCCGGATAAGGTACTAATCGAATGGGATCGTCATAAGTGAAGCATTTTAAGGGTAAATAGAATTCAAAAAATGAGAGTGGTTTGATATTAGTATTGGTCTAGCTCAGAACTTTATTCAATGCCCTCCCATTAGAATTTGGGGTTTTGAAAACGTCCAGCGCGGGCTCTGGTCTATATAACTGGTTCATTTCATTCATTCATCTCGCTACCCTTAAGCAGAATAACCTGTTGGTCATAACGAATCGCATCCTCAAGCCAGCTTACTAGATTATTTGCTTTCAGAACATTCAGTGTACCCTGGTTACCAGTGCATATACTGATGTTAACACCCTTCATTCTTCTTTGAAGTTTTTCTGGAGGCAGGGACCCGTTCCAAATAGTTTCCACCTGAAAGATGATCAAGGTTTACCCCAATATTATTCAAAGCTGGCAGTTCAAAGCAACAACTTCCGCCCCACCTATTCTTCCATCTTTGCGGGTTAAGTAGCAGTACAATACTGAAAGAAACTAAAGATAGAAATGGAGCAGAGGAAATCCAGTTACTGGGAAAATCTCCAGGGAATGAGGCAAAGTAAAATTCTTCTGGGAACTTATAACCAGAAGAGGTTTACAGAATGCATCAACCTGAGTAAGAACAATGTTCGCATACTAACAGGAATACTTTCAGGCCCATGTAGACTGAAAGGACGCCTGAGTAAGCTTGGATTGGAAAAAGATTCTGAATGTAGATTTTGGGGAATAGGATGAAACCCATCCCACCTCCTCTCAAACTGCATAGCACTGTGCAACTCGAGGCGCATTGCACCTGGAGCATGTGAAATCGAAGAGGAGACTTACCTAGACTTGGGCCCTCTGACGTCCTACACTTTCTGAAAGGAATAGGATTGGAAGGGCAGCTGTAAGACAGCAAGAATAGGGGACACAATAGATCTTTTAAGTCGCAGTGTAACATCACCCTTCTATTTACATACATACATACATACATTCTTTCATCTTTGATCCAACTGCGTGCTATACCAAGGATCGTCTTTCGAATTTTAGTCTTCCTATGTCTCATTCTTCACCTCTTGAAATCAGTACTTTGAATGTTTGCTTAAAGTTTAGTTTATGAAGCTTTACGTCCCTGTGGTATTTCTAATTATCTTACCTCTGTTCTAAGATGATTTTAAAATATGACTAGATGTTTTGCTAGGTCATCGAACTTAAAATTGATCGCCAACTTTAATCTGTAAGGATTGAGAACAAGCGGTTTTCTCCAATTGCAGATGGATGGGAGTAATATTTAATATAAGCTGCAATTGAACTGGTATTTTCTGCAGTTTACACTATGCCTTTTCTTCTGTGAGGCTGAGCCACCGCACTATGGATGTACAGGAAGCCAAATATGTAGCGAATTATATCATCTTCAGCTGTGGTTTCCAAGTTTTCCTAAAAAGTCTTTGTCTGGATCTATTGATCCAGTTGTTGCCTTATAGTCAATTCTATCTATTTATTTGTCCGAGTACAGATCAAGTACATTTGAACATTCCAGTTCTTCACACTTCAGAAATACTTTGTCCGAGCATATTTTCCTCCTGTTTGTGAATGGTATAGCTACAGAGTTCACTTGAAGAGATTATTTCAAATATCAGTCGCTGAGCAAATCGAGAAGCCATACGATTTTATAAAATCTTATCACGCTTGATTACAATGTGAGGGTCGGCGGCATAACCTTTAACATTGTATCCCTCATCGTGAAGATTTTAAAGCAAGTCATCAATAACCAAGGATTGCATCATGAGTGACAATACTCTCCCCGGAACACAATTGGTGTTCCAACACAATGATTCCGATTTTGTGTTTTATCAAGTGAGACGTCTAGATTTGCAAAAAATTAAGTTTCACGCTTAATGGGTGGTAGCATATGCTGCACTTTATCCTGGCGAATTCGTTTCCCTCTACAGCACCAGATACGATTGGTATTAGTTGGAGGGTTACGAGAATTTCTTTCTCACCCGATCTTATTACATGTGTGTCTTAAGTAAAATTCCTCTTTGCAGCCTATCTGCTAGTTTATAATCGTTAATTCATAGCCTGCTATAATATGAGATAAAGAAATTGTATTGAATGCAGTTGCTGCTATTACTATTTGCATTCCTAGACGCGTCATCAGTATACGTCAGTGCTCTGCACTGTAGTGGAAGGGTATCTCGCACTATTACGATAGGGAAATCTAAAGCAAGCACAAGATCGGCTACCGAATCTAGAAAAATTGTGTTTAAGAATACTTCATCATCGAGCCGTTCAATCCAGTGGATTATGGCTGACGCTTGAGCGTCGTAAAATTCGCATTAGGTGGATTAGCCTCTTTCTTTTATTAAGTCCGTTGTGGTCCTGGCTGCCCTTGTTATTTCCTCATTCCTCTCAGTATCCCTGCACTTCGTTTCCCAACCCGTCACTCCCATCATCCTTGCGTCCTCCTCTACAGCGTCTCTCCATCTCTTCCTCGGTCTTCCTCTGCTTCTGGTCGCCAGTGGGATCCACTGTGTTACCCTCCTGATCATTTCTCCTGGTTTTCTCCTCATTATATGTCCTGCCCATTGTAATCTATTTGCTTAAAGCAACTTATTGATGTTTTCTCCACCAGCTCATCTTCTATTTCTGTGTTCCTTTTCTTCTTACTTGCCCATCTTCCGTTATATTTGGCCCCAATATTGTTCGCATTATCTTTCTTTCTATTATTTTCAGATCTTCTTCCTCTTTTCGATTTATTGCCATTGTTTCTAACGCATAAGTAATAACCGGTCTAATCAGAGTTTTATATATTTTTAATTTAGTTTTTTTACTTAGCATTTTGTTTTTCAATAGGAATTTATTTCTACTGTATGCCTGGTATCCTTTTAAAATCCTCTCTCTCACTTTGTCTCTCACTGTTCCTCCCACTGTAACTCCTAGATAATTGAAAGAGGCAACTGCTTCAAAATTATATCTTTTTGTTTTTAAAAAGTCTTGTGCTTTTACGTCTCCTTTTCCCAGCTTCAAGTATTTTGTCTTACTTCATTTAATGTCATACCTAATTTATGTGCTTCCGCGTCTAGACTTTCTATAGCCTCTATTAGATCATCTCTGTATTGCTGTTATTTGCAATATCGTCTGCATATGCTATTAGTTGTATCTGATCTGTCATAATATGTTTCTTGTCTAGTTTTGCTCTTCTTATAACTCCCTCCAGCACTAGGTTAAACAATGTTGGCGATATTGGATCACCTTGTTTCACCTCTTTATTTATCTCGAACGAATCTGTTGTTGTTCTCTGCAATCTCACTTTGGCTTTTGTATACTTCAGACTAACTTCTAGGATTGTTCTTAGTTTTTTGGGTACTTCTAATATTTCTAACTCCTTAAACATTTTTTTTCCTGTTGAGAGTGTCGAAAGCACTTTTGAAATCAATAAATATTGCGTGTGTTTCTTTGCCATGTTCCCATCTCTTTTGAAAAATTTGTTTCAACGTGTGTATGGCGTTTATCGTGGATCAATCTTAAGAATACTTAATATTTATTAATTATAGTAATAAAGTGTAGTATTGTTCCAGGATGACAAATTAAAAACTACAGTATTTCAAAATGAGCTACCATTCATATCTTTCTTACGGTAGAAAATATGAAAATGAAATAATAAATATAATAAGGGAGTTCCATTCATCATAATAGTGTTTTATGTAAAAACAAGTTGGTTAGTGAGGAGAGGGGAACGTAAACAAATGGCTCGTGTTCGTGCAATTTAAAGACTGAATCCACTTCTCTAGTTATTTTTGCTATGTATTTATTTTTGTTAATGTATTCTATCAATTATTTATTAGTTTTTTATTTTGTTTGCCTGTTTCCCCTCTCGTAGGCTTCCTACTGGCGCCTAATTTAACTTTATATTACTTCGCGTAACACCGAAAACAAACAGCCACTTAAATATCATAAGTGAATCATGCAATTCAAAACCAACAATGCCCTTACGAACTAGAGACATAGCATCGAGGTAAATATAGCAGGCAACCCCATAAACAATCTTTATAGCCGTTTGTACGAGCTACGAAAACAAGCGAAATCCATCGTAACATTTCCCCGCGGATATAATTGGCTTTGTCAGGAAGATTATACTCGGCTAGGGTGCCTCCTTGTTTGTATACTCCCGTTTATCTACTCCGCACATATGCAGATCTGAATACCTAAGACGTTTCTACTTTTGAGGCTGCGAAGCAGCGGAACGAGAAGAGGAAAGGAGATCTCAAATATTTACGTCGGAATTTATCAGTTCAACAACGCGCGCCCTTATTTGCCCTGGAAACGAGGCGGACAAGTCCGTAAACCGTAAACCTCGCCCTAGGAATTCTGGTCGTATTAAAATTGGTGCGGATTACGAGTGTTGCTGCGCATCTATATTCCGTATCTTTTATTAAATCTTTAGTCAAATATTTACGGATGTAGAGGGTACACGATTGCGGATGTTGTAATAATCTGTTCCGAGTTTTGTGAAGTAACGCGGTTAAATGATACTTAGTATGATATTTTCAAAAGGTGTGGGACTCCATATTAGAGAGAGAGAGAGAAAACGGATTATGGTGAATAAGTAAAATTTATTCGCAACATGTTGGATTTACTGCTTTCAAAGATTTTATCGGCGCTGATTGAATAGAAAATTTCAATGGTATTTCTGACGAATTTTAATCATGTAATCCAATTTGCCGACCCACTTTGAACGACTCCAAAGGTATGTACCTACAAAGGGTATACAAAGGCTGGCTTTTCTGTGTGCCGTGGGTGCGTTGAAATCAACTGCTACTGGTGGGATGGAAGTACAGTGTAATCCAATCAAGCTATCGTAATCACTGTATTTTCCACGAACTCCACATCAATGCCTACTTCCGGTGTTTTTAATGAAATTAGTTAAGCTGTCACGTGCCGTTTTAAGAGTCAATTAATTTGCGTTATTTTAAGTTAAATTTATGAATTATAAATTATTGATTTGACATTTTCAATTAATTGTCTCAGTAATTGTACATAGTGTAATTGTAATTCCGTTTTTGTGACATAGTTAATTTGAGATCCTCCTCATCGCGCGCTGTCCGCGAAGCATCGTCCCCACATGCTACAAGGTCGGTTTACGCAGAATCCGACTTCCACTCGTGACTCGTGACGTAGCAGGGATAGTCCGAGAGCTATAAAAGCCGCCGCGAAACACGTACTCGGCAGAGAGAGAAGTCCGCTCTCTCTCTACTACGCTGAGTGTCGGGTTACAGCTGATCTCGCATAGTATCCGTCGGTCTCCAGGTATTACGTTATGAGTGTCGTCCTTGAAGGGTGTACCTCACGTAATCACCGTCCGTTTCCGTAAATTACGTTCGAGTGCCGTTCTTCGGAGTGTGCCTCACGTAATATCCGTCCGTTTCCGTAAATTAGGTTTCAGTGCCGTTCTTCGGAGTGCGTCTCACGTAATCACCGCCCGTTTCCGTATATTACGTTGCGAGTGCCGTTCTTCGGAGTGTGCCTCACGTAATATCCGTCCGTTTCCGTATGTTACATTGGAGTGTCGGCTAATTGCTGATCTCATGTAATTTCCGTTCTTGTTGTTCCTATTCCTATGTTAATTTGTAACGCGAATTGTCACTTTTAATTACCGCTTTTCCGAATTAAAAGTCACTACACAAGCCATACTAAGTTATTGCTCATTTACACGGTCACGCTAGTTATTCTCCGATAGTTGTAGACCGCGAGCTTACCGTTTTAAATATTTTTGAAAGCGCGAACTTACTAGTTCGGTTACTGCCATTTGTTTATTCCGTAAGCGTTTAAATTCATCGGCGACGAATAGCTAATTTCATATTGTTATTGTTATTTTCATGGCACGTATTTTGCATTATTATTATTATTGTTCAGTTTAATATTTACACGAGGGTACATACAGTTTTATTTATATTTATATGTAAATATAGAACTCACCTGTTTACATCTGTGTATCTCTTTTTTTTTTGTCCAACCGTTGTTTTGCGAAATAAACATTCTTGTATTTAAAGCACTTATTATTTCACTGTATCACCCAAAAGTTGCGTATAAACTGAGTAAGAACCCTGATTTCACTCTGACATTGTTGCTACCTCATTAGGGTTAATTTTAAATAATTATGTCACGTCAAAACATATACGCAACGAGGAATATTGAAAGCGCGACGCCCAGGGCTGACTAGCTGTTTAAGGACGCTACTATCAGCGCTATTACTTCAGGTTTTCACCGCTCAACGTCATCAACCGTGTTGTAGGCAACCACTTCAGCGCGCGTTCGAAGATTTGAGATAGAGAGAGAGAGAGTAGCTAAGTAGCGAACAGATAGTAGCGTTGGCAAATCATTAGCAGCGAAAGATCGTGACAAAGCACGATATAGAAGCGGGCAATTTTTGTTTTATTATGTATAGGCAACCAAATATGCACTAACGTCAACTTGGTGGCGTACTAAAACTGTTTGTAGAGTATGTGTCAAAGTGAGGTTTGGATTCTGTGCATATCTGTAGCGCTTATAAAGTCATCTGCAAGTCTGCAAGCATCTAAAATACGTACTTACAGACTTGCACATAATCTTATAGATCCTACAGTTGTGCATAGAATTTCATTATAACGCACGTTTGTTTGTTGCTGGACAAAGTGTGAGGTTGAAGAATATACCTTGGCAGCTCTAAGCATTGACATCTATTGATGTATTGTACCATCCCTTCCGGAATTTTGTCAAACCCTGAAGTATTCCTATCAATTCCTATGTATTACACAGGTTAACTATTAAACTATTATATTTTACAGCAAAAACTTCTTTATATTATATTAGATATAGACATTCGATTGTCACTTTGTCTAATGTACGTAGTCTGCAGTATACTACTCACGCGCGTATACAAGAGGGTAAGGGAGAGGGAGGGGATAATGGGGATAATTACCCCCTCCTCCCATGAGCCAGCAAAACCTACTTGTACATCGAAATCTTACATTTAAAGACAAACATTCATCTTTATTTTTTTTCCTTTGAAATTGTATCTAAAAAGAGCAGATAATCATTCTTTTTTTTTAGATAAAATAAAAATATCATTTCCATTACCCCCCCCCTATAAACTTCAAGTTGTATACGCGCCCGATATTACTATACAAGCATGTTGTGTCTATGGTACACACTTGATCCTTCAACACTCCTCTTTGATTATATATTCTTTATAGACATGTTGAATGTTGAATTAATAATAAGTAAGACAGAACTACAGTGCTTTGTCTCTTAATGTATGAAATATTTCATTGTATAAAGATTTTGTAAAAACATACAAAAATATATGTAGAAATAACTACGTGTCAGGTTTAAATTTGTTTCAATTTGGCTAAAATATTTTCGACTTTCGGCACTTAATGTTTATATCTTATACCGGAAGTAGTAGTCAATTTTATTATTGCAGTTGGAAAGATGGTATTTTTATTGCAAATACTATAGATTTTAGTCAAATTTATTCCACATACCATGCACTTAATCTTCATGTTTTACAAGATATTCGCTATTTAAATAATCATGTGGTACGTAGTGGTTCATGCACTTTTAAGTTGCTTGCAGTTGGTACATTGAGAATTTTTTCATTTTCATTGTAAATACTATCCATCAAATGGAGTATGTATTTCCAGCACTGAATTTAAGAAATATTAAACTGATTGCAGGAAGAGAAGGGGCATACGCTCCACCAAAGGTTCTGGTGGAGCGTATGCAAACCGCTCTCAACCACGGTTGACAAATGGTGTACACAAGAGCGACTATCAGTCAATGCTCAAAAACACAGGCTGTCACGTTTACAAGAAAAAGAACGCTAGAAGGCTTAACAGCCACTAGTGATAGGAGGTGAGCGAATTCCATACGTCAAAGAGGCGAAATACACCTGGGAGTATGGTTTTGATCAAAGGCACACATGGAATTCACATATGCAAAAATTGACTAGCAAAGCACCATCGCCCTGGCAGGTTGCAGGAGGCTCTGTGAAAGAATTGGGGCCTTAGCCCCAAGATGACTCTGTGGTTGTATACAGGGTAATCAACCATTTAAACGTATGGGAGCAGTAGCATGGTGGCCAAAGGCCGCGGGCAGGCGGGGGGCGGCCAAGGCGTGCAGAGGTTAGCGTGCCTGTGCGCACACGGGGGCGTTGAGATCGACCCCTGACCGCGCGATAGAAGTAATTCTGAACCTGCCAACTCAATACATATTTTTGTACAAGAGCCGCAAGGTCCACAGTAAATAGACTCTTACATAGTCAAGTCCGATAAGTAAATCGCGCGGGGCTGACTATAAAAAACTGCTAGACGAACTCCAGAAGGCATCTTTTTAGAATGCCATGTGATACCATGGTTCGAAGCCCTAACCTAGATAAGAATATATCAGGTTTATATATACCAGATAAGAAGGACTGGGAGGCAGGTGCCCCGGTAAGAGCGGATCAAACTGGTTTACTGACGGCTCTAAAACGGATTACGGCGTTTGGAGCGGGAATATACACTAAGAAACCTAAAAAGGCTCTTTCGGTAAGCTCAGCAAAGACACGACTGTGTTCCAAGCTGAGGTTGCTGCAATTCACCACTGTGTCAGAGAGATAGTGAGATGTACCGCACCGGGTAAAAGCGGTCGCTATCTTCTCCGACAGCCAGTCCACACTTAAAGCGATTAGCTCCTCAAGCGTGGACTCTAAGCTTGATTTGGGACTGTGTTAAGCGCCCTTAAATGAGGTGGGCACCCAAGGGAAAGTAACCCTAGCCTGGGTTCCTAGCCACTCGGGCGTGAGAGGAAATGAGGCGGCGACGAGCTGGCCAGGCGAGGTTCGTCAAGGCCATTCGTTTGGAGCCGACCCTTCTTTCGGCACTACCAAATCGCAAATTCAAAAAACCATCAATGAATGGATCATTACAATCAGTCAGAGAGTGGTGGCATAAATCACCGGGACAATGGCAGGCAAAAAGAGTTCCTAAAGGAGCAGAGGCCTGAACTCACGAGAGATCTACTGAATAAGACAGGAAGACTGTCAAAATGATAGTAGGTCGCTGACTGGTCACTGTAGACTGAATAGGCATATGTAATAACATAGGCCTGGCAGATGATGCAACCTGCAGATACTGCCAAGAGGAGGAAGAAACACCAGTTCATGTGCTGTGCCAATGTGAAGGCCTGGCGAGGACAAGGTTTCTAATAATGGGGGAGGAGAACCCCACAGCTAGTAGCTACATAAAGAAGCCGCTCTCAAAGATGATAGGCCTAATCAAGAGGCAAAATTAGAGAGCGTCCTTTAGGAAAAAGGGGATACACAATAGATCTGAAAAGGTCGCGGTGAAACAGGTCGATAGGCCACCCCAATCCTAATCTAATCTAATCTAAGAGAAGGGGCAAAGTGAAAGCTCTTCAGTTTGTGGTAACTCATTTCTTTTTTTAATAGCAACCCCTAATTTTCTCGGCGCCAATCGACTGTCCGTCAAAAAATACGTATAAATGTCAAAAAACGTTTTTAGTTGAAATGAATACTTTAGGGGATATTTCAGAAATACTGTCGCAGCATAATCATTATATGTCCAATAGTACTTTAAGGTCACTTGACAGCATCAGTCTACAGTTTCTTCCAAAACAACTTATTATACATGTTATATTCACCAGTCTTTAAGCTGCTGCCGTCATCCAGACAACTTTATTTCTTTAAGAATCAACACACTGGATTATCATAATAGAATACAATGCTACGACTTTGACACTAGTTGTCTAATTTGCGTCACTATAACCTTGTATATTTTTCTCTTCTGTAAAACCAGTATTTGTTAAACTCTTATGTCTTCGTTTTAGCTTATCTGTAAGCTAGTTAGCGTGGGTGTTCTTGCACCTTTTCAGTTTATCATTTCAAAAAGCTGTCACGTAATGATGCAATTAAAATTGGGACATTTAAGAATTAAGAAAAGTATCTAGATTAAGAGCAATTTACTAAGTAAGACAATGTGAACTGCTGAGTTACTTGTAACAACTGTTTATATATAAAGCGCAACAGACTCGCAGGAGAGTTACCATAGAGAAGAAGTACCTACAATACAATTTATTGTTGTATAATATTATTAAAAGATGCCATTTGTTGGATTATTGCATAAGAAATATGTAAAACCCAACAACGTATTGGTTTCCTGTGTACCCCAAACCTCACTATTACATAGCTTTAATACTTTCTTATAGAATTTCCATAATGTGTTGCGGCCGATAAAACCAGTATTTGAACTCTTATGTCTTCGGTTTACCTTAACTGTAAGCGAGTTGCCGTGGGTGTTCTTGCACCTCTTCAGTTTGTCATTTCGTAAAGCTGTAACGTAATGACGCAATTAAAATTGGGACACTGAATTAAGAAAAGTACCTACATTAAGAGCAATTTACTAAGTAAGGCAATGCGAACTGCTAAGATAGTTGTAACAACTATTTATATCTATAAATAGTTTATATCTATAAAGCGCAACAGACCCACAGGAGAGTTACCATAGAGAAAAAGTACCTACAATACAATTTATTGTTGTATAATATTACTAAAGGATGCATGTGTTGGATTATTACATAAGAAATATGTAAAACCCAATAAAGTATTGATTTCTCGTGTACCTCAAACCTCGCTATTACATAGCTTTAATACTTTATTATAGAATTTCCATAATGTGTTGTGGCCGATATTCTTAAGAAGTTGTTTACTTGTTCTAGATCTCCTTCAGAAGTTGTGTTACTGAATGGCCCTTTCTTACATCTGCGTCTACGCATATTACTATCGAGTCATCGAAAAGTATTAATATAGGTTGACTTTAAGCCGCTAAAATTGCGCTTATCTGCTCATTAAATTGGTATACTGCAGAAACATCTGTATACAATTATCGCAATGGAGAGACACGTCTTGTTTCGCTCCTTCTAAAACTCTTCAGTACTCCTCGGTGATAAAATCATCTTGTTTATACATTTTTCTGCAGAAATAATTAATAGTCGAATGTTAAATGTCAAATAACCAGTATAAGTGGTTGCATACTCGCAGTCACCAATGCAATGACATTTTTTTTAGAACTACACATAGGAAAAATATGTGGGTAATGAAAAAAAAATAACATCTCCTTAATTTGGAATTCTTCGTTACAAATCTAGCTTTTTTCATTCTAACGACATCATATAAATGTACACGTTAGACGTTTCTTATTCCGACCTTCCCCCTACATAAAAAGGGATGATAAATTGATGCCTCGCTACATGCAAACATCCCCTATCTGTATCCACAAAACCCCTGCTGTCACTCCACTACACGATTCGCATTTTTTCCCGTGTGTGGTAGGCGTTCTTTTTGCTACCCCAGAAGAGCAATGCCGTAATATGTCGACGACATCTGTCCCTAATGAGGGCCGCTTGTAATAGCAAGTCGGTTGGTGTGCGCGCGTGTACATGTTAAATATTAATGCTTTTCAGTGTCGGTGGCAGAGACCCATACGACGCGTAACCCGAGCACCGTGCGTGTGCGAAAAATGAACCGCATTGGGAGGGAGGCAGTGGCGAAGTCGAGAGGTCGCTTTTTCTGCGTGTTTGCCAGTCCCCGGGGCAAATGAGTCCTTCGCAAAAGGGGAGGATGTCGGTGAGAAATTCTTTGTTATTTAGCTGCGTCGTCAAATACGCGGTACGTCACCTGTTTGTAATTATTTACAGAGCGATATAAGGGTAATTTGATACACGTCGAGTTGAAAAATACCCGTAATTGTTTTGTGAAGGGATGGGAGGGGTGGAGCAGCAGAAATGTGTCGCCAATAACTATGAAAATTGGTGGAAGCGAAGAAACGAATTCTTTTTTATTTCTATTAGCTGGAATGGCAGTTCTCAGTTCAAAATAATAGATAGATAGATACATTTATTTTTGCAATTTTACCATTACATCAATTGTCACAATATTTTAGCTTTCACGTGGTAAATTGGTTCAAGTATATATAAAAAAAGAATACAAAAAAAACATTACTAAGTCAATAGATAAAATTATAAAAGATAATAAAACAAGAGCACTTAGGAGGGACTAACAGATCAACACAACATATACTACTATAGGAACTGCAGGAATTCGGATACTGTGCTACCAGGGAATTCTCAGGGCGTATTAGATAGTAGCAATTTTCCAGAGCATGAGACCAGATTGAATAATAAAAAAAAAGTTAAATATTGTTTACAAAAGATTATTGATATTAAATAAAATGAATGATTGCAAAGTACCAAAGGATGGGGAAGAGGGATAAATAAAACAACGTTTATAATTTATTTCCCACGTTGCGACTGTAGGGTCGTTTCGGCCAGTGAGGCGCGCGAGAGGTGTCGGATTGACGCCACTGGGTTGAGTCAGTTGTGTTGCTTCCTTGGCCCGACGCTGTCGCCCGGTCTTTAGCCACAGCCCAGAATGGCTATTTTCCAGTAGGGGAAACAAGGGATTGTGTACTTTGCAGAATTTTGATTTATAATAATTAAATTGAATGAAAAAGTTAGTTAAATGAAAAAAAAAACTAATGCGCCAAGGAAATAAAATTTGATTAAATAAAACTCAGAGAAACTATATAAACAGTTATATTAACAGTTGATTAGGTGAAGCCAAACATTAAATGATTACAAAGTATAAATACACGAAATGAACTTTTGGGAGTGACGTGTTATTGTCAAAAAAATTTGTATTACAAAGAAACAAGAAAAATCTACCTACTCGATCGAGCATGCAATTGAATACGACCTACCATTGTTTTAATGTAAAAAGATGAAAGAAAAAAAAAATCAAGATAATTTCAAAAGTTACGTTAAATTAAACAATGAGAGCAAAGACTAAAATATCAAAAGTTACGATAAATTATTCTGAATCCAATGGTAGTTCGTTACTACAAATACAAAAAAAAATAAATCTAAAATTAACTTTACATTTAAAAACAAGGCGCAAACGGTTGATTGCCACCAAACACCTCGGGGAGGAAGAAGTGGAAGAAGCCGATGGATGAAAGAAGAGAGCCCGTGTTCGGGTACGACTTAGGGACGCTGCCTGGGAGAGATCCGCGTCAGCGGGCTCCAGGGGAAGTTCTCGTCGCCAAAATATAATAACTCAAAAACGGCCTCGTGGAGTGGTTTCCTTTTACGTGATATCCCCCACAGGGGTTACCGAACGGAGTAATTTTGGTCAAAAGGGGTACGGCAGAGCGTCGCCTCTTAGATGGTATGTCTACACACTTAGCGGGCTGGAGAGTAAGTGAAGTGAAAAAAGAGGAGAGGAAATCTAGCTCCCGCGCTATGCCATTAAGTAGCCAATAGGATCCGAGTATCGAGGATTAAGAGTTTGCAGGTGTTCGTGCTTATGCGAAATTTCTAACGTTTTAAGTACAGTGCGCACAAAAAATGTGCAATTAATGCAATCTAAAATGCAAATGCATCTAACTAGATACTAAAATTTGACAATTTAAGAATTTAGAAAAAGGTCACAAATAAAGCGGTACATTGTAAAAAAACACATTTCAAGGTTAAACGTGACGTTATATGAAAAAAGTAAATAGCGAAATTCTCGGTAACCTAGTAAAGGTCAATGAATTTAGATGGTTTCAGATAAGATTAGTGTACAGTTTAGAAAATAAGAAAAGGTTGCGCAATGCTTTGAGATTGAAAATGAAACATAAATTAGGCGGCACTTAAAATGAGTTAAAGACGGAATAGGTAAATGAGTAGTAAGATAAGTTCTAACAGTCCTTAAAAAGAGATTAAATAAGAAAAGGTGTTTTCAACACGTAACAACTGATATGGCTCCACATGCATCAGTATCCTTCTCAACTCCCTGACGAAAGGCACAGATGGAAGCTGTTTTATTTCCTCTGGAAGGTGATTATAAAGCTTGGGCCCGCAGAAGTCCACCGCTCTCTGCGTACAGTTGAGCCGGTGGTGTGGTCGCCTCAAATGATCCCGATTCCTTGTGGCATATTCCTGGTAAGAACCGTTCGCGGTAAATAAATTCTTGTTATGGTGGGTGTAAGTGACGACGGATATAATATACTGTGATGCCACTGCAGCTCGAGTTATATTCAAGATTACACAGAAAAAGGAGAGGCCCAGAATGGAGCCCTGTGGAACGCCGGATTTAATCTCTCCGAGGGAGGATCGTATATTCCAGTGCGTTAATTGCACCCTGCCAGCAAGGTAAGATTTTAGGAGGTCCAATGAAGTGCCCCTAATGCCATAACTCTAGCTTCTCTTGCAAGATATTATGATCCACGGCATCGAAGGCCTTCGACAGGTCTAAGAGCGTCATCTGGGCCGATGCGCCTGAATCGAAGGCGTCGTGAATCTGCCGAACTATCTCTAATACCCCGCTAGTGGTTGAGCGCGTCTTCCTATAGCCATGTTGCTTAGGTGACAGGTAGTTGTTAATACTGCTTCCTTATGGGTTTTCGTAAATAAACTATTAACAGAAAAATAACTTCTGAGATCAAAATTCTTCATCTCATCTTCAGGCATAAAGTAGCTATCTTATACACTCAGATCAACTATCGGTAGTTATCGATAGTCACAAAATTGGACTTTCTACTGAGACCTAATGTGCGCTAAGTTTGAATGGACTGGAATACCGAAAGAAAATCTTATTTTTAAAGATTCTGAGCTATTTTAGAGACTGAAACTTTAAGGTGATAAAACCCGTTCCTTAATAGCTCCTAGGATCAGTAATGGACGAGATGAGTCATCGAACCATATGGATGCTATTTAATCATATCAACCAAGAGAGTTACTTTATTCTTTTTACCTAACTCATTTAATTTCCCTAGACATTCTCAGACTATCTTGGAATTGATTTCATGTAAGCTTAGCGCCTTGATAGCTGCTTGACTATTGGATATAATGATAATCTCCTGGTTTCAGTAATTCCTGTCAATATTGAACTGGAAGATTCCACAAACTTTCGATGCACTTGGTTCTAGGCCCATATATTCCTATTCCAATTCCCTCTGCCATTTTAGAGCGATCAGTGTACCATTTCTTGGCATTTTTTCTATTTAATTTCAAGATGATGTTTTGATTCCACTTGCTTTAACTTTTTTACTAAGCTTTCTGGTGAACTCTTTCATAAAGCTGATTTTTTTTTTTTGACATGTCATTCCGGGGTATGTCCCAGGTTTGATCACCGTCAGGAGATTGAGGCCTATGCCTAATCATTCCTTTCTCGATCATTCTGAGTGTGGTTCTTCTTGCCAAGCCTTCCACCACAATCAATTACTACTACCTCGATAGCTGTTGTTGGCCAGGTTCCAGTCATGCATACGCATGCTAATATTTGCACTTACCAGAGGTTTTTTAAATAATTCCATTCATTTATTTGTCTTTTGAATGTTGGCGTATTATTGGAACTGTGTTGTACGTTTTTAAGAGAGGGATTTTTGTAAGAAAAAACGATTGTAGAAGTTTGTCAGGCAGTTCCTTGTTCGACTGTTAACGTGAGTAGACGTATTTTTGTATATTATTGATGCCATTTTGTAATTCATTTCGATATTCTAAATTTTTGCATAAATTGAATTTTATATAGTCCATCAAGGAATTCATTTAGTAATAATTGTTAATATATTGATGTGTGCACATTATAGATATAAGATCATTTATTATTTTTGTTCGGGAAGATATATTTTAGTTGTAATTCTCTCATTATTGTTTAAAGAATTAATTTTTGGTTTTCTCTTTTGCTGTTTCTTCCTTTTAATTGTCTATCACCTCGGTTGGGTGAGTAGAAGCTTTGTACTTGCATTTTAGTTTTGTTTTTGTAATTTCACGCTTAATTTAGTTTGTTTTAATTTGTGAAACCACGTGGATTGAATTTGTATATTGGTTTATCTTCCTGAACAAACAAAACTTTTGCTTTGCATAGGAAATAGCATTGTCCTATTGTAATTTAAAATCAAGTACAGTTTTTAATTTAGGCCAGAACCTTTAGTTCACGGTTTTTTTCTACACGAGCTGTAATTTAACCCTTTTTGAATAATAAATTTTGATTGTTAATTATCTTCGTTGGGTTAAAAATTCTGTTCTTTTATTTTTATTATTAAACGTTTTCAATTTTTCGGGTACTTTTCATGGTTAGATTCAAGTTTTAATTCGCGAGGGTAACTTTGAGGTTAATAGTTCTTTTGCGCACTTTAATGTTATTTTCGTTGAGCTAGCTAATTTTAAATTCATTTTACATTCTAAAATTCATTTTGTATTTTAAATTCAATCAGTACACAGCATAATACGTTCATGCAAAAGTCTATCATTCTTGACGTGCCAATATTTTTGCAGATCTATTGGTATATTACTTTATATTTTCGTCAAGAATTTAAGCCACGTCAGATCTTTGTTAATAGCTTGCTGAAATCTCTGCGCATTTTCTCGCAAGGTTTCTATCACAGGATGCATAATAGGATGGACCTATATACACAAAATCCACTGCAGTAGTTTCTACAACATCACTTCGCACTCTAACTTTTCTTAACTCTCCACCTAAACATATTGGCACCTACTGCGTTTTTCTCTGCCCTCAGAATAAATAATCGTGCGAAACAGTCAAGTGCTTTGTATTAACTCCACCAGTTCCGACGATTCCGGAATGAATCCGCATTGTCGGAAAAGCAAGAGATTCGTGTAGTCGCAACCGCAGATAAAAAAATTCCTAATTCCTAAAACGAAAGATAAAAGTGCCATACCGTAGAGGAACCGCTTCGATTCCTTCAAGACTAGCCGGATTAAAAAGGAATGAACTATGCAACCCCTTAAACCCTTCCCACGCTCTAAGATACGGCCGTCTTTGAAGTAGTAACGCATAAAAAGAAACGGAGGCGAGCCTACAGTCGAGATTGCTCGCGATAGCGACATCCATCGGATGATATCCCAGGATCCTCCGCCATTTCGGAATGGAAGGGTCGATTTAGCGATTCCGAATTCGCCTTTCTCATTCAATTGGTTCGGTTTTATTTTATCGACGCCCGTGAAATAAAATAAAATCCCCCCGGGGTTTGCCGTGGGTGCGATTTGACGGAACACATCTTAAAGTTTTTTTTTTTATCGCTTTAAGATTTCAAAACTTCAAAGAAATTTTAAAGTTCTATCGAAGGAAATAACGATATACAACGTTACGTGGATTCGTGCGAAACTGATAGTCAATCTCAAACCGCCTTTATCGCATTTTACCCGAGCAATTTCCTGATTGGCGCACAAACCGCACTTCAGATGCCTCGAAAACACAATGCGTGGGTGTCAGACGTGTATAGGAAGTGAAATTTTACAAAAGGATCTTTATACGACTAATTTTTATTACGTTACCATCATTATAATTAATCACCCGAGAGGGGGCGCTATCGTCCGCTCGGAATTAGATAATATTCGGCCTTTTCGGAATATAATTACCCTGTTGGAGGGGCGTAAAAGGCCGTAATAAATCTTAATATGCCCGCCTGGCCGTATAATGCCGTATATGTACCCTGGCGGAAATGGCGTCCGCTTGAATTAAACTTCCCGTCGACTGGTCAGGACCCGGGACGTGGCATTAGGGTAATTTTTCAGGCGGCCTGTTGCCCCGTCGACGCGGTCCATTTCGGTGCATATTTATGTGACGGCGTGTTTTTGCAATTTAAATGATGAAAAATGTGTCACGTGATGCTATATCTGTGTGTGTGTTTCCGAATTAAATATTGTTTTTTTCTGTGAGTGGAAATTCCATGAAGAGATCGTAATGGCTGTTATTTGATTTACGATAAAATTCTATTTAGGATATTAAAATTTGGTTGGGATTTGCAGTAATATAGAATTATCATCATTATCTAGATTCTCGATTATTATTGGTTTGGGAAGGTGGCTAGCTACTTGCACTTATTGTTAGATCATCCTTAGTGGAATCATTTGGAACATTTTTTACAGTTTAATATGTGAATCAGGGCAAGTTTCACACTGATATAGGGGAGGATGGGGCAAGATGGGGCCACGAGGCATGATGGGGACATCGTCTTATCTACAAAACGGCAGTAAGCATCTGTCAAATAATAGCAGTCCTAATATTGACAAGTGCTGCTTTATGTTTGTTGTAATGTAGGAAACTTTACTAGTCGTAATAGTAATAGTAATAGTAATAGTAATAGTAATTTATTGATTTATAAAATCAAAAATGATGATATAAAATCAGTCAGGTTGAGAAAAGAAAGAAATAAAAAAAAATAAAAAATAACAACTGAATAAATAAGAAACTAAACTAAAAAAGTTATTGCTGTTTGTGCGTGAACTTTGCAATTTCCAGAATTTCGTTATTATTTTGATGGTGAGTTCAACGGCCAGTATCGGAAGCATAAGTAAATTATTTACAACTACAGTTTTTTGTGCTTATTAATTGACATGTATTGCATGTATTTTCTATAGTGTGTTATTTGTTTATTTCAAATATTTAATATGTTATTATAACATAACCAGAAAATGTCCCAAAGAGGCAATCATTATCTCACTCTTCACTCTGATCCGTTATGCCTGGATATGCCATTATGCTTTCTCGAAGACATAATGCCTATTTCTCATGTTAGAAATAAAGTACAGGTTCAATCAAAGCGTAACAAGGGAAAGACAACAAAAATCCTTACAAGCACTACGTATAAAAATCTACTACAAGAAAATAGAAGTCTGGAAAATCCCTAAGGCAACTAGAAGTGCTGAGGGAGAGTTAAAAAAAAATGACAAAGAAGAAAACAGAAGAGATCAAGAAGCCGAATTTTGTAAGGAAAGCAAAGAAATAGATTTTTAGAAAACGTCAGTAAATAATCAAGTTCTTGTGTTGAGGAAGATGACACTCAATGTTAGTATTGTAAGGAGACGTATTGATACAATGCCATGGATGGCGAGGTTGGGTACATGGAGGCTGTGCGAATAACGTGGATGAGTTCGTCTTCTATTGTCTCAATCGTGAAGATTAAGTTTAATATTCTTATCGTTATTGTTTTATTTTAAGTAATTCCGCTCTAAATAGTTTAAGCTTTGTTCCTGCATGTTTTTAAGAATACTTTGAGAATCTATTTTTTTTACCTATTACCAAGATTTATAGTACGACCCATTCTTAACTGGAACCCCATCTTGCTCCCATGGTGGGGCAAGATGGTATATTTACACATTTCTTTTCAAAGTTTTCTCACAACATCAAGAGGACCCATCGAAAAATTGTAAATTCATCCATCAGCAGATAAATGTTTAAAGATTACAACAAGCGTACTTAGAACCTTGTATATCAATTTGCAATCCTGATGCAGTGTTCTAAAGCTTAATGTACCCATCTTGCCCTACCTTCCCCTACATACCGATACCATAGAGGCTGATCAGAGTTTATTCCAAAAACTGATAAAACGAGACAGGATACAGCAAAGAACCTGAGATAAGTCCGATATCATTTATGCTGAAGAATCTTAAGAAACTGATAGAGAGACGCATAAGGGATGATAAATTCCTATCACTACATCAATCTCAGTAGCAGGTGAGGTTTTAATCCCCTTCTCCCCCACTGAGGAACTTGGACGTGGAGGAGTTACTGGCTGAATTGGACAATCACAAACTTTGAGATGCTTTCCATATGCTACAGCAGATGTTGTTGTTATTTTGTCTCAGGTTAAATTTAACAATGTAGTGTGAGAGAAAAAGCAGGACGCTCTATAAGTTCTACGAAAAGCAATTGAGGAGGGGAATCTCGGTAATACTTCCATTCAAAACTACGAGAAAAAGTTAGATGATCTTGGATTGCAAAAACCCCAAAGCGAAGAAATAAAGCTATTGAATTAAGTGAAATACGTTGCTGACATTCTTCATTCTAAGCTTGCTTGAAATTCACAGTTTGAGTGAATTAAAACAACATTTATGTTTGGTATGAGGTTAAAGTCAAATATTTTGTATTGAACATACATTTTAGTGGTCAGATCTATGATTATTTATTTATGCATCTCTGGCATGGTGGACAAAAATGTTCAAACTGTTTAATTAAATGAAGCAAGCAGATAGTTGGAAAATATTCTGTCGATATACTTAGAAGTCTAAGTATGGTAGAATTGGTTATTCTGCGTATGTATGTATGTATGTAGATAGAAGGGTGGTGTTACACTGCGACCTAAAAGATCTATTGTGTCCCCTATTCTTGCTGCTTTACAGCTGGCCTTCCAATCCTATTCCTTTTAGAAAGTGTAGGATGTCAGAGGGCCCCAGTCTAGGTAAGTCTCCCTCTTCGATTTCACACGCTCCCAGGTGCAATGTCCTCGAGTTGCACAGTGCTACGCAGTTTGAGAGGAGGTGGATGGATGTTTCATCCTGTTCCCCACAAAATCTGCATTCAGGATCTTTTTCCAATCCAAGCTTACTCAGGTGTCCTTTCAGTCTACAATGGCCTGAAAGTATTCCTGTTATTATACGTACATTGTTCTTACTCAGGTTGATGCATTCTGTAAACCTCTTCTGGTTATAAGTTCCCAGAAGAATTTTACTTTGCCTCATTCCCTGGAGATTTTCCCAGTAACTGGATTTTCTCTGTTCCATTTCCATTTTTAGTTTCTTCAGTATTGTACTGCTACTTAACCCGCAAAAGGGTTCAGGCCCTACAAAAGGCATTCCAGTCCCTTTTTTGCGAGGTTATCCGTTATTTCGTTTCCTTCCACTCCTGTGTGACCCGGAACCCACAGAAGGGTTACTTTATTTCTTTTGCCTAGCTCATTTAGTTTCCCTAGGCATTCCCAGACCATCTTGGAGCTGATTTCATATGAGTTCAGCGCCTTGATGGCTGCTTGACTATCAGACACGATGATAATCTCCTGCTTCCGATAGTTCCTATCCATAATGAAGTGAACACATCTACCAATAGCGTGTATTTCCGCCTGAAATATACTTGGGTATTTTCCCAAGCTTTCGAAATATGTAATTCTAGGCCCATATATTCCTATTCCAGTTCCTTCCGCCGTTTTGGAGCCATCAGTATACCATTTCATGGCATTTCTATTCAAGTTCAAGATGGTGTTATGATCCCACTCGCTCCTGTTACTTAGCTTTATGGTGAATTCCTTCACAAAGCTAATTTTTTTTAACATATCATCCCGGGGCATATCCCAGGTTTGATCACCGTCAGGAGATTGAGGCCTATGCCTAATCATTCCTTCCTTGACCATTCTTAGTGCGGCTCTTTTCGCCACGCCCTCTACTACAATGTGGAGGGGGGCAAGATCCAATACTACTTCAATAGCTGCTGTTGGGCAGGTTCTCATAGCCCCCGTTATGCATACACATGCTAATCTTTGCACTTTCGAGAAGTTAATTCTCGCGGTAGCCAGATTAGTTCTTTTGCTCCATGCTACTGATGCATAGGTGATGATCGGTCTCACTATCGCTGTATACATCCAAAGCAGTATTTTTGGGTTGCATCCCATTTTTCCCTGCAAAGTTTCTGGGTATCATAGCTAACCATGTAAACGCCTTATATCTAGAAACAATTTTGCAAAAGCATTTCGTAGTAAGTCTTTCTGATTTGGTAGACATTTTCCATTGGATTATTAGTATGTATATAAGTTCTATTCAGAATGGTACCTTAACTGGAGGGTAAGTACCATCTTTAGCAAATTAAATGCAATGAATCTAAGCTCCACAAATATCCGAGTATTAATGCAATTGAAGCTACAGCATACTGAAATAGTAATTAAAAATTATTTGCAAACAATTCTGAATTATGCATTGCTCGGTACGCAGTACTTGTAGTTTCGATTGCAGGTGACAACATTTTTCCAATTTATTATATGGCCTTGCTGCCCAAACATCAATCTTGATTCAGTTCTTTTTCTTTCCTGCAAAGCTATTCTTATTTCACCAATGTATGAGCGTCCACACTAAATATGGAATGTTGTAAACGCAGTATATGATTACTATTCTCCTGTTGTCTTTTTTTTTCGTTTTTTATATGAATTAGCCCATAAACGTTCTAATAGAAACAACGGTAATTTTTTCCCTTGTCACATTTTATCCAGATCAAGCGTTAATCTCCAACCGTCTCTATCAGATAATACTCGCTTAATTCCCGTACCAGCGCACAAACCCCAGTACCAAACGATCGAAATTAACACAGAACGCTGTAATAGAAATAACAAGGTACCGCACGTGTAAATAACACTGCAAAAACGCTTAATAGAGAACGTGGCACAACACGAGCGTAAACTAGCTCGCTACAGTAGCGAACACTGCCTGTATTTACACAACGCCACCTCCAACGCGTGCCGTTCCGATCGTCCTAATCAAAGCTCTCTCGAAAAGCGGAAATTGGGTCGTAGTTTCCGCAGTTTACGAACAAAACAGCGCCCTCTCGGTATAGGGACTACAACGACATGGGAGGAAGGTATGGCGCTCGTGGATATCCTGTACGACTGGCGCGCCACAACCCAAATCTAATTAGAGGTGGTCGGTGGTAATGGGCGCTAGGGGCACTGCTGGTCGGTCAGTGCAGGAGGGAGTAGTAATATGCAAGGGTGCATCGAGTGTTGTGATAACACGATGTGCGATGCGCGTGCTAACAACGTGAATGCTGGAGTTGTTGTGTCGGCTGGGTAATGAGAATGGATCGAGGATGATTGGGATTGTCCAATTAGGATGAGCACAGCTGCAGAAACGTATTCAAAATAGAAGGAGAAATAGATTTTATAGTAATAGTCCACTAACAGCGTCGAAAAAGGTGACAATCTCGAAGCAAATAATAAAGACAAAGCAACTTAGCAGTTGGTCAATAGATTGTAAGGAATCCAATCTAAGAGTATCTTTAACCTCACAGATTTTGGTACACACTGTGATCATGAAAGTATTTCAGAGTCCATGAACAAACATTTTTTATTAAAAGACCAAAAGTTATCATTAGATCAGATGAAACAGGTCTCACAAATCTGCTCTCTTTTTCTAACGAACCAAGCCAAGGTAAAAGCTGCTATACACTGTAACGCTACACAGAGTAGCCTACAGCCCGGATTAAAAAAATAAATTTTAAGAAAAATACATTAATTAAATTAAAAAAAAAATGAAATTTTATACATCCCAGTGTCATCTATCTTTATTAATTTTGTATTAGAAGTGTGCTCTCTCACCAGCCAGATGTCATGCAGGGCGAGAAATTTCCGATCGAGGGGCGTTGACATAAAAAAATAACGAATAGCTCTTATTACCTCTCTTATATTAACTTAGTACGTAAGAGGCAAGCGTGCAAGACTGTTGCCTAATTGTCCTCTCCTTCAAATTCAATGTTAATGACCAGTTTAAATGATATCGTAGGCATGATAGTGTTGTGCCTCAATGAAAAACAATTTCTCATGTGAAATTAAAACATTTAAGTGCGAATAAAAGTGATTTTATTTAATAAAAAAATTCTAAATGTGAACTTGTTTAAAATCAGACATAAATCTTTGGATATTCTTATCTCAGGTAAGTACGTGAGTCCGTTTCATTAATAACACTAAAGTTTTATAAGTAGTTCCACTTTTTGCAATTTTAAACTCATAGTTTCAAACGTGTATACGTCTAAGTTAAACTTCAATTTTCCCGCGTTTCTGACCGTTCAAACGGAGTTAAGCTGGGCTTAAATAGACGTGTGAGACAGTATGGTCAACCTTGATGGTAAATTACTGACTGGATATTGGTTCGTAACGTAAATACATGTCAAAATATAATACTACCAACTTATACAAATTTCCCCAAGTAACTGCAAACGATTTAGCGATGATACAAACAATTTTCTAACCTCAAATTTTGCAGAACGTAAAAAATGAAATTCTTATAAGTATAATTAAATTTAGATTAGCATTGAAATAATACGTTTATTTTTTAGGTAGATTTGACAAGGAATACCTTCTATAAGGACGAATTCTGCGTACATCGGAGTGGTCAGGTATGTTCGAATGTCGGATCAGGGCCCTCGTACATCGTAGGTACTTCAGATCACGGAGTCTGGCTCAATCAGGACAGGAACATATCAGGAGACTCGTCGTTGAAGAAAAACTACCCACAAGTGGTAAGTAATTTGGATAATATTTATGTGATGAACTTTGTTTAAGTTAACAATTATTTTTTGGTTGTAATTTGGAATAAAATTGGATTTTATCGAAATAGCCGTTAATTACAACAACAAATTGAGATACGTCTGCCTCGAACAAAGCTCGGTTAGTGAATGGTTCGAATTGAAAATGTTTTAACTGACTTGAAAGCGATTGTCTTTGTCAAGGAGTGCAACTGTCTGTGAAAATTCGTTAATATAACCAAAATGCGGGGAACCTCCATTGTTTTATATATGAGAATGCCCATGTGACCGAATGAACTGTCGAATGTTCAAACGAAATGAAAATAAATAATAATTACAAAATCTGAAATCACCTTACAATTGAAATATAATAAAGGTATGTGTCTCTGAATTGTGAGAAAAATACAATTGAAATTTTTAAACACTTATTACTATGTAAAATTAAAAATCTTAAAATTTATTACTGCACCTAAAAAGTAGGCAACCATTTATATACATAGAATTGTTACAGAACTCGATTTCCAGCAATTTCCCATGTCTTCCTGTTGACATATCAAAGCAATTGGACTGCCAATGCATATACAAACATTATTAGACTAAATTTGAATAAAATTAATACACAGTAAAAAAAAAAATATCCACTTGAATTGAGCTTGGATCCAAATTTGATCTGTCAATAACTATTGTAAAAATATACTATCCAAATTCTAATATTCATTTTCGATGTGTAGGTATATCACTGCTGATCATGTTACTTCCCGAAGGGAATATTCTGAATAAAAATGTCTTGAAGGACTTGCCAAATGCAGAGATTTCCTACATCACCTGGACATCGTCTGGCTGTCTGCTGCTACATATAATATCCTTTTTCTTATAATATTTAATTAGTTTTAATATATAACTAAGTAAAATAGTAACATTCCCTTTTAAATAATAGTAGAATATATGTACCATAATAATACATATAGTTTCAATAACTCTAAGGCTGTTGGGATAGACAAATTGCTGGAGAACGAATGTTTACTAAAAATGTGTTCTGATAATTTAGCAAAGCCTTTAACAGCCTGGATAAACACTTCGTTCGCAAACGACTGAAGTTCAGCATAATAAAATCCATCCACACTATCGACCCATAGCATTAATATCCTCTATTTCAAAGATACATGAAAAAATTGTGCAACATAGAATGTTAAACTTTATACATAGGATGGGCATTTTAAAAAAAAAGTCAAAACGCATATATTAAGGGGAGATCGACAACACAATGTCATCTTCCAGCTGTTAAATGAGATCGTAAGAGGACTGAATAACGGAGAGGCTACTGTCGACCTCTTTATAGATCTGTCTCGAGCTATCAACAGTGTTCATCATCGTGTGCTGCTGGCCAAACTGGAGAGAATGGGTTTTCGGGGAGTTATATACAACTGGATTGAGTCATTTATAACAAACAGGAAACAATGCGTATCTGCCCACACAGATCAAGGAAAAGAGATAAGATCAAGTTGGAGTCACGTATTGCAGGGACTTACCCAAGGATCTATCCTTGGTCCCCTCCTCTTCATATTGCACGTGAATGACCTGCCGGGCACTGTGGAAAGTCTCATTCTGACCTTATAACGCAAAATCTAAAAGCCCTGGAGGAATGGTTCCTACAGAATAATTTGAAATTGCCAATGTTCAATGTCAAATTATTCCAGTTTAATAGTGTCCAGTAACGGCACAAGGTTCCTGGGCATTAAATTCGAGCTTACGTGGAACTGTCATATAGACTCACTCATAGCGAAACTAAGCAGTCTTTGATACGCCCTAAGAACGGTTGCCAGGAACTTTGGTCAGGATGTGGCGCTTTGTGTTTCCTGTTATTTACAATTATATATACCTACATATATCTGTCCTGTTGACAATATATTACATACATTTTAAATTGACAATTTCTGTATTTTTTTATTGCAAATATACATTATATTATTATTATTATTATAGAGATATTACAGTTATTTTACAATAAAAAGCATTTGATATTCCGAATCACTACGTCATATTAACGAAACTCTGGGCACTTGGGGTACGGGGAGTAGCCCATGCATTATTCTCCTCCTACCTAAAAGATCGAAAGGCTTATGTATTCGTTCAGTTCAGTGCGAATGGATTGCATAGCACTTATTATTCCAATGTTGCGGAAATTACAGTTGGTGTTCCGCAGGGCTCCATCTTGGGTCCAAGCCTTTTTATGGTAGCCGTCAACGATCTGAGGTGTTCTCTGAGTGATTGCGTACTGTCTCAGTATGCAGATGATACAACTTGCGTCATCAGTGGTCCTTCAATGGCCCACGTGTCGATAGCCTCTGAGGAATGTATAAGTCAGTTTAATGGATGGTGTGAGGATAATGGATTGAAAATAAACAGAGAGAAGACGGGGCTGCTGAGGTTCAGATTGAGCACGGTTCCATCAGCCAGCAGTCTATACGTATCCTGCGACGGTAAGTCCATACCTGAGCAAGACAATTATAAGTTTTTGGGTATCACAATAGATAAAGGGCTCAGGTATGAGAAACATTGTTCATCCCTTGAAGCTAAATTGGCTACAGCCTTCTAGGGCATGTAATAACTTTAGTATTCCGGTTCACAAAACTTCACTTTTTGAATGTGGTCCTAAGTATCGATCGTTATCATACTACAATAAACTGCCTGAAAAAATGAAATTAGCACCAACGATATATGGATTTAAGAAGTTGCTGAAAGAATTTTTGTTAGAACATAGATTTTACGATATTAAAGAATTTTTAGCTTTTATGTTCAACGTTTATTTTTAGTTTTGTTATTGTGGTGTAGTTTTATTGTAAAATAACTGTAATATCAGATAATTCCAAAATAGTCATAGAGAAGAACAAAACTTTGAAACGAAAATAAAATATTATTCAATATGTAGAAGTGAGGATCAACCCACCTTCACCATCCTTTAAGGATCTTAAGGACCGAACACGCACATCAAATTAATTTTAATTACCCCATCACACCATATCACCACATTGTTAGAGCCGTCTATCGACTAGCCATAGAAAAACAATACGGCCTTGACTTTTCGCCAAATTACGAGCGAATAAGTTTTTTTTTTCTCCTCTCCCTAATATATCCCGCGTCGGATTCAGACGTTTACGACAGGGGCGAATTAAAACTGGCGACTAGATTGAATCGTCTCGGAGCGCGGAGTGGGAAGGAGTCGACAGTGAACCGTTAATGATTTTACAATGCCTCGACGAAGTAGATCTTTTATCCGATCCGATTAATTAAAATCGCTCGCGCCCCCTGTAGGCTGTCACGTCTTGACGTGTTGATGTATTGCCGTTACTTCGGGTGGCTTGTAGGGGGTGACTTTTCTTTGTTTTTAAGGCTAAAGGGGTGATAATTAACGAGAGTAACAGAGGAGCTTTGCTGGATAATAGCTGGGTGGGAATCGGGAAAATTGTTCGAGATAAGGAAAATATGTTGATCTACGTAGTGGATCAATATCAATAGGGGAACAAGTAAATTTTGTGTGTTCAAGATGGACTAGTTAACGCTAAAAAAAAGCAATACGAGTGTTTTTTCAAATTTTTCAAAGAAAATCTCGGATATAAGTAGGGATCCACTTATATCCGGGCAAAATAACATGACTATAACGTCGTCTAAATGTTATCTTGTAACGCGAAATGTTACAAAAATATATACAATGTACCACATGCAGTAACATTTCTACGACTGTTTAATGTCCGCCTAAGCGATGTTACGAAACAATATTTCCCAGTAATGTTAATACGAGGTCTTCGAGTAACATTACTTTAACATGACGATTAATGTTGAAGTATAGCTCTTCCGTAACATTTCTCATATGTTAAGAGGAATTAAGAGAAATATTGATACAGTGTGGCAATTAAATGTTTCTATAAGAATATTTTATTTACTCCAAAAGTTCTTGCTGCATTATACAAGAAACATGCTGTTGAGGTTTATCGAGAGGTTATATTAATTAATATAAAACGGAATCTCAATCAGTCTTATTGAAATTCAATGTTAATATTATAATTTCATGTTACACTCGATAGATCGGGCCCCTCTGTTTATACGAATTTATCTTCACTTACTAAAATTACAATATTAACATTAAACATTAATGCCAGAAAAATATAATGGATAAGACATTTTTATAATATAACATTTTATAAGTCTTTTTTTGTAGTTATTTTTGTAGATACATTAAAATGGTCAATCATATATCATATAGTTCTATGTAAAAACTAAATAGTAATACTATGAATAATATTATAAATAGCTATTTAAGTAAACGAAATATATTAATAAATACTTTAAAAAGTAAAATGCTGCTTACAGAAGACAATAAAGGCATTTATTGATTAAAAAAAAAGTACATTAAATTCCATTTTAATAAACTTCAGTATTGGAAACAGATTATGGGGCACATAAATTAACATGAATAGAATCTAAACAAAAACTCACAACACATAAGAAAAACGCCCCGAATGCATTTTATTCCTTTGAACATTTTGCTGTTTTTCTATCAAATCTTTGTTTTGCATAAGGAAACCATTCCATGATAGTTTTTCGTATTCTTTATCTGTCAGTGCAATATTTCTTCCAATTCTCTGTGAAATTAAAAAAAGACCGTCAAAAATAGAGATCAGAAAAGCTATTTTATTTATATGAAAATTAGGATAAGCTGCATATTTTATATATAACACTGTTTATAATTATTGTAAACTTTGTATCTGATCAAGAATTACTATGAATTCTAAGAATGGCATTACGTGACATTGCTCATCCTTGTAGCACAACAGGTAGGTTTTACTATAACATATATAGGTTATGATATACATAATACATATCTATCTTAAAGATCTTCGATGAATTTGAAAGGATCGACATACCTACTTTAGCATTATAAATAAAACTTACCTGATAATGTTGATTCATTATTGATAGGAATTTTTTTCTCATCAAAACAATTGCGACGCACAATCCCAAGATGGTCCTATCCACGCCCTGTCCAGTCACGATTACCGTACATTATGAAAGAAGGGGTTCACAGGTTCACGCCAAGTCGTGTATGCGCGGTACGAAAAAACTTGTGATGGCAAGCCATACTAACTTTTACAAGTGCGCAGTGCGCAACCACAACCCCCATTAACATGACTATTTCATCACCATTATTTACCTTATAAAGAAAATTTGCTCTATTAGTTTTGTGTTTTCAAAATTCTAAATTTGCAGAAACATATATACGTACCTATCTTACACTTTATAAAATGTAAATATGTTAATGTTACAAGCGCAAATGTTGTAACATTCCTTGTAATGATTCACCTTGTAAATATGGCAATGTTACAACTAAATATTACCTCAACATTTTTGACAACAAAGTCTTTGTTTTTGCAACATTGTTTTAAAATATTTTTTCCTGATTACATTGAAATGTTACTCTAATGGCCTGCAATATTTCTATCATTATTTAATGTTGCTGCAAAATTTCAGTAACATGTTTTTGTTTAACATCGCTGTCTAGAAAACAATGTAATGTTACTGAGATATCTGCAACATTACTTGCCAAGTGGGGATACACAAAGTTACTCTGATCGCGATTTCTTCTTGGGAAAATAGATTGTCGTAGAAATAAAGAAGAGGTAATGTTACATGTAAATGTTAATTTACACACAACACTTGGCACTATTCTCCAGCAGCAAACGGTGGCCAAAGCATTCAGCAATCACGGTGCTAGCATTAGCTCGCTATGCGATGCACTTTGAATAATATATGTAACTGTGGCCAGCGCCTAATGGTGGGTCCTTCTACAACCGCTCTCTAGCCGAACGGCACGTCCACTCGCTTTGGACGCTGGCTGATGACGTTTTTGTTCGCTTGCGTACCTACGCTCTCTCGCGTGTTTTCCTCGGCAGTCTGCTAATTAGGGACATTGCGCTGTCCTTGCGATCACTGCAAACTTTTTTATTTGTCCCTTTATTTCTTGACGCTGTTTACGTCACGGCGCGCGCGCACACAATTAATTCTAAATATTTAGATAAATAGAATGAAATCGAGTATCTTTTATTAAGGAAGTAAAATTTAAAATAAAATGTATTCTAGGCATTCCATTATAATATGGGTATGTATCGAAACGTTTTAGGTAAAAATCTGCTGGAATTGGGATATTATTAAATGTACGACGCTAAATTATAAAAGCAACCATTGGCACAACCGTCTCCTCTCATAGCTAAAAGAAGGAATTAAATGATAATTCAAAATTTTTAACAGTTAACTCCCTTCGATTGTTCATCGAAGATCAGTTTACTAACTGATATTTAAACAAGGACTAAAATGGACACTAAATTTCCCTTATGCGAAGAGGAATAATCAACATGAATAAACAGGAAATAGATATTAAAAAAAGAAACAATAAAATAAATTTCAAGCACAGCAATTTGTATTTGCAAGCTTTAAATTGGCAATAAAATTTATTATTATAAATAACATTTTGGTTTAGTATGATTTCTCTTGCAGAACAAAGGCAATACATATGTTGGCTAGAAGAGCTCATGGAAGAACATGGGGATTAGGACGTAATATGATATACTGGACATACATCACGATAGTCAGACCCATGATCATTTATACATCTCAGGTTTAGTGGACAGAGGTGTAGCTGCTATAACAGAACTTAGCAACATACACAGGCTACGTGTTTAGGAACAAGGGGAGCTATGAGGACTCATAGACTTCCCTCCTCTCCAGCACTCTTCCACTAGGAAAATATGCCATGGTTTTTCAAATAGAAGCAATATTGTATTGTGCAACTGAAATAACTCACAGGACTTATGAAAATACGCGTATCTATAATGTCACAGACAGCCAGGCGATACAATCAAACCAGTTTATTATTGATTCCAGCAGCCAAAACATTTTCAACCCATTACCTTGTATAGAAACATGTTATTTCAAATTTCCGTAACTTACTATTAAATTGGATCATTTGTTCTCGCTGCTCATGCAGCGATTCCCTAACAGAACGGGTGCAGCACTTCAAAAGCGGTTAAACATCGGTATTTGCATCCCTTAGAGCGGTGCAAGTGCATATTACATGTATTTCCATATAAATTGTACTACTTGTTGTAGTAATGGTAGGAATAATATCAGTTCTGCAATTTTGATGAATGTAATAGGTTATTATTTGAAGTTAGATATAGATTTTGGCGAAATCAACGGTTATAAAGGAACTTCAAAGTTAAGGTAAAAGATCTTTTTTTAAATATACGAAGTGCTTTATATATTTCTACACAAATGTTACAGTTTTTTGTGTAAGTAGGTATATATAGGTATCCAATTGGACGAGTAATTAATGAACAGCCCGCATTAAGTACAGTTGCTGCTTCGACAGAAGGTAGGATTTTCTTCGTTCTGTTATATCAAAATCACAACATTATTATTAATGGCTTGTAAAATACATTTTCAAAAGAAATGGAGACGTCAAAATTATACCACAGTTAAAATCCTCCAAAACCATTGCATTTAGTGGTAGAGAACTTTAGTGCGAATTGTTTTTTAATAATGTGTAGAATTCCTTAAAAAAGAGAAACAAATGGGGTTTTGTTCATCAATTTTTTTATCCCACAAACCTAGCTGCAGTGGATCTCGAGCAAATGTAATACCCAAGTGGTAAATACCTATATATTTGACTAAGAGAATCTGCCCAATAGAAGCTATCAAGGCAACATTGGATCTTACCTCTCTCCATATTGTGGTGGAGGGCGCGGCAAAAAGAACCACACTCAGAATGATTAGGCATAGGCTACAATCTCCTGACGGTGATCAAATCTGGGACATGCATCGGGATGACATGTCTAAAAAAATTCAGCATTGGAAAAAGATTCACCACAAAGCTTAGCCCACTCACAAGAGTGAGTGGGATCGAAAGACCATTTTGAAATTCAATAAAAATGTCATTGAATGAGGCAAGGTAAAATTCTTCTGGGAACTTATAACCAGAAGAGCTTCACAGAGTACCTCAATCTGAGTAAGAACAATATTCGCATACTAACGGGAATACTTTCAGGCCATTGTAGACTGAAAGGACATCTGAGTAAGCTTGGATTGGAAAAGGAATCTGAATGTAGATTTTGTGGGGAGCAGGATGAAACACCCATCCATCTCCTCTCAAATTGCGTAGCACTGTGCAACTCAAGGGTGTTGCACCTGGAAGCGTGTGAAATTAAAGAGTGAAACTTATCTAACCTGGGAGCTTCTGATATCCTACACTTTCTGAAAGGAATAGGATTTGAAGGCCAGCTGTAAAAAAAGCAAGAATAGGGGACACAATAAACCTCTTAGGTCGTAGTGTAATATCACTCTCATTCGTAATGAAACAAAATTCACCCGCCATTTTGCTCATGTGAGTTGTTAAATTCACAAGTCATAATGTGAAATTTTAATTTATTAACCGTTCCAAAACACGGCATGCTTTTAAATCTTAGCAATTATCGTTGTTAAGGTCTATAATCTGTTATCTTTGTGGCGTCCCTTCCTCATAACCAAATTAATTACATTTTCATGGCTCTTTGATACATTCGATTAATTAGGACTGCGGTCTGTGCGCGGCTAGGCAAATTAACCCGTTACGATCCAGCGGAAACGGGTCAGCGTTCGTCCCTTGTGCCCGCACAAATGCACTAAGCGCAGGTATTTATTACTAGATCCCGTTTACTAGCCCCATATTAGCGTTACCATTACCAAGAGCGGTATCGGAATAATTCCGACGATCCTATTGTCTCGAATAAGCGCGTTTCTGTACGTACTACATTCGGAATCCCCAACGGCGCGCCGCCTGTCCCATACGTAATAATATAGCACAATACCGGCTAATACATATTTTATGCATAACGGTGCTATCCTTTTTTTTATTATTATTCCACGGACGAGTTGCCTACACCGCGCGCTAAATAATTTTTAATTGTCTCGTTCACTCTGTTTTTAAAATTTCAACGGATACTGAGCCGTTCGCACCGTACACGGAAACAAAACCAGGACTCGCTCGCCCATGCAAATTGTAAATAAATTCGGCTATGAATTAAATATTCCCAGGCACGGACGGACGGCGCTGGCGTCAGTGCGAGGCGGGTAATAAAAATGTATAGAGGGAAAAATAAAGCGTGACACCATAAACACCTGCCCACGGTCACCGAAATCGATTCGAAATGAATTTGTTATTCGCATTTAGTAACGCAATTCCGAAAAGTTGACGCCAAAACGTGTGAATTTTCGGTTAAACGTGTGGTGGCACTCGCCGCTGTCCTGTCCGCGGAGGGGGAGAGGGGGAGGGGAATGGGAGTTGGGGGAGGGCACCTCTCTTTTTATAATTGCGTTGGCATTGTTTGACGGGAAAACACATTAATAACAATCAGAGTTAATTTTAATTTCATGGAATTTTAATACAGCGTGATTTATACCTACGAAATTGAATTGAAAGATTTTTTTTTATGTACAGGCTGTTCGTTAAAGGTGGTTTAATCTTGAAGGGACTGATAGCTGACGTCATGTAACGGTCAATTCATCGGTGCCACATTGGTAAGTCAAATTGTAATGGAACAAGTTTTATCTTGCTCCGCTCTAAACGTAAAAATATAATTTGCTTATGAATGTGCAGCTACGTCAATGTACCCTCTGGGACCTGTATTCGACCATCATGATCGGGGAAATACCAGCGCACGGTGGCTCAACACAGCTGAATAAATGCAATTTCAACCAGGGAGGTTTATTCCTTGATAGCAATACACTCTACTATCGCGGGCCCCTAACATCTCGCTTAGCGATGCGTTTTTTTAATATTTATATATATATATTGCTCTGTTTTTCAGGACACAATGCCCGGGATTTCTAATTTTTTTTTTTTTAAATTCAATACCAATTTATTATTATATTCAATTTATATTATTTTTATTTAGCTTGTCTGTTTACGATTTATTTATATTTTTTTCCTTTTTTTTTTCAATAAAATCAAATTAAATTAAAATAGTGGTTTCAATACACCCAGCGACCTCTCTAAATAAGTGAAAGAAAACTGTGGAAAGTGACTTCCTACCTGCTAGGTGGCACGGAACGCTTCAAAGGGGACCAGATCGTCTGTCAGAATCGTACTCCGGACGCTGATTAACGAATAGGCAGTTTTTTTTCTCACCTAACGGGCGCACCCTCAAAGCCCCTTCTCGGTTTATTAAAATTTGAAATAAGTAATTATCGAAAATCGATGTAAAACACTTACTGTACAAATAAAAACAACGTTTCAAACCAAAACAAGCTTAAATCTTTATTTATTTACCCAAATGCTATGTTTCATCATCATTGAGACTCTATGATCACAAGGTACGTAAATTGGAATCAGTAAAATACTATATAAGACAATCTTTAATACAAAAACACGTCTTCAAACTCTCCTGGCATTTTTAAAACTAATGAGGTTATGGAAACGTCATATAATAACATACTACATACAAATACTAAATTTTTATAGCAAACGATTATCTATTATTTACGTTATTTGTTAAAGATAGCTATTTTATCAAATTCGGTGATATTTTTACACAACCCTTACATACAAAATTTACTAAAATACTAAACTAAATGGCGGTTTTTATAAACTAACCCCCAAATTATCGTATGGTGAAATAATTTACACAAAAATATAAGTTTCTGATTAAAATTGAAAGGGAACTGAATTAATTCCGTTCTGTTTTAGGTGAGGTGATTCTAAGGAGATACTAACTTGAACAGGACACGGCGCTGGCAAACTCTGGTGCTGGAGATGGTGGTTCAGTTAGATGGGCCCCCGGTCTCGGTCAAAGGCATGGAAAAGGCTATCTGGTCGGGAAGTCTTCGTAGGATATTTATAGGATATTTTCTTGGCAAATTCAGGTATTCGATATGGATTTAATAAACAGGATTTGTATCGATACTTTTTTTAGGTAAAACTTCTTGGAACTTTGATAATTTTTTTTAAATTGTGGCAAAAACGTTATAGGAAGATTAAGACAACCGTCGTGTCTGGTAGCCACCAACAGAATGAGAATTCAAATCATATTCAACGGTCAACAGCCTTCGATTGTTATCACACAGGTCGACCAACCTGAATTTTGAAATATAAAGCTAACCGTCCTTAAAATACCGTTATTTTCTATAGTTTGAGGGGAATACGCCAAACGTTGAAATAAAAACACCCCGGAGATTGAAAAATCTCTCCGAGCAAAAATATAACGAACATAAAAAAGATGCCAGGTCAGTTTGAATTAACATATAAAATAAAGTTTACATTATAATAAAGCAATATTTAGCACCTAATGCTAATATTATTCATTTTAAATAACTATCTTTAACAAATTCATAATTCGCCTGTAGAGTAGGCAACTGAGTACACGCCTCACTTTTGAATTACTTGTTCCTTTAGTCTAGAACCTTGTTGTGAATGCCTTTAAAATAGATTCCATACCTTAGATATCATAGCAATATATTTATATATACATAACTGGGTGTGACCGGCACCTAATGGCGGCTCCTTGTACAACTGCGCTTGAGTCCACTTAACACGTCTGCGTGTTTCGAGCGCTGGGTTCCAACTTCTTTTTTCGTGTGAATTCCTACGCGCTCCCACACGCTTCCTTTGGTTATCCGCCAATCCGCGACATTACGCTGTCCGCGTAATTCGCGACAAATGCTGTTATTCGCCTGGAATTCCCATGACGCCGCTTACGTCAGCGCGCCCACACATATACAGTTTAAATAGAATGAAAATTACGTTACAAATACCAACTGTTTACGTGTTTACCTAAATAGGATGAAATATGAATGAATATCTTTCATGACAAAAATAAATAATAAGTTAAATTTAAAATAAAATAAATTCTAGGCATCCTATACAGAACACCTTTAACGAACAGCCTGTATATTTTGGAGATATAACCTCAGTTTTTATATCGATTTTTTTTTATTAAATTTACCATATTAATAAGAGTTGAGGTTGTCGGGACTGCAGTTTGTGTATGGACACGCTTACTAATCGATTTTGGATCAACGCCAGCCGTTCAAGACTAACTCTTCTTTTTTTTGAAATTCACCAATTATGTAGAATTATTCACAAAATGCTGCTTGGGATTTCGATTTTTAGCCTTAAACAATAATAATAATTCAATAATTCAGATTTATTCGCAAGGTATTACACAAAGAAATGAAAGAAACATGAAGATAATCGATTCTTAATATAGTAAACTCAAAAAAAAATATTTCGTATAACCTGAATTTTCATATACTATTCTTTTTTTTGAATTAAAACCTCATTCCTCCACTTTATCACAAGTTGAAATTTTCAGGATTGCAGTTTGTGCGAAAGTACGCTAACTCACCGGCTTTGTACCGTCGCAAGTAGTTTGAGACTAAGTGTCTCTATCGGTCAAATTCAGCAAAAACAAAAATACTGAGTATGTTTTGCCCATGACATGATTCAATTAAACAAGCTGCAATTATATAGAATTATTCGGAAATTACTGTGGGGAATAACTGTACATTGAAATGAAGCGAACCTGTAGATAATTTGCGAAATTTCAAACCAAAAAACATTTTTTTTTACACAGCTAGGAGACAAGGTCAATTGTTATATCGAATTATATTTTATTCCGGCAATACGCTGAGAAGGAAGGGTGCATCACTGCGCATTACCAGTTGTTGGTTGGGGTGACCATTTGGACAACACTTCTCAGCGGCTCAGTGTGCTTCGGCACCCTAGGCCAAGGGCCCGAGGGTTGAGAATTTAAGGACTGCAATTTGTGCCAAAGTACGATGAATAACCACACAACAAACATATGCAAATGATAGATTTTTAATATTGTGCAAATTATTTTTTTTTATTATTTTTAAAAAGTTGAAACATAAAATGTAATTTTTTTCAAGTTTTTTCTTGGTGTGGTGTCAAAATTGCAGTATCTTCTAACCCCTTGGATTGCGACAGAATATTCTTGCGCTCACGTCTTTGTTGTAATCAAATTATCTTGTTGATTTTACTAATTAGTGTTCAAAATTACTAAAATTAATTTAGAAGTAAAACGCTAAATATCGCACTCATCGGACTCAAATTTTCCTCAAAAACACCTTCATTAATTATAATTACAGCATTAGGAGTGCAGTTCGTGCGCGTGCCAGGCAATCTACCGGATATGATTGATGGTAAGGGGTTAAATTCTGTCACTCACAACTGGAAAAAAAATCTATTTGTGATTTTGTTAAATTTGTTCAAATTAAATGATTTGAGATGGCGGATCGTGTTTGCAATGTGTGAGTAAGCAACGATTGCAATTGGATGGGATTGGGGCATTAATTTTTTTTTTTATATTTTGAATCTCGGAAAGTAATCTCATCTCATTCCAATTTCCACACAGAAATAATGAAATTATTGATGCTTCCACGGACAGGGAAAGCTATCAGATATCCAAGATTTTCTCCCACACCTAATACAAACACGGGCGCACACAAAAAAGCACAAGAACGGCCGCATATGTTTACTCTGGGTTCTTCGCTATAGGATTCAGTTCTGCGCCTGTCTCAAATTCGTCCGTATGGGCCGCCCTGTCTAGGAACATCGTCGAGGCACACAGTCTATCCTCGCGCGCAGCGCACTCTACACCACTTCCAACCACCTTGTACTAGGGATATTTACGCGAACGCGCGATGTTTCCGAAAAAGTTTCCGAACTCCGCATAGCCGTCAGTTAGAGGTTGAGGGACTCTGTCCCCTGTTTTTTCTTTGCCGGTTTAAAACACTCGCGGGCAAATACGCGAGGGGTTTGGAAAACACACACACACACAGAGAAAAAGAAGAAAAAAAAACAAACTTTTGAGAGGGCGACGCGTTATTTGTTTGTTTGGGTTGTAGTTCCAGTACGAGGGAAAGTGCTTTTTGGATTGACAACTCGAATATTCGAAAAGCGAGAACACCGACTGTTTATTTGTCTTGTGGTAAGTTTGGCATTCGAAGTGGCTTTCGAGATGTTTTATAAAAAGGAAATGTAAATTCGTTCGGTAGTAAAAGGTTTGCGGGTGTATATCTAGTTTTATCAACGGGTGTGAGTGAGAGATTTGTTGGGGAATTTCAATTTTCTAGTGACAATTACTTATTTTTGAAATATTTTTCTTCCGATGAATTCATTAAAGTTGATAAAACGCAGATTTTAGAAGTAGTAAAAATAGTATCACACCCAATTATATTATCAAAGACAGTACGGAATTAATTCAGGATTAATGTTTAACCGCACAGAACTGTATACTGCTTCTATCAAATAAGGGATGTGCCGAATTTATCTGTGTAAGCTCTACTACTTTAGAATACAACCCTTTGCAACATAACCCTCAATTTCTTATAGATTGCGTTAACATTTACAATGTTGTTTGACGTGAAAGCGAATACTGTTTGAAATAAACAAATGCTTTGTATAGCATGGAAAGGCTTATGGGTGTATATCTATTTTTAACAACGTGTTTGAGGAAGGATTTCAATTTTACAGTGGTAAATATCTATTTTTGAAATATTTGTTTTTGATAAATTTCTGTGGACTGGTGAAGCGCAGATTTTAAAAGTAGTAAAAACTTGTTAACCTTACTATCGGAGACAGAATACTTCTAATTTAAACAATACTACAATAATTTAAATGACGAGTGCTGTAATACGACGATTCAATGTATGAACATTACAACAGCATATTTTACATTAATTTGCTTTTATTTATTTATTAAAATGGGATTTCTTTTCCGCGCTGGGAATTCCTCAGCGCTGTTGTATTATAATAATAATAATAATATATTTCGTTCGTATTTGTATGTGGTACATACATTGAACACATCAATAAAGGTTAAAAAAATCTAAAAAATGGTATATATAAAACAATACACACATATTAAAACTTCGAATTATAAAATTCACCTAATGTATAAAATGCATTGTTGACTAAATAGTTTTTTAATGTGGATTTGAACTTAATCAATGTCATTTGTTTCCATTCGTCTGGCACACAGTTAAAAAATTTTACACATTGATGTACAGTACCATTTTGTACTCTTGTCAGGTGTGTTTTTGGCGGTATCAGGTTACAGTTAATTAAACCTCTGGTGCCATGATTATGAGTAAGTTCAAATTTTTGGAATAATTCACATATAATTTAGTTCACAAATATGGCACATTTCAGAATAAATATACTTGCTAAAGTTCATTATATTGTTTGTTTAAAATATCTTCTACAACGAGTCCCTGGCTGTTAAGTTGAAGATAGCTCTTATGCAAGTTTTTTGAAGTTTAAAAATATGATCAGCGTCACTTGAGTTCGCCCAGAATATTGCACCATACCCCAACCTAGAATGAACACCGGCATAGTAGGCACTTACAGCCGCCCCGACACTAACACTCCCCTAGATTCGCCTTAAACAGTAGCAGTACCGGCACAACACAGACGCGAGATTACTAACGTGCTGCTTCAGGAGAGCCTGGCATCCAGAGTTAAGCCCAAAAAAGTCGTCTCCTGCATTTCGGCGAGGACGGTGTTTGCCATATCTGAGGCATAGGTCTTCATCCTCATTAAATGCCAATACTATTGCGGTCTAAAGCCAGACTGATAGGATGGTAATAAACTGAACTCCTTTAGATGAGTATTAATTTGATCATGATTATCGAGATATATTGACGAGGGCGACAAAGTGGTTACTCTCTCTTTTATGATATTAGCAAAGCATTTGACACGATGAGCCATCAAATTTTATTGAGTTAATTGCAATTTGTCGGTGTTAGGGGAATAGCTCTTAAATACATAAAATCCTTTTTGAGTGGCAGGCGTCAGTATGTAAGTGTCAGAAATGTCGAACAGGGTATAGAGAAAAAGTGCTTATCGTCATTTTCGTCGATCACACTAGGTATTCCGCAGGGATCCATATTGGGACCTACATTGTTTTTAGTGTACGTGGCAGATATGCCTGATGTGTTGGGGATGTGTTTTCTTAACCAGTATGCGGATGACACGTCATTTATACTAACAGGCATCGATTTTAATAATATATCGCTATTAGGTAGCACCGTAAATAAAGGTATTAATAATAACTGGTGTACTAAAAACAGTTTACAGCTAAATATAGATAAATCAGCCACATTACGTTTAACAACAAAACAAATTCAAGCATTTATTTCAACTTAAATGGTAAATCGGTTCCCAATGTTAGTAAATTTAAGTTCTTAGGCGTAACATTGGACGATTGTCTATCATGGGAGGAACACATTGAGGTTTTGGTAGAAACACTTAACTCCGCCTTTTACGTTGTTCTAAACTTACGTCATATCGGTGATTGATATCGGTGTCTTAAATTCTTATTATTTTGGCTACGTATACTATCTTGCAGTTATAGGCTTATAAATTAGTTGATGATAGAAGATATAAAGTGTGTGTGGAAATACCTATCAAAATGTAGGTAGTTCAACTGCCACACATAATTAATCTGTCGGTATCCCTTTATTTAGAATTGGTATATTTATTTTGTCCACAAATTCCAGCTCTGCCCGAAATAAGGATGCAAAATTTGCAGGTTATGAATCCTTGTTAATTTCCATCCAGTTTTTACTACGAGTTAAATCAACAAGAACACAAATAGAGTCGGTACAGTTGTTTTGAAAGGGAATTGGAATTACGGAAAATTGCGTTTATATACCATAAAATAAAAGCAAAAAAAAGCATTGATATTACAAACAGTATGTTCAGACATGATGTACAACGATGTACAAATAAATACGTTAGAAAACTAGATATAAGTGATAAATTAAAGAGTGTGCCCTTAATTAAAATAAATTGATAAGAATTACATTGAAATTCTTAATTATAATTTTAAATGTGATTAACAAATTAAACAGTTTACTTTATGTGAACGTGAAACGTTACAGAATTAGCATAGCACCGCCCGTACAGCACGACTATTTATTGCATAGCATTCCGAAGCCGAACACCACTCATCAGGCAACCAGCGAAACCGCAACACCACCGTCCTGAGGATGCCAACCGCAGTGTTTGGCCGAAACCGGCGACATTAAACTTCTAGACCACGGCACATCGGCCCGGAAACCTTCACATCCAGTATGGACACCGGCCGTGAAAGCCTACATTCACTAAAGAATGTTAGATTTAAATTCTTAATTATAATTCAAAATGTGAGTGCTAAATTAAATAATTTATTTTCTGTGAATTTGAAACGTTACACGCTAGTTGAGGTTCTTTGTAGTTAAATAATTTTACCGGAGAGGGTCGCCGGTCTCCAACGGGTTCCCACACTCCGAACGCGATCAATTAGCCTACCTACGCACGGACCGCACTCCCAATATTCCCCGGCACATATAAATAGCGGAATTTCATGGATTCGAACAAAATATAAGGATACATTTCCCCCATTTCTTAAGCTCGAAATGGGATTCTTTCATTTAATAAACCTCCCCCGGTTTTCCTTGCAGCGCCGTTTCCTTAACTACACACATGCTCAGGGCACAAGACGTAATTGAATTATCCTTCCGCGCGGCTCCTGTATATACAAGAGCAGTCTTCGTTCTCTTTATTCTCCGAGATATTTGAACTAAAACGCGCTGTATGATGAAATTTCCGATTCAGGTTGAATGGAACGAGATAGGAGGTGGAAAAAAAAGGCGAACGGGAACGAAGCGTTGGAGGACGCAGGGACCGTGATGCCGAGATCCGGCGTCTTCAATTAAGGACGCTCTGAAGAGGAAACGGAGAAGGCGAAATAATAGGAACGCGATGAATGAGAAGAAATATCTAATAGTGCATATGTACCAGCAGTTATTTACTAATTATGCGTATCGTACTGGGACAAATAATATTATTCTTACTCATAAGAAAGTCATTAGTTTTTTTCTTCTTTATTCGGATCGGAATTGTTGTGATGACCAACGTACCAACATAAAAAGTACTCTGGTCTAAAAGGCACTTATTGCGAATTGAAACGTACTCTTTTTTTGGCAAAAATATTATAGGAAAAGGTGTTATTTCAAGAAAATAAGTCAGTCGAAACAATTTAATACTAGGTTACAACAGTTATTGGTTGATAAATGTTTTTTTTTTTTTTTCAAGATTTCGACGTATTTTCTGTGGTGACATAACCTGAAAATTGCATCATTTTTTTTTAAGAAAAAAGTGTGGAAGACGTGGTTTCCGGCGAAATACAGCCCAAAATTACGATCTTCAGAGCCCCCGAGCTATTCTTCATATTTTACTAGAGGAATAAAGGTTAAATTAATTTTATTATTATTAAACTTGTACCTAAGAAGCAAACCGCTGAGTTAACTGATTTACGGATAATCTGTTTGCTATCGATTCTTACCCAATGGGAACAAGTGGTTACATTTACGTGAATTTAACGTTGTTTCAACCAATACAACGTTAAATTCACGTAAATGTAACCGACTTGTTCTCATTGGGTAGTAAGGCTCTAGAAAAAACCTTACATAATAATATTAATAATAATAATTTTTATTGCTGTAGATCATAAATAATATAAGCATCGTCAAGCATAACAATTGAATGCCATTTCATACACTTACATACTTATATAAAACATTAAGCTGGCAAAACAAAGAACAAAAAATACATAAAAATAACTAATACATAGCTGCGAACACGCAGCACAAGCCAGGGATTCATCCCTCTAATATTACAGTGACACCCCAAAGAATTCCTCGTATGAATAGAAACATTTGTCGAGTAATAACTTTTTTAGAGCAATCTTATTGTGTAAACTTCTCCTAAACCCCTCACCACAAACTGCACTAAACTGGACGTACGTTTCGATAGCAAAGCTATCATCATCAGCAGAAACACTGATCTAACTCTTTAGTTTAAACCCCTCACCACAAACTGCACTAAACTGGACGTACGTTTCGATAGCAAAGCTATCATCATCAGCAGAAACACTGAACTAACACTTTACTTCAGTGTTTCTGCTGATGATGATAACTTTGCTATCGAAACGTACGTCCAGTTTAGTGCAGTTTGTGGTGAGGGGTTTAGGAGAAGTTTACAGCATTACCAGTACCACAGTTTGGAGTATTTTTGCAATCTTATTTTGATTGAGAGTTGATTTATTTTTTATGTACTTTGGTAATTTATTATAAACTTTGATTGTTCTGTACTCGAATAGTGCTGTTTTGTGACGTGACATAGTAAGATCATTCGCCCCTCTTGGTAACCATTGTTTTATAGTATGTACAATTCTTGCTTAAATGTGTATAATTTTGATATGCCCAAATGCCTAGTTCATATAAATAAACTGCTGGTAATGGCAGAATTCCTAACTCTTTAAATAATGGACGACATAATGACACATGATGTACCAGCTAGCCTATGCAACAAGCATCTTATAATTTTCTTTTGTGCCTTAAAAATGCTCGTGTAAAATTTTTTGAAATTCCCAAACAAGACTGCAATACTTCATCTTATTGCAGAGTCTCTCTTATTCCAGGGCAAAGACTAAGGCAATCCAGAAATAACTAATTCAGACTTATTTCGTGAATGAAAAATTGTTACGGTTTTTTTTGCTTGCTTGCTCGATTTAGTTCTCCGCTAGTCTTTTCGACAAGTTTTTGTAACCCTATTTTCTTCTATTTCCGTACTCTACCTTCAGAGATGCTCCTACGTCTTGTATTTTCACAACGTAAACTTTATCGTTTAATTTTTGGCTTTCAAATTGTGTTTTCTTTCCCATGTTAGTGCGGTCTAGCTAGAATTTGTATCTTTTAATCTCATTTACTTACAGATAGTTCCTTATACGTAATACAGTCTGAGATTTTCGTTTAATTTTCTTTTCAATTTTAGTAAATTCTTCATTCCCCATGTTTTGACAGTGACGTTTTTTTTTAAGGCTAGGTCTGTTCGATCTGCACATGCCGGCATTATCGATTCCCACGCACCGTTAGATCTGTTCGATTTGCCGATTGATCACCTATTCAGATCAATTTATTCTGTGTTTACATCTTTTCGACGTTAGAGGGCGCCTCGATGTCCTAATTCTTATTTTATTTATCTGTCTTCTGATTGGTTGCGTGACGTATTTCCTTCCTTCCGGCTTGCTGGCCATTCTGGGTTGTTGAATAGACGCGTTCTTACGAGTATATCTTCCTATCTTTGGAAATTTGGATATTTTCACACATCTGTGGATTTTAACTGGAAGATTTGTTGGAATATTCATTGGCCGTATCTTCGCTTGTGTTTGGTGTGGAATTTTTGTGAATAGCAAGGCAGATGACTTCGAAAATTCGAGATATAATTTGAAAACCCACGCGTCTGCAACGCCATATCTGTTTCTTTCTTATCTTCGTTGTAAAACCTCGTTATTTAACGAGGTCTTTATAACACCCCTTATTTTGAATTCTGGAATTTTATCTTCATTTTATGTGAGAATTTGAACACCCACGTGCGGCTGAGGACTTCTGCGACCTTTTTGAGTCCCTTTGGAGAGTCCTACTTACCTTGAATTTACCCGGACCACCTGGTTTCGGCTATTACCAAGTCGGCCCAGCGGCTACGATCTGTCAGTCCCCATCGGAGAGAATCTCCAGGCCCAGTAACAGCTAATCAGGGGAAAAGCTAAGTGCACGTTCTCTTTCTTATTTTATTTGTAACCTTTCCGCGAATATAATAGAAAACCACCCCCGATCATTTAGTTTTTTTTTGTATTCAACGTATTAAAGTAAATTTTATATTATATAAATTTTATTTTATATAAACACTGTATAATTCTCATTGTGATTGACAAATTAAACAATTTATTTTACGTGAACGCGAAACGTTGGGGTGTATGTTGCTTTCATGTTACGGATTCGCCTGTTTTGTTTGTTTGCGCCGTCGGGAAACTTCAAAGACAGAAATCTGAAACCTGAAGAGACCCAACAGATGTCAGAATCGTCTTGCGTGTTTCGTTTCCATTCGGATGCTTTCCCCTACCCTTCTCTCCGCGCGCTAAGAGAGAAACCCTTCTCCGTGTCGGTAAGAATATTTCCGGTTTCCCTACAAAGAAGTTTTTCCCCCACTTCCAGCGTCTCCTGCGTGAGACCTTTTTCTCGGGTTTTCTTAGCCACTAGTTCCCGTTAACAAAAGAACACTCCTAGCCACCCTCGACGAACTGAAGGCAACCACCCGCGGGATTCAATATTCGGATATTCATAAAATTCTAGATGGAGTTTTTTTTTTTTTTTGTTAGCCGTCTCAGATTTTTATAACTCGCCCTGTGATGGAAGAAGTACCGACAATCTCTTTTTTGCTGGTGGGGGGTAAGGGGAAATCGGTGCTAGCGGAGAGAAATCTGAAGGTGGGTTGCCGGAAAAAAAACGCACTAATTTATCTGGGGCTCGGATTTTTAATAACGGCCATGTTGTTCGGGCTGCGGTATCCTCCCTGGGGATCGCGTAAAAGTGGATTTTTTTTAATTCGTTTTGAAACTCGGCGATTGGAAGGAATATCGATGAGCGTTTCGAATGACGAGTTTTTGATGTAATCAATCAATATATTGTTTGTAGTTTTGTTTATTTATTTTTTATTTACACCACTGGGTTTATTTTTTCCAGACACACTGCAGCTTCTTGGCTTTTTATATTTAGTCTCCCATTTCTTTTACTTATTAAACTATACCAGCCATTCCAGGATGCTAGCACATTGCACTAATAGATCTCTGGCTGGTTGAATGAACTAATCCTCTGGCTTCACTTTTGGCTTGGCAAAAATTGCCTGTCTTCTTGCGTCCAGAGCCTCGCATTTACACAGAATGTGGTAAGGATTCTCTGTCCTCTCATTACACAATCTGCAGTCGGTATCTCTAGTGTTGATCCCAATTTCCTGTAGGTGTTCTTTCAGTGTACGGAGTCCTGTTAGGAGAAGACTTGTTACTATGCAAAAATGATTCCTATTGAGCTGCACTAGTTCTTTAGCCTTCTTCATTGAACTCCAGATTTATGTCTTCTTCCTCTGAGCAAATATTCCCGGCTCTGTAATATAGGCACTCGGCTACTCCAACTTCCACATTGTTTAGGTGGTTGGAGTCGAAGTATTGTCCTGTGTGTGTAGGCTCTTTGTGCACTGTAGTCTTGAGTCTGTCGTCTATATTCTTATCTACCAGGAGTTCAACAAGATAACCCACACATTAAAACGGAATGGATACACAAACAAGGCGTTGTCATTAGCAAAGAAGAATCGGGTAACACAGCCGGGTCAAAACCAAAAATAACAAGACAAGGTGTGCACAACTGTAATTCTGTACGTAAAAGGCCTATCGGAGAAAATCAACAGCTACAAGATTAGAACAGCAATAAGAACGACGAACACCAATAGATCAACCTTAACCAAAACAAAGCAGGACACCGTGAATCAGAGAATGAAAGGATGTATACCGCAGGAGCTCCAAACAGCTAGATACGTTGTTATATGCATGAAGCGCACGTTTCTGTTCCTAGTTGATGTGGCTCGTGCAATACATAGAGTACCGTGTGAAAGTGGAAGAATATACATCGAAGAAACAAGTAGACCTATGCAAGTCAGAATCAAAGAACACCAAAAATTAGTTCGGCTGGGAGAAACGGATAAGTCTCGCTCGGCTCAACATGCTTGAGAAGAAGATGCAGGATTGAAGGACGAAGGCAATATTACCTAGAAGAGAGGACAACTTCACAAAAAGGAAATTGAAAGAGGCAGCATACATGACCATAACACCAAATGTCATAAACACAAAAATGTTTGGTTATCAATGATTAGGGATAGTTTTAGCAGAAGACCGGCAACCACGATCCGGGAGACAGAATAATAATAACTACGCATGCAGACTTGCGCATACTAGTGCGCATCACGTTCTGCGCATATAGCTTAAATATAGGTGCAATATTTGTTCCTCCTATTCGGAATATTCGGAATTTCAAGACCGAGTTCAATCTCACACAAGACAGAGCAAAATATTTGTCAAATCGAACATATTTTTCAGATTAATTGTAATAATGAATTTGGCAAGAAACAGCCCTTTTCAGGGCTACCCTGATGACAGCAGTAGACAAACTGCAGAAACTTCGGATCATCAAAATCGTACACACGATGGAAATAATCCAAAACCACAACACAAGTATTCATCCATCTCGTCATGATATTAGGACTAGCCACTATGTATTTCCATGAGTTCTTCTAGCCAACGTGATTGTCTCCCCCCTCCTATTAAGCGGTCGATTCCAAGTAAGTTTCGAGTCTAAGACGACACCAAGATATTTCACTCCCTCTGATAGCTTTATTTCTTCATTTCGGAGTTTTAGGGGTCCAAAACCGTCACCAAGCTCCTCCTTCTATTGTGATCGTTTTGGAGGGACTGTTATTTAGATCCTCCTCCATGGTTTATGTTTATGCAACTTGTAGAACGTTCTGCATTTTGCCCCGTATTACGCTGTTAAATTTACCATGGATCAGAATGACAAGATCATCTTCATACTCCAAAGTTATCCTTCATTTTACTTCACTGTTAGTTCGTCCACGAGCAGATTCCAGAGCATAGAGAACCAAATTCCACTCTACGGACTTCCTCTGTCGACCCGAGCCACCAATGTCTCTCCCATGATGGTTATTAAACTTATCTCCATCTTCTTCAATACTTTAGAGATGGAGGCTGCAACTGGTGTTAGCAGATCTTTTAAAAAAAAAAAAACATTTAAAGATTACAAACTTTATAATATGAAATAATTAAAGAGTTAAGTTATTTCTGCTAATAACTGTAATAATTAAGGGGAATTTTTGTAGGATTCGAACCTACACACTCACGTTTACCGGAAGAGCGCTCTACCATTTGAGCTAGCGCGGGATATGTAGGTTCTTGCGACAAATCGACATATAATAATAACTCAGCACTACAGGCCTTGAAGGCCCTTGGCTAGAGTGCGAACACACGAGCCACTGAGAGTGTTGTCCGAAATGTGTGACCCAACAACAACAGTACCGATATTGCTGCTATCACTTTCAAGATTGGGCAATGATGCACCCCTTCCTTCTCAGCCGTACTGCCGGCAAATCGACATATATTGATATCAAATCTTGAAAGGCCGGCAAAACGGCGAACATGCAAAAATTGCAAGTTTTTTACAGTATGTGTTTCTACAAACGACATTAATTTTAGGTTGAAATGTCGTTTGTAGAAACACATACTGTAAAAAACTTGCAATTTTTGCATGTTCGCCGTCCTATAATATTCGAATTTAGAGATTGTTGTGAGATATTTAAATCGTTATAATAATAATAATATATAATAAACTTTATTTCATAGACTAAGTTTGAAATAGGTCAAAAGGAAAAGATGGGAGGGAATACAAAATAGAAAAATACAATAAACATGTAGTACAGAGATTACAAAAGAAAATCGAAAATAAATATACAAAAGAATTAAAGTAAAAATTGAAATGACAGAAATTAAAAATAAATCAAAAACAGTAATCCAAGTACTCATTAATTGAATAAAACACTTAGTTAACAACCAAGTTTTTTAAGGGTTTCTTAAATTTATTTGTATTATATTCCTCCAATATCAGGAAGGTGGTTGTAAATTTTTATTCCAAGGATATCAATACAATCAGCTGTTATTTTAAATTGTGCTTCATTAAGTGCAGTTTGGGTCTCTTATACTGTAAGAATGCTTGTGGATTATTAGCAACTGAAATTTTAGGTTTGATGTTATGAATGTAAATCAGCGGCTTCTAAAATATACATTCAAATAAAGTTAATATCTTCAATGAGATGAAATGATTTCTACAGGATGTTAATTGATTAATGCCCGGCAATACATCTTACTGCTGCTTTCTGTTTAATGAAACTTCATTGGCTGACGAGCTGGAGCCCAAAGAAGAATTCCAATATAGCAGTTGTGATTGGAATTTCAGCGAATATATAATTTTAAGGGAATTAGGACTTACTGATTGTTTAAGTTGCCTTAGCTTTAGAATTAAGGTATTTAATTTAGAACTAAAGACTCGCAATGGTCCTTCACTTTAGTGAGGAAGCCAAAGTAACGCCAACAACTTAGCAGAATGAGATTGCGCAATAGTATTATTAGAGACCTGTAAATCGGGAAATAGAACGATTTTCTTCTGGATGGCTATGAAACAAAATGTATTTTGTTTTGTTAAATTTAAGGACAACCATTCGCACAGCACCAGTTATACATTCGATTCACATTTGCTAGCGAATTCGAGAGGGATATTTTTTAATTAATTATTACTTTTGCAGGGCCTAAAACTCGTAATATTTTTTTTCGAATTTTCCGTTCCTCTTGAATTCATGCCTTTAAGCATTCATGTGTGATTGAACTCTTAAATTTTTAAGAGCAGGAATTATTGGAAGTCCTATTTTTGAGATAAAACAGAAATTGCTTCCAAAGAGTTCAAATAAGTTACTGTTCTGTGAGCCTTGATTCAAGGTGTTTTTGTTTTTTTAACACTTTAATCCATGTGTTCTTCGATTTTGAGCGACGTAGAGATGTGTGATATATCGCTGAAGGGACCAAAAATATAGCGATGTTGTTTTTAGAATATTAAAGATTTTTTTGTTACTTTACTTGATAAACGGATATAAAAATGAATACGAAGGATGATATTACAAATTTTTTTTTCAAAACTGTTTTTACATTTTTTCTCTCAAAAAACGATTTCAGAGTGTGCGACATTTCAACCTAAAATTAATGTCGTTTGTAGAAACAGTATCAATAATTAACGAATTACATATCCCTCGCTAATAGCCCAAATGGTAGAACGCTCGTCCGGTAAACGAGAGTGTCTAAGTTTTTTGGGAAAAATTCTTCTTAATTATTAGTAGAAATACGTATAACACACGATTTTTTTTGTGATTGTTCTATTTTTCCCGAAAACTGCATTAACTTGACCAAAATTTTTAAATTATCCATATTTTAGCAACAGATGGCAGGTATTAAAAATAAAGAGAAAAAATGAACATCGAGTCGGGGAAAAGAAACAACGAACCTAAAAAACAGATTTCCTTTATCCTCTTTACGGTACCTTCCCTACGGTGTGGAGGGGACACTGATCCGCGACAGATGTACCAAGAACCGCTCGGAGGGAAGTAGATTAACCCCCTAATTTGTCGCGATTTCCAGAGGGCGAATGTCCCTCCACCTTCTGCCCCCCATTATCAAATTAATTATCCGAGAAAACGAGGGAGCAGCGCTGCGAACTTCTCCCCTTTTTCTGCCCTCACAATACCCCCCAATTCCCCACAGCTCGGTAGATAAGGGGGGACAGGCAACAACTGAACTGAAAGGCCTCTCTAGAGATAAAATACTCTTGTTGTATATATTAAATTACGTCTCCTCATTATGTAAGACGCGGGAGATGAATTTATTAGGTCTACTCGGCGGGCGGGTCGTTATCTCGGAGGGCAGATGCTTTTTGGGGGGAGGGGATATGGGGGGACCGAGAATGTAAGGGGACTGACGCGACCTTGTTGTCGAAAGGTTTTGTTCGGCGAATTTGCATAGTTAATTATCGAGGGAGAGCTTCACGTTTTTCTCGTCGTTGCTAAAAAAAAAAAAGGAGGGGTGTACCCAATATCCCCACGACGTTTCTCTCCTTAATTTCGGACTACGGAAACTAATCTCTTCTACATTGCCTCCGCTCTGCGATTCTTCATTTCGCAGACGTGGTGGCGTTACGAATTGAAATTATAAAATTCGTGCCATCTGCGTGGAGTACGATTTGGAGATGGGGCTGTGTGAGAAGGGGAGAGGGGGGAACGAACGAGGTGGGACTTCGGATTCGAAAATGCAAAATGACATTTGCGAGAGCAGTGAAGGGTGCGCCCGTTCAAATGAACATTCACGCTTCGCTGAACGTAATAAGCGTTTAATAATAATTTTATTACCGCCTGGAAATGCTGTCTTCAATCTTGAAGGGTGTTGTGCGTTGCCGCCGGCATCCTGTTCGGTGAGAGGTAGAAGGACGACGTAAACAGGGAATCGTAATAATACTCTTTCTATAATTGAAATTCTTCTCGGAGTTGTTACAGTTGTGGGATACTGCGAGCGTTACTTGCTCTAAATGATAAATAAAATAAAAAATCCAGATAGTAATACCAACTTTTTAGATTACTTACATCAAGTTTCGGAAATAGAAGAATCTCGATACCATACGATAATTAAAGACAACTGCATGCAAATTAAAAACCTAGTGAGCCGTACAGCCTTACAGATTTAACTTAGACTCACTCACTAAATAATTCCGCCACTGATACTAAAATATTATCAATTTCAGTTGCCATGGAATTGCCTATGATACTCATTGGAAACTTTTAGCCTCACACTGAAAAAGCAGTAAAGAGATTATATAATATAAAATTATTATTATTATTATTATTATTATTATTATATACTGCTGTGTTTCATAAGAAGAAAGCTATCAACCATACTAGATGTAATTATTATTTTATGTTTGTAAGTCCAGTATAATTTGGATTAATTCACACTAGTAGTCATGGAAGTTGAATATAATTTATCGTCTGACAACTGTACGATAGCCTGGTATCCTAGGTATCTATTTTAATTGAACGGGGTAGTGACTCAATGTAATTCGTTGAAAGAAAATGTATGAAAATCCTTGGTTACGTGTGGTTGTTGATGAAAAAAAAAGTCTTAGAGAAGCTATGTCATTTCTCATCAAATATAAATGAATTAAACCATATTGCTGGGGTATATCTGGTAACGAAGGGATAATTCACAAAATTTGGTGTTACTATATTCTGGGTTCTTTGAACTTTTTCTCTGGGTCACCTAAATCATCAGTTCATGCGACTCCCATTGAAAATTGTCGATGACTGAGAAATGGTATTATCGCAGCTTTTCAAACAATTCGAAATACCCTTGATATTTTAGAACGGACTCGCCAGTCAATACGACGGAGGATAGAAGCTTGTATTGCAGTTGGGGGCGGTCATTGTCAACAGTTAGTATAAGTTAATTTTGTTTTACTAATTATTTTGTTAGTTTATAATAAAAACATTAATTATGTTAACTACTATTAAACATTGTACAACTTTAGAACTAAGCGATTTTGAACATATGTTCTTATGAACTTTTATGATCAATATAACCCCAGGAATCAGCGCTTAAAGTTTGTCGCATATATTGAGAATCACCTGTATAATGACTTCAATCTGCTGCAACTAATTACTATAAGCGTTAATAGCGTTAAAAAAATCATGTTTACTTATGATGTGTGTATGAAAAGTGATACATTTTGACCTCTGTTGTACAGTGGAGATCTCTCGCTCGAATTAGACAGCTAGATGTTTTCTTAGACTAACATCTAACGTTCAAAACATGTGACCACCATCTTCAACACCTTCTTATGAGGTAAAACTTCAAATTTTATTAGTTTCGTGGTAGGGATTTGAACGACGATCTCCCCTAAAGAATACCTTACCTTAAATTGCTTCCAAACACCCACCCCCAGTGACTTTATCGTGCCGCTTTGTCAGTCATGAAAGGATACAGAATCTCAGGTTCACCCCTAGTTGGGATGTAGATCCATTGCATTGCCACTTTGTCCTAAAAGTTCTAATGTGTCTACTATCCTTGCTGTTTTACAGCTGGCTTTCCAATTCTATTTATTTTAGAAATATGAGAAAGTGCTATGTTAGGTAGCTTTTTTGACATGTCATCTCGGGATGTGTCCCAGGTTTGATCACAGTTAGGAGATTGTTGCTTATGCCTAATCGTTCTTTTCTTTATTATACTGGTGTGTCACGACGTTCATAATGTGGAGAGGTGTAAGATCCAATACTACCTCGCTAGTTGCTGTTGAATATGCTCTCATAGTCAGTTATGCATACTCATACTAATCTTTGCATTTTAGAGAGATTAATTCTCGCGGTGATAAGACCAGTACTTTTACTCCAAGCTACTAAGCCATAAGTGGTGATCTGTCTCACTATCGCTGTATACATCCAAAGCAGTACTTTTAGGTTGTATCCCTAGTTTCGTCTTGCAAAATTTCTGCACAGCATTAAAGCTTTCTCGCCCTTTATGGTTACTTCGTTACTTAGTTCGTGTTTGTTCCAGAGAAATCAATTTTTATGATCTTAAGATTGGAATTAGTTTTTTTTTTAGTGAATACTATTAAAATGGTCTAAATGGGGTTGGTATTAAATTCCACCGATGAATACCATCTTCTCGTGAAATTGAATCCGCTTTTTACACTACCTCGCATAAGGTGTCTTCAGATTTGCCTCTATTACGTATTTGACAACATCATCAGCATACCCTTGGGAGGATATGCTTAGATCAATCAACTCGTATAAGAGTGTACCTACTATTAGGCTCCACATAATTGGGGCCATGTAATTTCCTCTTGTGGGCATCATCTGATTGTACTAACCGAGATGATATTATTCCCCACCTTTGACTCCACCGACCTGATAGAAAGCAGCTGGGATATCCATCTGGTGGGCACGTCATCTACCCTCTGTTGATTAATGCTTTTCCAGACTCGTCTGGAATGTTATCAAAAACGCCCTCAATATCGACAAACCAATGCACTCTAAAGATTGCTTTATTCCTCAATGCATCTTGGATTTGATCCGTTAGCTCCAGTAATGCTATCTCAATGAATTTGCTCGTTTGATAGGGAAAATAGATATCTTTTCTGGTGTAATTATCTCGTGCCTGTTCCATCGCTTTTCTCATGTGCGTATGTTGGTTTAAATTTGGCGCCGGAGTGATCATTAGTGCGAACAGCGCGCAGTTGGAGTTTCCAGCTCGAGCAGACACGGTTAAGTAAAGGTATTAGTAAGACGTAAGACAGGTTATCTCTGGAATGAGCATATGTAAAGATCCTTTGTAATTAGTCGGTGTTAAATAAATTAATAAGACAGGACCAGTGAAATTTATTTTTAAAAATAATAAACACAACAGTATTCAATGAAGATTCATCAAGTGATGATGATGATGCGTCTCTTACTATTGTTATTGCAGGAAAAGAAAACGCCAAAGGATATGACATCATCTTTACGTCGAAAAAAGTGTTAATTGTAGCTGAAACCATGAGTTTTTAGTTACCTCTGAACATACAATGTTAATATATCCTTACGTCAGATAGCTACGGTATACACATTCTAGAAGATTAGAACTGTTTTATACAATATTCTTTTGCCCAGCAGGGAGGAGAGCGGAATAAACTTCCTTTTTTAAAAAAAATAAATATTTTTTAAATATATGTTTTGAACGCAGGAGGTTGGGGTAGAGGGTCATATATTTTTTTATGATTACATTAAATTTCCTTTATATAAAAACAAGCATGATTGAAAATTTTCATTCTGATAGAGCTCTAAAATCCCCAGAAAGGAGGGGAATCCCTATTCCGGTCATCTACACTTCGGCCAATCCATTTAAATCCCCGCCCGTTCAGAAACGGCAGCACAAACTCAAACCCCAACACCGCGTTCTCATGTTCTACCCCCGTCATGTTGTCGGTTATTTCGTCCCAATGAATTCCGCACCATTAACTCGTCCATCTTCTTCCACCGCGAGATATAATCCCGGGCTTAAGGGGTGGCGTGGAGGCATAGATAGTGGGGCTCGTTTGCGGAGACGAAACGGGCCAATTTGTTTTGGTGCGTCATTATTTTTCACAACCCTACGCCCCCCCGCCCCCCGTCCCGTCCCGACCTCCATCTGCGAACCGGGGGGAACGCCACTGGCGTAAAAACATTTGAATTCAAACAAACGCCAGCCGGTTCGTCTTCTCCCACCGGGGGGAGCTATCAACTGCGTATGTTTTGCCATCCGTATGTTTGTCTCGGAATGGATATGTGCTTAAACTCGTTGGATTTCGAGGGGTTGAAAACGCCATCCAGTTGTTACGCACGACTAGAGGTGATCTTGTTGTAGAGATGTGTGTTCGGATATATGAATTTATTACGTTGATGAAGAGGATGTCTTTATTATTTTTATTATTTTAGCATTGTTACTTCAAATATATGTTGAATCGTTGAAAAGTAAAACTATTAAATATTGAAGAATCATATATAAACAACATAGACAGGGCTGCATGGATCTACACATTGATCATCCATCTTGGACAGGTTGAAGGTGAAGTTTGATTATAGAAACTAAAGAAATCGAATAGTTGGATACATACAATGTTACCTTACCTACGCACAAATCAATAAAAATCTTCAGTCGGGCGGTGTTGAAAGCACTAGAGGCGAATAAGTGCAACTCGAAACTGATCTGGAGCTGTAAACACATCCTAAACACATTGGGGATGGCTAATAATATATTCCTAATTTGGTATCTGGGCACTCACTCGTTCTTGGAAATGGGGAAGTAGACATTCTGGCCAACTTCAGGGACCATAATCTGCCATTGGCAATGCATCTACAGCAGCCACTCAACAAATTAAATTCTGGGTCAGTCAGTAAATGCTCCAATACTGAAATAACTGTCCTGGTTTGGCACATGCCACCTAGTCATGCCAGAACCAAGGAACTGCTAGAAAACAATCTCATTCAGAAAGATAGTGAGCTAGATTAGAGGCCTGAACTTATTGGATGAGCTCTAAGATTATAACATCCGCTCTAAACTATAGTGATCGCAATGGGCAGGACGATTAATCGAACCAATTACAAACCTGACTAAACTAATTAACTAAACTCACCTAAAAGGTTGTGCCCAGCTGAAATACTTTAAGGAATTACATTCTCAACCAATCTAGGTGAGATGCAGTGTGCCACAGGGCTCCATCAAGGATCCTCTACTTTTTATTGTATATGTTAATGATCTTCCAAACAATGTTGAAAAAACTGTGTATATGCAAACGCATAAGATAGAAAAAAAAATAACAACAAAAAAAACAAGTTTTTACAACACGATGATTGTGTAATCCACCTACAGCACTCGTTGTAGACGAACACTTAAAATGGTGTCAGCACTTTTACGATTTGGCTAGAAGGCTGTTAACTACTCTGTTTGCCATAAGGAGGTTAAAGCACATTGTAACATGTGAAGTAGTGAAAGTGGCATATTTTGTAACTTCCCATTGGATAATGTGCTACGAATTATTTTTCTGGGGGACATCTGTAGAAGCATACAGAATTTTCATTCTGCAGAAGAAAGCTGTCAGGTTCCTCCTGTGTGGCCCGGAATATACTGACAGCTGCAAAACTCTTTTTTGTGAAGAAAAATGCTTATCTTACTATCTGCATACATTTAGACAAGTTAAGCAGCAACAAAACCAGCAAAAACAATCAATTATAAATAGATATTTTAACAGCTTTAACTGTTTAGCTGAATTTTGGCTAGATTACATTATTTAATCTTGTTTCAAAATTTCCAACATTATTTGTATCGATGTACTATAAGTCAGGTAATAGCAACGAGTATTCTATCTCTACGAAAATATATTTTTACGAAGTTTAACATTTTTGTATAATAAAAAAAATGCACAGTTTCCATACTTATATGGCTTCGTCCCCCCGAGCTGGCATTCGTTGCACAGAGCTTTCAAAACACTATAGGTACATATTACATTATTCTTTTCATGATTACCATAGGTCTATGAGAGTTGTTAAAACTGTAGGTTCAGAAACAGAGAAAATACTGTAAAAGAAAGATGAACGAAGAATGAATGCAATTAATACCGTAGCTGAAAAGAAATCATGATGTTTCAGCTGTTAGTTTGTGACCAACTTTTTTGTCAATAGAATTTTGTTACGAATATCTTGTATATTTTGTTTAATTCTTATGATTACAATTTATTATTAGTATCTAGAATACATTTAGACTAAAGTAGGTAGGGTGCTGGGCAAACTTCTCTAAACGCCTCCCACAAACTGACTAAACTGGACGACGTTTCAATACAAGCTATGATCATCAGCAGAACACTGACTTAGGTAGGGTGGGTCTCTATGTCTCATCATGCCCAGTGTTTAATAGTGGGTGTACGTTATCCACGATAGACATTAAAGTATTTCATATAATGTCTAAAGTCCATCTAGCTCATGTTTCCTATGGGGGTGGGTCACCCTACCCCAACGGAATATGTTAGAACAGGGCTATAGTGAGAGGTTAGAATTTCAATGAATATCAATGTCTCATGCTGCCTACTCTACCCTATTAACAAAAAATTATCAACTGTTATTCTTAATCAATTTCCTCGCATTTTTATTATTTGAATAAATATATTATCATCATCCATCTTTTCTAACGTATAAATAAGATCCCCTAATTTATATTTGCTACCCTTAAACCCACCAACCCTTACCTTATCCAATTATAACAACGATAAATACTAAAGGAAGGGAACAGAGAAAACCAATCAGCTATTAATACAATATTCAGCTCCCCCACTCCATCCTAATCCCGATCCAATTATTAGGAAGCCGTCCCGTCCATCGGAAAATCTAATTGTTACTTAATCAGCTAGCGGATGCTACAGAAAAAGTCATCAGCTATCTCCCAACATCTTCCATTAATTACCCTGGCCAAACGAGAGCCGGTTATATTCAATTTTACCCGAGGCCGACATTGATTATCACTTATCATCTCTTTTTCCTCTTCATCTGCCGAGTCGATGGAAGAAGGCTTCGGATGTGTGTTTAAATCCGATGTTTTGGAAGCCAAAGAACTACTATCCTAATCATCCGAAGATTATTCGGCGGGAATTCGACCAAGGCTGAAGTAGATGGAGATAAGCGCCATGACCCACTCTGCGGCTATCAACGTGTATAATACATTTTGTTTAACGAAAGAGTTCTCACTTGATCTCCCGGTCCGAGCAAAGAGAGGTTTCTCTTAATGCGATTGTGTCTCCCGGCCCCCCTCCTTTCCGACGACAAAAGGACGATTCGGAGCGGATATGGCATCGTAGGACATTATCCTCAGCCGACGAGTGCTGGAAATAAAAATGCCCCAGACACTTGCGACTCCTGAGGAACTTATCGCAATGTGGCTGGGTTTAAAAATTAGGACTGACGGAAACGACACCACCTTGCCTCCGTGGGGGCGGTGGCACATAAACGAGTGTGTACGACGCAAATGGAGCGAGAAGGGATTAAAAATCCCGTGGGAAGAGTTGTACGAGTGACGCTCGTAAAAAGGGGTCTTCAGATCAGAAAGCGAACTTAATATTCCGCTGATAAGGAACGTTAAGTTGAGTTTAAGCAGATCATCGCTGGGTTTCGGAGTGGTTTTATTAAAGATTGATAAGGGATGAAGAGTGCGCTTAATAATTTTCATTTACGGACTTGTCTACTTTGAGCAGATACATCACAAACATTTTCTGTTCGTTGTGGTGCAGTTTCGGTAACATGTCTGTATACAGTTATTAAAAAACAACTACAATCCTATCGCCCTTTTCGTGTGTGAGGAGTTTGTGGAAGAATGAGATTTAGCCCCAGATGACTTCTGTTATACACAAGGTAATTAACACATGATAATGTCGGAGCTAAGTTTGTTGCCAAAGATGCGGCAGTGGGGGCGCCAGTGTGTAAGGATTGGGACTTGGCGCCAGCATGACTCTGGTTATACACAAGGGTAATTAGACACTGATAATTTACGGAGCTATAGTATTGTGGCCAAAGGCGGCCGGTGAGGCGCCAGTTTTGTGAAGGAATTGGGCTTTGCTCAGATGACTCTCTGGTTATACACAAGGTAATTGACCCATGATATGTAGGAGCTAGTATAGGTCCAAAGAAAGAAGGCAATGGCAGAATCTGTATTTCCACCATACAATTTATGTGCAAGGACTGCAAGGTCGACATACATGACTTTTCTATAGTCAGTCGCGATAATGAACGCACGGGCGCTATTACCAAAACAATTAGATGACTCAGGAGGCTCCTTTTTAGAATGCCATGGTTCAAAAATTCAACCTAGCTAGAAAATCTAGGTTTATAATACCAGAAAAGAAGACGGAGCAGGTACTCCAGTAAGCGGACTCAAACTGGTATAATGGCTCTAACGGACTGCGGCGTTGGGGCTGAGATAGTTAGTTTTCATATTGTTTAAGCCAGCCAACACTGGATACAATGTTCAAAATACAATTGTAAAATACAAAAAAAAAATTTTAGAATAAAATAATTTACAGAAAAACAAATAGAACAAACAAAAACGCACAAAAGAAGTGATATCAAGACAAAAATATGTCAGTAATGGATGACTAATAAGATTACTTTCTTATTAGGACCTCTAACCGGTTTTAAATGTTAATGCCGTCTGATGCTAGTATTGTATCCGGCAAACTATTATTTACTCTAGGCATTGAATATAGGACTCATTGTTAGCTGATAGGTAGTGCTTGGTAATCGTCGTTGCTCTTATATGGCGAGTGGTATAAAGGGTTGATGTTTTTGTATTTATTAAAATATTTCAAAGTTTGTTCACTTGAGATATACGATAAGAAGCCTAAAAATCTCTTCGGTAAGCTTCACGATGACACAACTATGTTCTGTGTTTCTACATGCACCATTGTTCCGGAGAAATAGAAGATGTATCGAGGTATAGCGCCAGGTAAAAGCTCGCTATTTTCTCTGGCAGTCAGTCCACACTTAAAGCGATAGTTCCATAACGTGGGACTCTAAGCTGATTGGACTGTGTAAGCGCCCTAATGAGCCTGGGGCATCCTAAAGGAAACTTAACTTTGGTGATATTCCTAGCCACTCGGCGTGGGAGAAATGAAGGTGGCGGACAGCTTGGCCAGCGAAGGTCATTCGTTGAAGTTGGCCGCTTCTTAGCTACTTACCAGAATCGCAAATTCAAAAGTCCATTTAATTCCATGTATCAATGAAGGACATAATCAGTCCAAGATGTGCAAAAATCACTGGACAAAGAAGCAAAAGAGTCCTAAGGAGCGAAGCTTGAATTCACGAGAGATCTATGAATAAAGACGAAACTGTCAAAATGATTTAATTCTGCTGACTGGTCATGTGGACTGCATAGGCATATGTACAACATGACCTGTCAGATGAGCAACCTGCGATATTGCCAAGAGAAGAGAACACCGGTCATGTCCTGTGCAATGTGAAGCCTGCGAGGACAAGGCTCTTGATGACGTGAAACCCCACAATAGTAGCTACACAAAAAAGCGCTTCAGACATGATAGGCCTAATTAAGAGTGGAAATTAGAGAGCGTTCCTAGGAAAATGGGATCACAACGATTGAAAAGTCACTGTGACATCCTTGGTCACCCCAATTTTCATCTATTCTGGGTATGCAGTGCATCACCCTTAACTCTTCCACATTTTCGATACCATACCATAAAAAACAACTAAAAAGACGCACTTATGTTTTACAGCAATCCGCAACGATGTTGAGCGAAAAGCAATAAATTGTCGACAAAGTGTCTCTTTCATCAGCAAAATTGAAGAAGTAGATTATTATAGAGATTATTATATAGATAATCATGAATTACTCCTGCGTAAATTAGAACTATACGGTTTGAGAGGCTCAATAAAATGTTGGCTTACATCGTATCTAGCCAATGGAAAACAGATAGTTACAGTGGATGGCGTTGGCTCATCTGAACTTAGTGTGAAGTCAGGGGTGCCGCAAGTTCGATATGGACCACTGCTCTTCCTACTGTTTTGTTAACATCTACCATGTGTAATTAATGACGATAATCTCGTAATGTATGCAGATGATATTAGTTACTTACATGCAGCTGCTAATATTGAGGAATTAAGGAAATATATGCAAAGTATGCTAAACATATTTGTGTAGTGGTTTACCGTCAATAACTTGCGTATGGTCTTATATTCTGGGGGGGCCTCTTCCCAAAGTATTCGCGTTTTCCGCTTACAAAAGAGAGCTATTCGCATAATGTCGAGAGTGCCACGTGGTCAGTCATGTCCCCCTTTGTTTAAAAGTTTAGGTATTATGCCCTTACCGACCTTATTTATTTATGAAATACTAATACTTATTAAAAACATCGAACCTAATTTGAAACAAAATAAGGATTTTCATTAACTACTTTACGCGTAATGCTGATGATTTGATTATTCCAAAACCATAAAACTTGTTACTTACGAAAGCAATCCTCTTTATATTGGTATTAATATATAATTCATTAAAACGTGAAATTAAGTACTCAATAATATTAATTCTTTAAAAATGCACTAAAAGATTTTTAGTTAGTAAGTGCTATTATTCCTTGAATGAGTATTTTGAATAATCCTAATTTTCATATCACTTTTATTTTATAATGCTTACACCTCTAGTATTAATTGCTATTTTGTCATTATCATTTTTTGGCTTAGATTCTTTGACTTATCCTATACCACATTATACTTGTTCTGTATTTTCTTGTACTCTTAGGTCATTTGATAAATGACAATGATGTTATTATTCATTATTATTAATTAATTATTATTATTATTATTATTATTATTATTGATTATTATCTAGTATTAGTATGTTGAAGAATGTAACTAATAGTATACACTGTTGAAAATTTTAACACTTTTTGACTAATTTAATAAGTCAGGAGAGGTCACACTGTTTCGTGTTATTTTGTCGAGAACTATAAGAAGTTTAAAATGTTGACGAACAAGATAGTCAATATTGTCTATTGCTAAGGGTTATTTGTCCAACTAATACGTGGAATTATGATATACTTCTAGTCACATTTTATTTTATCTAGACTAGACAAAATTTACTAGCTGTTTAACTAAATGAATGCGATCTATTGGATGATTTAACCACCGTTTTCTAAACACAACGTCTTTTTAATATGCAACTCCTATTTTTAGTTGCTATAATATTCTCTCTTTAAGACGTTTTCTCAATTATAAATATACAGAAACCACTCATTCAAAAGTTTTTGGTTTTCAACTAAACGTACTAATTTTAAATGATTTTTTGAGAACCATTATAAAATTAAGTGAATGTTTATGCTATTTGATTCAAATCTGAACTAATTACGTAAATATTGTTCCCAATACATCTTTAAGATGTTGAAATTTTTATGCCCGTTGAATTAACGTTTAATAACACAAGGTTACACTTTGCAGGTCAGTCACATTTGGTGGTTTGTTTGGATATATGTTAATACGCAGAAACAAACCTCGAAAACAATACACGTGCAAATGCAGGTGGTGCGATAATGCAATACTGTATTAGATTAGGTGGGGTTTCTATACTTCTATCCGAGGGAAAAATTCTGATTGGTTGATGCTAGAGAAAATAGTAAATCCTCATATCTAAACAAAGAATTCACACCAAATTCTAGTAATTTCTGTTCTACTAATCACATGTAGTCAATTCGCCTGGCAAAGTTTGTAAAAATCAACACTAAAATATTTGCCTAGCGCAAAATTAACGCCAACACCGTAATATTTTCAACAGTGTATGAATCAAGTAAGTACAGGAGTAGGTTTAAAATTTGAAAGGCGCACAGTATTGAGTCAATTTTTCTAGGTATGTAACTGTTTGAATTTATTAAATAAATAAGTCTTTAATACAGTTTTCAATTTACAAATAATTAATTAAGAGGAAGAAATTTACAATGTCTCATTTGTTAAAATCATACACTACCTGTATAGTTCCAAACACATAATTAAAAATATCACGTATAACTATGTATGTACACACTCCCATTAAAGTCCTTATTCCCACATCTACCTCATCTTCTTCTATGCCCTTCCAACCTCTTCACTATCTTCAATATCTCCGATCTTGGAATCTTGTCAGCTTCCCTATTATGCACTGGAAACTCCTTGTGTCCGAACCACGACTCCTTAGCCAGCCCCGCAGCAATCGCCGGATTCTTATAGAACGGATTCAGCAGCTCTGCAGGCAACTGTGCTTCCGCCAAGGAGTTTTCCACCACCGCGGGATGAGGAGCTGCCCTTGGATCATCAGAGTTACCGCCAATCAGATTCTGTTGCGCGAATACATCGAAGTGATTGAATAGTTGCCCGCTGATCGCTCCGATCAACAAGGAAAACACCAAGATAGCGGTTGACGTTGGTGGGGCTCGCATCTCGTAAGCTGTAACAATAGAAAAAGGGATGTCGTTAGAATATCTCGTAATAGGGACGTCAAATTTACCGGCAACCGGTAATTTACACGGCATATATTTCCTTCCTGTCGCCTTATCTCGTCCCGCGCAACGCGACGGAGTTGATGAACCCGTACGCGATGATTTATGACTGGAAAAGGGAGGGGGGGGGGAAAAGATGTGGGGGTATTCGCGCGAAGGTCGCCCTTAAAATACGTCATTAATTACTGGGGGGTTGACGAGTGAGTTTTCTGCCAACCGCAGGCGGCTTTCGACTTAAAAAAGAAATGTTAAAAATTCCAGGATATACAGGGTGTAACAGCGGTAACGCCGTGGTCTCTGGTAGTCAAATGGCAAGCATTTTTTAAATGTTTTATATTGGGATATATGTAGGCGGATTAGATCTACAATTTAAAAATAATGTGCAATATATAGGGTGTTCCAAAATTTAGCAGCGCATCAAAGTTATGTTTTTCTTAAGGGAACGCCCTGTATTTTATGGCATTTTTGAAATGTACATTAAAACTAGAAACAATTTATTTAAGGTTCCCTATACCTAATTTTTATAGTTTATGAGATATTTCAATTTGTTTAAATTAAAATGCAATGTTGCAAAAAAAGTTTAGTATCTCGGAAACGAATTAATTTTGAGAAGTGAAATGAAAACCGTAAATGGCAAATCCTTTGGCTGATTGAATGCGACATTCAACGTTTTCTAGTACTATACAGGATGTTCAAGTACCTAAGTCAAAGTTTGTGAACTTTACTCGTGCGTAACTTTGTTATTTTAAATGGAACACCCAGTATATTTTTACGTTGATAGATAGAAATGTTTATTTTCTTTAAACCAGTATTAGGAATCCCTATACCTATCTCCACTAGTTTTTAAGTTATCTGGATTTTTTTAGGTGGTCTAAGTAAATTGACATTAGGTACCTTAATTTAATCTAGGTAGCTGGTGATTTTTTTGAATGTGTCAATTTGCCTTGCATCCCGTCAGTACCATGAAAGCATACTAGTTGCAAGAAAGAGCTTGATGATTTAGTTGCTGCCGAACAAACTTTGTGAATTTTATTCGTCCCTAACTTTGTTATTTTGAATGGAACACCGCTGTATATTTAAATTGATTTATTTAATTAATTTTACTATTCGAAGAAACTTTATTTTTCATAATTTACCTGAACATCATAAACGCTAAGAAGGATATATAAACTAAACAAAACAGCAGTAAATATTTTTGTATAAAAAGGTAATAACAAGGGATTTTTGTATGTATCTATAAAATAAAGGAAAAAAAAACGCAATAAAATAAACGAAAAGGCACTAGCACATTCAACATAATTGTCATTTTCTCCAATGCACAACACAGCTCTTTCTTCAAATGCTCTTCTAACGTTCCTCAGCATATTTGGTGTTACCTCTTCCCATCCACCTATTAGGAAATTTTCTCAAGGTAGTTTCTGACGGACCGTTTGAAAGAGCCCCGTCTAGTTGAACCACATCGGTTTCTAATTATTTAAGGGAATTTTTCCAAAAGGGCACAAAAGTCCCTCTTAAGGAAGCTTAGAAATTCGTTTCCATTCGGTGTCTATTGAGAAATGTGGACAATTACATGATCACCTATAATGCCTCCAACACGTTTCAAACTCCACCTATGCTGGCGATCCGAGGTATGATTTTCGGTATCATAATAATGGAATTGTGACATTTACTAGTCCGTTATTATGAATTGTGGATTCGTCAGTGAATAGACATGATTAAAAAGAACATTATTCTGCGTATTCTATCGAGCGCCCACACAGCAAAAAATCAACTCTTCGCTCATAATCCATAGAGTATAATTGTTGTGTGGTTTGAAGTGTAGGGATGATTTTGTGTTTTTTCAGGATCCTAGATACAGTCATGTGACTTAAATCCAATTCCTTAGCAATCTTTCTTGCTGCTTAATTGACTGCTCCTAATACCACAAATTCATTTTTCTTGCTTGCAATTGTTGTTTATGTCGCTTTATGTAGCAACGGTTGCCTGTGTACGAAATCTGTCCAACAGTTTTTCAAATACCCTTTTATCTGGGATATTTCGATTAAGGTACTTCTGCGCATACACCCGAGACGCAAGGAAGCAATTTTCCTGAACTCACCAATAACTAAAATCATATCAGTTCTTTCTTGCAACGAGTATTGCTTTCATGTGCTAACTGGATACACATCAAATTGACACATTCAAAACAATCACCAGCTATCTAGAATTAATTAAGGTAAGATAATGACAATTTACTTAAACCACCTAAAAAACCCAAATAACTTTAAAAACTTAGTGCGAGATGAGTATAGGGCTCCTAATACTGGTTTAAAGAAAATAAAAATTCATATCATCAACGTAAAAATATACTGGGTGTTCCATTTAAAATAACAAAGTTACGCACGAGTAAAGTTCTCAAAGTTTGACTTAGGTACTTGAACATCCTGTAGACTACTGGACAAAGTTGAATGTAGCATTCAATCAGTCAAAGGATCTGCCATTTACGGTTTTCATTTCACTTCTCTAAAATTAATCGTTTCCGAGATACTACTTTTTTTTTGCAACATTGCACATTTTTAAAACAAATTGAAATATCTCATAAACTATAAAAATTAGGTATAGGAACCTTAAATAAAATTGTTCTAGTTTATAGTGTACACTTCAAAAATGCCATAAAATACAGGGTGTTCCATTAAGAAAAACATAACTTTGATGTACTGCTGAGATTTGGAACACCCGGTATGTTGCACATTATTTTTAAATTGTAGATCTAATCCATCTACATATATCCTAATATACAATATTTTAAAAATTGTTACCATTTGAACCACCAGAGCCCGGGTTACGCGTCTGTTGCCCCTGTATTCGGTCTTGGAGGGTAGGGGAAAGTGAAGGGGCTTTTACCCTCCAGTCCAACATCATAACCAGCCGATATTATAAATTACCCAACAGAAAAAAGGAAAGACAAAAGGAAACAATACACACCCCATCATATCAGCGAGGGTGCAGCCGAAAGAATGTTCTCCCGCGTTGTCTTTTTCAAGCTGCGCCGCGCTAAAATATTCCCCATAAATTAAAAGCCGCGTCTTTCAAAAGGGGAAACAAAAGAGTATTAGCCGAATAACAGAGTTGTTCCGACATTGCCTTGACGTAAGGCGAGGATGAAAAATTACATTCGTATGACGTGCAGCTTTTTAACGGAATATAACTATCGGTAACGGAAGGAGATACGATTTAAATCCATATATTTTTCGTTTGTAATTCCATTAGCTTAAATTGTGCCGTGTATGATCTTAAACTTCGCCTACGCCCTGTATAGTAATTTTTTACTATAAATTTGATCGTTAATAATTTATTTAATCGTTTACTCTTTAACTCCCTCTATTAAAAAATACGCATTTTTTAATTTCTCCTAATATACAGTGCTTTAAATGGAATAACATCTAAACTAAGCGAAATAAAAGGTTAGTTCATATAACGTTTTTTATTTGGAATCGTATCAGCTTTCATCTGATGAAGTATTTGCATGTAATTAAAAGTCACCCTGTATACATGATGATTACGCATTTTTCAATTTCTCCTAATATGCAGTGCTTTGAATGGACTAACATCTAAACTAAGCGAAATAAAAGGTTGATTCATATAACGTTTTTTATTTGGAATCGTATCAGCTTTCATCTGATGAAGTATTTGCATGTAATTAAAAGTCACCCTGTATACATGATGATCCTTGAACCGATAGAATATCATGACTATACATGACACCAGGCGACGCTCATTATCTATTGTAGGAATCACCACACCTCAGCAAGAAGAATGAAAGGGGAATAACACTAGGAACGGATTCGAGTTCCTGCCTACCAGGCTTCATAACCTGGGATATGCCCCGGGATGATATGTTAAAAAAATTCAGCTTTGTGAAGGAATTCATCATAAAGCTTAGTAACAGGAGCGAATGGGATCATAACACCATTCTTTGAACTTGAGATAGAAACGGCATCAATGGTATACTGATGGCTCCAAAGCGGCAGAGGGAACTGGGATAGAATATATGGGCCTAGAACCCCATATTTCGAAAGCTTGGGAAAATATCCAAGTATATTTCAGGCGGAAATACCACGCTATTGAAGATGTGTCCAGTTCAAATATAAGATAGAAATTATGGAGCAGGAGATTATCATCATGTCTGATAGTCAAACAGCCATCAAGGCGCTGAGCTCATATGAAATCAGTTCCAAGATGGTCTGGGAATGCCTAGGGAAATTAAATGAGCTAGGCAAAAGAAATAAAGTAACCCTCCTGTGGGTTCCGGGTCACATAGGAGTGGAAGGAAACGAAATAACGGATAACCTCACAAAAAAGGGGCTGAAATGTCTTTTGTAGAACCTGAACCCTTCTGCGGGTTAAGTAGCAGTACAATACTGAAGAAATTAAAAATAGATATGGAGCAGAGAAAATCCAGTTACTGGGAAAATCTCCAGGGAATGAGGCAAAGTAAAATTCTTCTGGGAACTTATAACCAGAAGAGGTTTACAGAATGCATCAACCTGAATAAGAACAATGTTCGCATATTAACAGGAATACTTTCAGGCCACTGTGGACTGAAAGGACACCTGAGTAAGCTTGGATTGGAAAAGGAATCTGAATGTAGATTTTGTGGGGAATAGGATGAAACACCCATCCATCTCCTCTCAAACTGCGTAGCATTGTGCAACTCGAGGGCGTTGCACCTGGAAGCATGTGAAATCGAAGAAGGAGACTTACCTAGACTGAGGCCCTCTGACATTCTACACTTTCTGAAAGGAATACGATTGGAAGGCCAGCTGTAAAGCAGCAAGAATAGGGGATACAATAGATCTTTTAGGTCGCAGTGTAACATCACCCTTCTATCGACATACAATACAATACAATACCAGGCTTCATCAGCGCTCCTCCGAGTGTATAAACCCACTTTCATCCCATCAGATCTCAAGCTTAATGTACGATCGACTCAAAAAAAAGATGACATAGGGAAAATAAGCCATTAGGAAGCATAAAGAAAGATACATCTCCTTTAATCTACCAGCGATTGCGCGTGTGCAGATTCTAAGAATTTTAATACTACATTATTCCGCGGAAACTATAAAGTAAAATTCTGCGAATTGTATAAAGCCCTAGCCGAAAGGGTTGCGGCATGTTTGTCGCATAACATCAAGGGGATGAGCTGTCGGAACGATTGTGTGCATATATATTTTCCTTTTGTTGTTTATTTTAGCCATCGATTATTCGCAGGTGCTCAGATGATATAATTTACAAATACTTAAAATGTGTTTGTGTATAATTATTTTAAAGAAATAAATTTACTGAAGCCATTAACTTTGTCGACAAAGATGTTTTAAGGTTTAGTTTTACAAGATTTTTTTATAATAAGGATGTATAAAATAATTTATCAGACATAAATGCCCACTGGGAATTTATATTAAGAAAGTCTAAAAAATCATACACTTGTTACCTTTAAAAAAAGTTATTCTTTCTTAATTTATTTTATTTTTATTGCTTTTTATGACGGCACAAATCGAATTACAGTTTTTAGAATTTCTGCATAAAATATAGATTAGATGTTTTGACTTTAAAACTTTCTTAATAGTGATATTGAAAAGAAGAAGAAACCTATTATTACAAAGGTATTTAGTTATAATTATTTTGCTCTTCAATACTCTTACTTTACGGGTATCGATATTTGTAAACCTCTATATAACATAGAATAACAATACAAAAAATAATTGCGATACAAATTTATACAGAAAAATTAATACGATTAAAATAGTATATTAAAGTACGAGTTTCATAAGGCATGATTTTGTCGCACGAGTTCAAGTTTAGAAAACGAGCCGCAAGCGAGTTTTCTAATGAACGAGTGCGACAAAAAGCCTTATGAAACGAGTCCTTTATACTATTTTTTCTATTTTGCATTATAAATTGATAATAAATACTTAATAAAAATCTCATTAAAAATGTTGAGTTTTATTTTTATATGAAGTTGGTCACATTGACATACGATTGACATTTGACGAATTCAAATTTCAAATTCGGCTATTTAAATTGTTTAAACAATATATTTCATAATATAGGCTCTGTAAACTGTAAAAAATGAGTGATACTGAGACAAATTTATCTTGTACGCCACCACAACTGCGTGAAATTGCGGATAACGCCGTCATAAATTTATTACCGAAAAAATCAAAAGCAGTATATGAAAAATGCTACCATCAATTTGAACTATTGGCTGTACAGAATAATGTCAACACAATCTCTGAAACATTTTATTGGCATATTTGAATTACAAGGTAAAATAAGAAATCTTCTACCTTATGGTCTATGTATTCCATGCTTCGTTCTTGCTTTTCCATTTATAAAAATACAGACATATCAAAATATATTAAATTACAAGCCTATTTAAAACGATTCGAAATCTAAAATTTTATGCATTGAAGATTTAAATTTTTTAAAATTATAGAAGAAGGTTCTGACGCATTGTATTTAGCAATAAAGGTACGATATTATTTTGCAAAATGTAATTTTTTATGTAATGGATTTAATTTTAGATCGTTTTAATAATGGTTACACAGGTGCCTGTAGACGAGATGAATTAACAAAATATTCCATACATGATTTAGAATTTAAAGTGATATTATTTTGGTGACAGTACCTAAAACAAAAAATAATATCGTAAGAGTTTTTGCAATTACGGATGAAGATGATTACTTTAATTAAAAATATGTCGCCCTGCGACCAAAAATATTAATCATTCAAGATTCTTCCTTACATATCGCAATGGTTATTGTATATCGTGCCCGATTGGAATTAATACGATTGGCAAAATGCCTAAATTAATAGCTGATTGCTTCAGACGTTCTAGTGCTACACACTTAGCAGACGCAGGCAGTGATTTGCTGACTATAAAACGTCATGGTGGATGGAAGTCATCTGCGGTAGCTGAGGGTTACATCGAAACATCTATGAAAAGTAAAGTGGCTGTAGCGCACAACTTATCAGGGCCAAGTACATCTGGTCATTCTAGAGTTATATCATCGAATGATTCTCAATCACAAGAGTCTACCATTAAAGCCAATAACATAACTCAGCAAAACTTTGTTACGAAGAATTTGCCTGGCATAACAATACATGCTCAAGATACTTGTTCCGTCAGTGTAAATGTATACAGTAATTCCACGTTTCATAACAATAACAATGTAAACTAAATTTGTATAGAATTTTTGATTAAAGTATTTACAATTTACATGCATTAAACGTCAATTTTGCTTTCTGTCATAATGTATTCAATACAGCCAACCTATAGAAATAAAAAAAGGCGTATCACAATGAAGCACTTTTCGATACGCAAAAGCGTGTTACAATTGCGTTTTTATGAACGTAAAATAGAAAAATGTATTTAAATTATTAAACTTCAGAAAATTACAATTTGGCTTCTGATTTCTAAAGCTACATATAAAAATATGCAGCAAAAACGCAAAATGGTGGAGTCTATTAAGAATTTTACAGCGTGTAATTTTAATAATTAGTTCTCCCATCGACCTGCGCCCCGCTAATTACATTCGGAGTAGCAAATTAACGCCAACGTAACTCCGACGATGTCGGGTTGGGCCAATGAGTTCTAACGAACTGTTTGACGTCGATGAGTAAGTTAATTAGTCTTTGGAGATGGGGCGCGGCCAGGTATGCGTATTAACGACTTTTGTAATTGTTAATATTTGAAGGAAAAATTATTCGATAAAGAAATGTGGGCCATTTCATATCAACAGGAACACCTAAGAAATCTGATGTTTTGGATTCTTTTTATTGTTAAATTTACAATTTAGTATTTGACTCAATAGGGCCAAAATCAGTTCGGTATCAAAATTGTATGTGTGCATCTTTGTAAGTAATAAACCAACAACTTTAAGGTGTAGGTTAATAAAAAAGTGGACATATGTATTTTACTTAGCAAGAATTATAGTAAGCTTAAATAAATGCTGGTGATATAATAAGGAATCAGAGAGCTGTAGTTGCGACAACGATGGATGGTGTGCAGCAGAAATTTACTACCGGGTCGAATAACGTATGTAAGGGTGTTCCGCAACGGTCGATTTTAGGGCCAACCCTATTTATAATATATGCGTTTGACCTTCCCGTTAATATATGCAACAGACATGTGTATCAGTTTGCCGATGACATCTCTTGTATTATATCGTCTGTAAATTTAAGTGATATGACGCGTTTAGCAACAAAATCCAATACTGAAATAGCCGAGTAGTGTGAACTCAATGGGATAAAATTAAATACTTCCAAAACGGCACTGATACACTTTAATAATAGACTAGTATGCAGAGTATATATCGGCTTGAACGGCAGATTTGTTCCCAAGGCTGAGTATTTTAAATTCCTGGGTGTGATAATAGATGGTGGATTAAGTTGGGAACATCACATAAACGAGGTCGTGGAAAACTGAACTCATGTTGCCATGCTATTGCTAACTTGAGACAGTACGCTGATATATCCGTACCAATAACATATTATTACGCTAATGTTTTCTTTTCTCGTTTACCCGTGCAGCAATTGTATACGATCTTTTTGTATCTGACCGATCGTTCTTAGTCTCTGTCCCAGGTTGTCGAGGTAATGTTCAAAGAACCTATTATTTCTCATCAAGTAGTATAAATAACGGCGTACCCCGAGGATCTATCCTGAGCCCCACACTCTTTTTAATTTTTGTAAAGAGTCTGCGCGTCGCATTGAACCGTTGTATCCTGTCGCAGTATGTTTCTGTGTCTGCCGCAACTGTGGTGAGCGGTATGGCTTCCTGGTGTAGAAGTAATTGCCTTATGTTGAAACACTGGGAAAACGGGGGTAGTGCACTTCAGTGCATGCTGCAATGTCTAAATCCGAGCATTCGAGCGTTTAACCATAACAAACAACGTATTGCTGTGTACTGAAGGCAACAAAAGAATTTCGAAAAAGCAAAATGAAAATTAAATTAGCTAGCTCAACGGATAAAAATTTAAGAGGGCGCAAAAAAAACAATTAATCTCAGGGTTACCCTCGCAAATTAAAACTAATCACGAAAAGCAAAAAGTGGATAAAAGAAATCCGACTTTCTCAATTACCCCAAAAATTGAAAAGGTTTAATCAAAAATAAAAGAACAGAATTTAGAATGACGTTAATTCACAATCAGGAATTTTATTGTATAAAAAAAAGAAAAAAAATTGTTAGTTACAATTACGCAGAAAAAAAAACCTTGGACAAAAGGTCCTGGTCGAAATCAAAAACTGCAATAGACTCTAAATTACAAAAGGACAATGCTAAATCCTCTAACAAAGCAAACAACAAATTAGTTCAGGAAGATAGTCCTTTTTATAACAAATCAATCCACGTGGTTCCAAAATTAAAACAAACTAAATTAATCGTTGAGAATTCAAGTCAAATAACAAAAAGAAAACTTACATACAAGCACAAAGCTTCTATTCACCCAACCCGAGGTGATTAATAAATAATTACAAATCAGAAAAAATTAAAAAAACGAAAAATTAACTCTTAAATATCTATCTTCCTGCACGAAATAATAAATGATCTTATACCTAAATTGTGTACACAACAATACAATAACAGTTATTATTACGCGAGTTCCTTGATGGACGAAATAAAATCAAAATAAACCGAAACAAAAATTTTAAATCATAAGAAATCACAAAATGGCAGCGATGAAATACAAATTTACGTCTACTTACTCTTGTGTCAATCTCGGAACTGAGTCTTACAAACACGACCGCTGCGAACAGCGAAATCGCACGGAGATCAGACCGCCAACGGACAAAATCTCAAAACATAATAACATAAACAAAACTATAGACCGCAAAACATATTAATAAAAGAAATTAATTTAAAACAACTGAACATTTAAATAAATAAATCAAACAAACAATCATAAACAAAATCTTATACAAAATAAAATATTTGAATTTGTAGAAACTCCCACAAAACATTGATAAAGGCAAATCGGAGTAAACATGTAAACATGTGCGCAACTTAAAAAAAACTCGCGAAAACAAGGTGTTCGTCCACAGCAGTATGTTCGGTTAAACGCTTGAACTTACATCTCCTCTTAGCTTAATTGGTAAAGCGTTCGTCCGGTAAACGGGAGGATTTAGGTTCGAATCCCGCGTGAGGAGAAAAATTTTCTTGAGAAAAAAATCCTCCTAATTATTACGGTTAATAGCAGAAATACATTAATTTGTTAATTTGTCACTGTAAAAAGCTTGCAATCCTTGCAAAGGGGATTATTTGTTAGAAATTTGAACGTATATACGGACATGAGAACGAGATCGTCTCAAAACCTACGGATACCGATTCATGCAACTACCTTATTTGACAAAGGTCCGAAATATAGAGCAGTTAAGGTTTATAATAAAATACCCAACTTCCTAAAATAAGCTGGACAATTTTTAAAGGCGGCTGATGATCCATTTATTGGAGTGTCTATTGTGCTATTATTCATGGACAGATTTCATGATTTTATTTTATTTCTCGTGCTATTGTATTTGTTTGTAAAATATTTTCAAAATGTAGATTATTAACAAAGCCCATATCCTCTGGATTAGTGGCGAATACAATGAAATAAATAAATAAATAATACAATAAAACAAAAAAATGACATTTCAATTGTTATTTTTTTTTATTAGTTTTATTAGCGCTCGGTCCAAAGCTTTTAAAATTACACCGTTTTATGTAATGCATTATCTATACATCGTACGCAGTATAATAACCTGCACTATATTATTTATATTTTTAATTCCAATGTATTATTATATCCAGCCAATAGTAAAATACTCTCAATAATGCACCCCACTCGAATATTCCTGTTAATATGCAGAATGCGAAGTGCAGTGAGTGATAATAATATTAATATACAGGGAGCCATATTGGAATATTTGACAATATTTCATGCGCAACGTGTTTGTATAGGTTATATGCAGATATACATGACAAGCAGCAGTTATCCGCATAACAAAAAATATTATATCCGTGTCGCAATCGGTATCAGTTATTAAATTTTTTAATGGATATTGCGCGCACAAAGAATGTAATATGTATTTCTAGTCAGTATAAATGAAAATTGCAATGGGTATCACAGTTACAATAAATCAGTTGGTGTATAAACTTCAATATTAAATTTTTCATTGTTATTTAGGTATAATGTTCTGAAAAATACAAATTTGTATAGTAAATTGGAATATAGGAAGTTCATAGTTTCCAATATATACCGTGTGTCCCCGGATGGAGTTCACAAGAGAAAAAAATCTTTATTATTGATTTTACGACAAAAAGTCATTCTTTATAAAAAGTTCTGCTTGTTGAGTAGATAAATTAACCATCGGAAAATCTAAGATTAAATGTACAGAATGTCAACAAATTAAGATAACATGAAAATGCTTCAACACACACATAAAAAGAAAAGTTCAATTTAAAGAAATTTTACTTAAATTAAGAATATCATTGTTTCATATATACGCAAATAAATATATTCTTGGAACAAAAATAATGTTTATTTAATTTTTAAGAAAAAAATATCTTAATTCAAAAAAATCATTCATTGAATTAAATGAAACTTACTATTAGTTGAAATATTGCAGTCTCAGCCTAGGTACCTAGTGAACCAAATTCAAATTTCCCGCAATTATTTTTAGTAACTTCAACATTAAAGCATGAAACTACCTACGATTTTGTATTAGATTAATAGTTATTTGAAAACCTTTAAGTTGAAGTTACTGAATATAATTGCGGGAAATTTGAATTTGGTTTACTGGGTATGTGGATATCTTAGTACAAGATTATTTTTCATTGAATGAAGCTTTATTTTCTGCAAAGAAATTTGAATTTTACTCTAAACAAGAAATACACTTTTAATTCCAGAGATTACCTTTGGTTGGGAAAAGAAGACTTTTACTTGAACTAAATATTTGTTATTTTGAAAGAAGATTGTAGTTTTATATACAACAATACTACTGTTTTCTAAAATGTATTTTTTTTATATGTATAAAAACCTGCCACTAACATCAAAATGTAAACTAGATATATATGTCTATTTAGTATTCTATTTGGTATTAATGGTAAATTTTTTATATATATAAAAACAAAAATAGAAAATATAGCAGTTGTAAATAAACCACAATCTTCTTTCAAAATATATTTAGTTCAAGTGAAACTCTTCTTTTCAAATTGTTTTTACATTTCTTTAGTTACCATAATAATAATAATGTTACTACTATTATAACATCATTTATATTAAAAAAAAAAAAACAAAAAGCTATTTGGAACAAATTTACTTTTTATTTATAATTTTGGAGTTATAGGAAAAAACGTATTACAGCACTATAGCACACACCTCACAAAGATGCTATGCATTTTCTAATTTTCCGCAAAGAGCAGTCGAATTTTTTGGATCCTTTAATTAGACTTTAATCTTCAGCTATTCTTCCGAATATCGGCAGTTATTGTTGCTCCTTTATTAACATTTCAAAATCTTTGGGTATCTGAAGAGATACATTATTTTACAGTGAATACATATACTTCACAATAAATAGTAGATAAGAAGATGTGGTATAATAGTTGGTATATTTTCAGTTTTGGTACAACTATTCGAATATTCGAATGTAGGGCCATGCTGTTTTTATTTTTATTTTCCACCTCAATTAAATAACATAATTATAATTATTTAGTTATTAGTTTATACAGCTTATGGCTAGCAAACATTCTATACTCTTCTAATTATTACCTTTTAAAGGTTTGTTATAGACCAAAGAAAGCTTAAGATTACTTAAATCAGAGAAATTAGGAAATTAGACAGGATATGTTGATTTACAAATGCAAAATATACCTTCGCATGGATAAAAATGCTGTTTATAGCTTCCAAAGGTGGTGTTCCCAATGCTTTTTTTCGACATTTTGCAGCCTCGTTGGAGACAGTAAATGCAGAGGAATTAAGAATTAGTAGGCAAATTTTAAATCTGTAATTAAATATATGTTAAGTAATTCTATAAATTAGCAAAAGATAATTACCTTTCAAAAACTTTCATTATCAAAAAGCTTAAGTACGGTTTTGCAGTTTAAAAATAAAGCAGTTAAACCTTGAATTATTTACCGACTTCCTACTATTATATATACAATTTAATGTATTTAGCACCACCGCAATTCACATTTCTATCTTCGATGCATGCACACAACTACTGCATTATTGGTAATCGTTCGAGTGTCACGTAGCCAAATTCACCCCACCGCAAAAATGACATCATCATTTTTTTAAAAGGAATTTTCACCTTAACATAAATACTTGTAAGGTTTACCTCAAATATTAAAATCCTTAATAAAAGAACTTATTTTCTTAATTCAAATATCTGATCCACTCTTTCGTTGCCTCTTTTATTTCTTAGATCGAAAAATTTGTTTCTTGGAGAAAATATATTTTTCTTACAACAAGTCTTATAACCAAGAATGTTATCGATTACGATCAAGTAAAATATTTGTTTCTATATAAGAATAATTTCTTATTTCAAATACAGATATATTTGAAAGAAGTAAAACCTTTTAAAGAAATATATTTACTTAACTGAAGAAATCCTTTTTATGTGTGCAGCAAAGTATCATTTCTTTGCATGTTTTGTAGTTTAGGTACAAAATTTCAATTAATTTAAGTCAACAAAAATTACTCTACAAGGCCACCTCCAACTTCCAAACATATCTCCGCCATTTTAATAAATTCACCATAGACTTTGCGCATGGTTTGTGGTACATTTATTTCATTCACATGAAAATGCTTCAACAGAAGAGTATCATTTATTGCATTTTAGAGTTTACTGTTAACAGAAAAAGATCTTTAACAACATAAAATTAGTTAAAATACAAAATTTTAAGTCTAAAGTTTGAGTATTATGATTGTATGTTAGTAAGTTTAATTGAGGTAACGTGTTATCTGGAAATTAATGTAGATAATCATAATTAAACTTGGCGATCAAAGGTTGTTGTATTGTCTAATAATATTGAACTGCAAAACGTCATTAATTGTAAATTTGTCATTTTTTTCCGTTGGAGTTGCAAAATGTTAACTATCGAAGAAGGGTATTTATTTGATTAAATGTTTTGGATTTGAAAATATATCTTATCGATACGCTATAGACATGTATAAGAACTTTTATTAAACAATCCACATTACTACACTGATAAATACAGTAACCACCCTTTATGTATCCATAACAACGCTAACTACCGTCCCGACTCCTAGGATTATATTACATTCGGCCATCCTGACCAAAAGTCTGTCCTCAGGCTTTTAAAGATCTAAAACAAATTTTATAAAAACATGTATTCACTTTGTTTACGTTACATCGTTGACCTTTATCGTAATCTCTCTTCCTCAACATTCTTCAGAGATCCGTTGATCTCCCTCAACATTGACCAGAGATTCGTTGATCTCTATCAACTTTCGCCAGAGATCCGTTGATCTCTCTCAACTTTCGTTAGAGATCCGTCGATCTCTCTCAACTTGATCAGAGATCCGTTGATCTCTATCAACTTTCGCCAGAGATCCGTTGATCTCACAACACTCACCAGAGATCAGTCGATCTCTCTCAACATTGATCAGAGATCCGTTGATCTCTATCAACTTTCGCCAGAGATCCGTTGATCTCTCTCAACTTTCGCCAGAGATCCGTTAATCTCACCACACTCATCAGAGTTCCGTCGATCTCTCTCTCAAAGTTCGTCAGAGATCCGTTGATCTCCCTCAACTTTCGTCAGAGATCACACAACATTCACCAGAGATCCATCGATCCCTCCCAACATTCATCAGAAATTCATAAATCTCCCTCCTTCTCTCTCTTTCTCTCTCCCGTTCCTTCACTTTCTCTCCTCTCTCTTACCTCTCTCTCTCTCTCTCTCATCTCTTTCTCTCTCTAAGATTCAATTTACATTGTTTCGAATTACCTGACTTCTTATAATAAGCATAATTCAAACAACCTTCACATATTTCGTTACAAATTGCCCCATCTTTGCAAACCAATAATTTGACTGTATACGCTTAATCATCTTTTCTGAACTTAAATGATCCGCCTCATCGTGACACAAACGGAAAATTTGCATTCGTGCTGCTTTAGGTACCACCCACGCCCCATATACATTCCCCAATTTTCTGTACAATTTTTCTTCTTTAATTTCTTTAAATGCTTCCTGCTGTCGTGCACCCCACTTCCATTCAACATTGGAAATATCCTGCCAACCCCAAGAATTGTCGTACGTGCTTGACTTTCTTTGGAGGCTGAATCTCAGGTACAGCTTCTGTTTTTTTACACCAGGTCTCACTCCTTCTGAACTTATAATTGTTCCAAGATACTCTACTGTAATGTTTTCGTCCGTGATGCCGCCAATTACTGCATCAACTAATTATTCATCAGGTATTTTTAAATTTAAGGCACCCAACTTTGAAAGCTTGAAATTTTGCTGTCATCGTGACTTTTAATTGTTTTCATTTGGCATCATATTTTACTTCATCATACCACTGTCGAACATTCCCTTCAAGTCTTCTCGCCATAAGTCGCATCGTGGTATCATCATTCCATTGGTACCGTTTTGCCAGATTATCCACCGCTGTACCCACTTTTCAACCGTAACTTCGTTCTTTGAAGAGTCAAGCACAGGTATCAGAAATTCATCTCCTGAGCCTTGAGCAGACAACGTAGATTTATTCCTAAGCAACGTAATTGTGCTTCTGATGACGTTGACGTGATAGAGTCATTGCTGCTACTGCTGCTAGTCGACGAGTTTTCTTTTTCGCTTTCCCATCTCCTACGCTGTATTTTATGATCTTATCCCACTTCTGACTTTATAAGAACTTTTATTAAACAATCCACATTACTACACTGATAAATACAGTAACCACCCTTTTTGACGTTCGCGTAACCATGTATCCATAACAACGCTAACTACCGTTTCGACTCCTAGGAATATATTACACATGTTTCACGAAAAAATGCCAAACACTGCAGTATCGCGCGAAGCACCGCGCAAACTTGTGCATAAGTTTGATTTAATTGGATCTGTAGTAAATGTTAAGAAACCCAAGAAAAAATACAATGAAGACGGTGCGGCTACACTTTTGGCAGTAGATTCAGTGATAGAAACACCAAAATTATCCTTACGGAAACGATAACAAAGACTGAATATTAGTAAACTTCATTTGCAGAGAATTTTTAAAGAAAATAAAGTTCGGCCGTTTAGACCACAGTTCCAACATATACTTGAAAATGGAGATGAAGAGAAACGATTGGATTTTTGTTTATGGGTTGGTGAGGATTACCTCGTAGATATGCGTTTTCATAGAATGATATTTTTTACTGCACCAATGGTCGCGTTTCATCACAAAACAGTCGCTATTGGGCTTTTCATAATTCAAACTACGTCATTCAAAAACGAAATCAACGTTATAAAAAAGAAATCGAATCTTTGGACCATATTTTATTAACGAAAATTTGAATCCACACCTTTATGTGCGTCTTTAAGAAACTTATCTATTACCGTTTCTAGATAATTTACCGCTAGAAATGCGGCGTAACATTTTCTGGCAACAAGGGGATGTTCTGCTCATGCGACGCTTTTGGTACGGCAGTGGTTGACAGATCAGTTCGGAGAAAGATGGATGGGAAGATTTGGTCCAATAAGTTTTCCTGCTAGATCACCTGGCTTGACACCTCTTGATTTTTTTTTTTTTGTGGGATATTTTAAAGCAAAAAGTTTACGCAAATGATCTGCCGCATGATCGGGAACTACTAAAAGCATGAATACAGGATGCGGTGAATGAGATAAATATACCACAAACCATGTCTGCAAAGTCTATGGTGAATTTATTAAAATGGCGGAGGTATGTGTGGAAGTTGGAGGTGGCCTTGTAGAGTAATTTTTGGTTGACTTTAATTAATTGAAATTTTGTACCTAAACTACAAAACATGCAATAAATGATACTCTTCTGTTGAAGCATTTTCATGTTATCTTAATTTGTGGACATTGTGTACATTTAATCTTAGATTTTCCAATGGTTAATTTATCTACTCAACAAGCAGAACTTTTTATAAAAAAATGACTTTTTGTCGTAAAATCAATAATAAAGATTTTTTTCCTCTTGTCAACTCCATCCGGGGACACACGGTATATAATAAAAGATATAATGTGAACTGAGAGACAAAACATGTTAAAAATATTATATTAAAACGTTTATTATTGTACGAGTATTACAACAGTTATTGTAACACGAGTATTTTATATTATTTTTTATATTTGCATTAATTTACTTTTATTTATTATACTCACAATCACAGGGACATTCGAAGTGTTACATTCAGAGAATTTCCCATTGTTATAGGTATGATTTTTGAAAAATATTAATTCATCACTGACAGAAATGAAATGGTTATTTCAACATTTTTCGTAGTGTCACGAATTTGAGCATTGATTTAACCATGTTGCATTTAAGTGAATCATATGCACCTATTTGAAACAAACATATTTATATTGTTGCACACTTTAGAGTTAATTTAACAAGATTATAGTGTTCAAACGTAACCAATATTTTATCTTGTTGGTTTAAACCCACAAATTGTCGATTTGACATTTGAAAAAAAAGTGTTCTTTAAATATTTACTATCGGTGTTAACTCAATGAAATGTAATATTTAATACTATTACATATAGGTGATCGCACATGCGTATAGTCAGTCAGTATCCAACCTCCGTAGCAATAAGACCTATGTTTGTAAGCTTCTGTAACATTAATATTGAATAATAAAGATAATCAAAACCCATCGCGGAGTATATATATAACATGGTGCAGTCAGAATAAAAAAAAAACAAAATACAAAAAAAAATCAGTGAAAAGAAGAAAAAGTGCAACAAATTATAAAAAAAAGTGTCAGAAAGAAACAAAACAAAATGGCGAATGTATCTCAACCCGAGAAGATGAAAATAGACGGCGACCTAGCAAAAAAATGGAGGCAATTCAAAGAAGATTAGGAATTATATTCTACCGCGAGTGGTTGCAGTGGGAAAACAGCCGAAATACAAGCAGCGACGCTGTTACACTGTATAGGAAAGGAAGTTCGAGAAATTTAAAATAATATTGAAATTACGCTGGAAAACACATCGATCGACAGCCGGATGCAGGAGCAAGACAGAAGACACGTTTCACCCGAAGGCCGCACAAGGATGGAAGATCATTGGAAAGAGTGTCCGGCAAATTCAAATAAGATCGTTTGTAACGGATTCGAACAAATTCTAGAACAGGTCTGGTGTACACGTTGTAATTTTACGCATGCGCAAAACAGTTGTCCAGCCTATGTAAAATATGTGATAAATGTAATCGTAAAAATCATTTTGCCTCTAATTGTTTAAGTATATCGATTTAATGATAAAAACCATTCCGTTGAAAATAATGATTATTTGTAGTAGTATTAGGAAATCGGTAAATGCTGATAACGAATTTTGTTAAATGTTTTATTAATGATTTATTATGAAACGTTAAATTGTACTTTCCTTTCAAATGTATGAATAAAACCTTTATAATTTTTTAGTTATGTTATTAAACTAATATAAGTTAGTATATAATGCCGTAAATGTTTTCTTCTATTACCTACTATAGTCTCCTAATTAGGCAATATATAGCTATGCGTTGCTATCAATGGACTAATCGCTGAATGTGCGGGCGGATTTTTAATTTCATCGATAGATCCATCGATTACAGTATATCTCTGTTTAAAACATTAATGATACAATAATCGATGGATCCAACGATGAAATTAAAAACTCGCCTGATCAGTAACGTGATTTTAAGCAAAATCGAATATGGTTCCACTAACAAGAAAATCTTTTTCGTATAACCACCTAAAAGTGTTGAATTACATGCAAATAGTCATTCGATGAATACACCAGGTAGGTTAAATGAAACAATTTAAGTTTTGAATCAACATTTTATGGTGCTAAACCAATATTATAAAATTATAGAAACAATTATTACTTCGTGTGTCTACAACAAGTAACTGTGTTGGGATAATGTTGTTGTATTATTCAATTAGCAGGTAGAAATTGTCAATGGAAAATTAAGTACATGTTCAAAGAATCAGGCGTAGTCTGTTTCTTATAACATTTATTATTATTCAGTTAACTAACGCAATTTAACATTTTTTTACGTATTGCATTAACACTAACGTATCATTGCTCATATTGAAAAAGAAAAAAGTGTTCAATACACCATTTTATTAATTAATACAACACTTTTTTTCTCTCGGTGATGTAATGAATTGGAATATAATTTATAGTTTCAAATTTAAAATAAAAGATACAATATGGATTGAGAGATAAAGCATGAGAAAAAAATATTTTATTGTAATATTTTATTATCATGGGAGTTAATATATGGAAAAATAGATTTAAAAAAAAAATAAAAGTCGAAAAAGCGACCTTTTCGTATTCATTTCACAACTTTTTCATTATAAATATACAAACAAACAAAGAAAGAAATCAGCACGTTTCCCATATACCTACAAGGTTCAAAATTCTTACCCAATAAGTTAAAAAAAAAAACTTTCTACTCACTAAACTTATTACACTTACATTTTCTAACGTGTATGTCTCAGAAAAATCCTTCTTATATTTTCTAATTGCGATTTGCAGCAAGAAACACTTCCTATATACAAACTTATTTATACTTATTTATGTACAAACACTTTTCCTTTTAATACCGATTCTACAGCGATATTTCCGTATATCGCCACTTGACTTTGTTACTTGCAGGTACCAACTTAACTGTATAACTTAAGAAGTGGCAGTATCCGTGATTTTATATGCGGATATAAAGACGCTTAGCCTTGCATGTCTGTGCTGTCCAACGAGTCTTGCGAGCGCAAGTTCTGACGATGTTAAAAGTTGAAATCTAGGTATATACGTACATACATATTTAATATAATTCGTGCCGTGGCAAATACGTGAGGCAGGGCAAATATTCGTATTAGAGTCGGCCTTGCCTTGAGTAAAAGGAAGTCAAGAGCGTATGCTTCGGGCTAAATGGGTTCTTGAAGGAAATTAAGTTCATTGTAAATTTGGTCGCTGTTTTTTTTTTTATTTCAATTGAAGAGTGGAAATAATATACTGGGTTATTTAGTTTAGTTATTTCTCAGTTTGTATTTTTAAGTTTCAATAAAAAAATAACACATACCTGGATAATATAAATTGCCTCATGTTTTACGGCACTGATTTCTTCTTAAACCCCTGTTGTCTTTTGATTAGCGAAACGAAATCTTTTTGCGTATAATATAATTTTTTTATTGTCTCATATCTTTATCACTCTAGATTTCTTTTATTTCCGAAAATGAAAATTCTGATAACGATATGATTAAAAGGGAGATGAAAACATTGTCATCTTTTTGTATTTAAAGAAAATTCTGTTTCCTCTCTAAGTTGAAAAATCCATCACACTTTTATTTTCCGGTGATTTTATTCAAATAATTCAGATTCTGGTTAAATTTACATCTTGTTTAATGTAGGGAATTATATATAGGGGTTTATAAATAACAAATCTACCTCAAACGCTCTTTTTTCTACACTGGACATCATCTATCGTCTGTTGGATGGCGGTGAGGTGGTGTGTGGTCTGTTTTTCGATCTTTCTAAGGCTTTCGCTACGGTTGACCACGAATTACTGCTATCTAAACTATCTAGATACGGAATTAGAGGGCCTGCTTTGAGTTGGTTTTCTTCTTATTTGAGTGGACGCTCTCAGCACGTTTATATTGCGGGTACTTCTCGTGACGCATTTTCTTTGCCCATGGACCTTACAGTGGGTGTATCACAGGGTTCTGTTCTTGGACCCCTTCTTTTTGTGCTGTATGTTAACGACCTTAACTGTTCTCTTTCCGTTGGCAACCTTTGCCAATATGCGGATGACACTACTGTTATCATCTCGGGTGTTAATGATAGTGAACTTTCACGGTTTGGTAGTGAATGTGCATTGGCAATGTCTGGATGGTGTAGTGATAATGGCCTTGTATTGAATAAATCTAAAACTTCAATGGTAGCCTTCAGTTCGGCTAGATGTCCCGTCGACAGATCACCGATGGTGCGACTGGGGACTGTGTCTGTACCTGTGGTGTCTGAAACTGACTTTCTTGGCTGTCGAATTGATAATCGGTTATCTTGGGATAGTCATGCGTCCCAATTGTGTTCCAAACTATGTTCACTTTCATATGCCATATATAGATTGCGAGGTATTGTATCGTTGGAGGGACTATTCATGTTTTACCACGCAAATATTTCTTCCAGATTGCGGTATGGCATTTTGTTTTGGGGTGCAGGGCGTAGTCTCTCGCGTTGTTTTGTACTACAAAAGCGAATCGTCCGAACAATGTTTTCGTTAGGTGCCATGGAATCATGCCGTCCTATATTTATTAAATATGGTATTTTGTCCTTGCCACGCCTCTTTATTTATGAATGTGCGGTGTTCACTCATAAAAACAAAAAACTATTTTCTTTTAATAATAACTTTAATACAGCGTATGATACGAGATATAACGATGACTGCGCCGTACCAACTCATAGAACTGCGCTCTTTAAAAGGAGTCCGAGGTTTATGTGCATCAAGATTTATAATAAACTACCAAAATATGTTAGGAATCTAGAAACTCATGGGTTTAAAAATCACTTAAGAGAATATCTGAAGCACAAGTGTTATTATAGCGTGTCGGAGATTCTTGAGCAATCAGTTTGGGAGTGTTGAATTTGAATATATTTTTTATGTATAAACCTATGTATTTTAATGTAATGTATTTTATTGTATATATTTTTATTGTATATCTTGTCCTGACGCAGCCCATATCGCTTTCGATCCAGTGGCTAATAAAATTATTATTATTATTATTATTATTATCATATAATTATTATATAATTATAATAAGTATCATTTCCATCTATAAATAAATTTTACAGCACCAGAAACCTGTATTCTCTCTAGTATATCTATTTTATAACTCTCAGCCAGATTGGGAACTTCAATCAATTCGTCAACTGCATTTAACACGTTTCCAGAAATTCCATAAATTGAAATATTTAAATATCCAAATAATCTAATGCTCGCAAATCTGGTGATCTAGGAGACCAACGATGTAACCCAATATCTCAATTTGGGAAAACATTCTACATATGTGCATAAAGTTTCTGTAGAGCGCGCGTACGTCCGTGTTCACATAATAAATAAACATCTGCTGCACGGTTAGATAGTAGGTCGAGGTATCAATCTTCAATTCGCCGGCCGATTTAAGATCGAAGGTACATACAACCTCTGCATACCTCAGCACGTGGCCGACCTCGAAAAAATCCTGTTGCAACGCTCTAGTTTCGATATAGGAAAAGGAAATTGGAAGGATACGTCACGATCAATAGTAATAGCACTCTCATGAGACGCTATGCAGCGAATGCTAAAGATATCGGTATTTCTAAAAGTATGGCGTAAAAAATGTATATTTCATATGACCATCTTAAGAAATATGTTTGTTCATCATTAGTATCTTATAGCGAGCTGTAATACAAATAATAATAATAATAATTGTGACTTTATTTCTCCTGTACAGCTTTTTACAAATAATCTACATATAATCTAACAAAAGTAATATAATAAAAGGAGAAACAGGGCGTGGAGTTCAGAGTGCTCGCAATAATTCGGAGGCATCTACTCTTCTACTCAACCATCAATAAATCTTACTATTAAAGAAAGACAACAAGAAAAAGTTTATTCAAACATCAAACATTAACAAATATGTAAAGCAAAACAAAACAGTAGCAGCACAAGCCATCAGACCACCACTGCCAGCCCGCTCAACCTTCAATTAGGCTTTCAAAGACTGTATCCGGTTACAGGTTTGTCTTTGGAAAAAAAATTCAGAAATGTTTTCTCGTTGAAACTAAGGATCGATCTCGGAAACTTACACTGCATAAGGATATTATTATAAAGACGTGTTATTCGATAAGTAAATTGATCTTTTATAAAGAATTCCGTGGCATTGTAGAGGTGGGGTAAGTGTACTTTTGAACCTAATGATCAAATTATGCACGTCAGTCCTGTATCTAACTAAAACGTTATGAAATACTGTCGCGCTTTGAAGAAGTCGACGGCCCACCATATTCAGCCACCCCAACTCCTCCAACTTATGTGATACATGCTCCCGGCGTCTAATTGCAAAGATCAGGCGAATGCACGAGTTCTGAAGCTTCTGTAACTTGCGAATGCAAGCACTTGAAATGAAAGGACCGTAGAGCACATTACAATAATTAGCATTCGACAAAAGCAGCGCTTCGCATAATAGCCGTTTTCTTCTCGGATTCAACATATCTCTAAGCTGTTGACATGTTCGTCAAATTTTAAATCCGAATGAATTAATACTCCCAAATTTTTCACACAATTTTTTAACTGTATTTTTTGGGCATCAACGTAAATATTAATTTTCATCAATCGAGTTTTTTTCGGGCCAAATAGAATGACATCAGTTATGGTGGTATTCAAATACAATGACATTCTCTTTGAAATTTGGTTCAAATTATGAAAAGCAGCGTTCAAGCGGTCACAGGCATCACCCACCGACGACTCACAAAAAGAATAATAAATTTGTGTATCATCAGCATATTGATGACACCTGCTGAAACTCAAACATTGCATCAGTGGGAATATATAGATTGAAAACAAAAGGGGTCCAAGTACAGACCCTTGCGGGACACCGGAAGCCACGTGCTTCGTAGATGGATCATGGCTTTGATTGCATCAGAGAGAGCATTATTTTCTAATTGCGCTGAAGTTTATTTGCACATTGAGAATAGCTTGATAAAAAAATAATTTGTTGGAGTAGTACAACATACAATATGTCTCCGTATGGAGTTGACAAAGGTAAATGAAAAGTATGATTGATTTTACGACATAAAGTCATTCTTCATAAAAAGTTCTGCTTGTTGGATAAATAAGTTTACCATGGAATTTTTTTTAAATTGTAGCTAAACTAGGTTGTAAATTCAAAATGTGTTTTCAGTTTGAATACTGACATATACAATAAAGCTCTATCTACCTATCTATCTATGGATTCTATAGCATACAGATCAAATAAATACTGCTGTGTACTGATTGAATTTGAAAAATGTAAAATGAAAATTAAAACTAAATTTGCTAGCTCAACGGATAATATTTTAAAAGGGCGCAAAAGAACAATTAGTTCAGGCAGATAATTCTTTTTTTTTTTAAACAATCCACGTGGTTTCAAAATAAAATAAAATAAATTCGTGGAACACTAGAAATTATACAAAAATCAAAAGTAAAAGCAAGCACAATGCTTCTATTCACCCAACCCGAGGTGATTATTAATTAAAATGAAACAGAAAAATGAAAAACGGAAAAAAAAAATTATTTCTTTAAAATATAATGAGAGAACTACAACTAAATGCGTGCACACACCAATATAATAACAATTATTATTAAGCGAATTCCTTGATGGACGAAAAATATTCAAATTAAACCAATCAAATTACGATATCAAAGGTATTAACAAAATGGCAGCAAACAATTCAAAAATGCATGTACTCACGCTGACAGTCGACCAAGGAACTGCGTGACAAAGTTGAACAGTCGTTTTACAAGCCACGCACGTGCAATTCACCGACAAAAATTAAGGCGCTGACAACAAAAGCAAATAAAAGATATCTTAAAGAGTGAAATTAATTTAAAAAAAAACTTAACACTAAAATAAATAAATAATACAATTAACTCTTAAACTAAAATTTATACAAAAATAACATTATTATGAAAATTTCTCGAAACAATGATTCAGCAGTTTTACGCAAATCAAAAATGCAACACAAAATATACTCGCGGTAAACGGGATGCCTACTATCCATAGCAATACGTTCTTCAATGGTTAAGATTTTGTAAACTCAAATCATTGAAGTGAAAAATCTACACGGGGTTATATTCCTTCATAATCAAATGAGAAAAATATTTTGTATAGCTTGAGAGTAACGCCATAAGGTTCGTGTCCTTTAACACTCTCATATTTGCCTCTGCAGTAGACTTTAGGAAATACACTGCTTTAATTTTCACCGTTGTAGACCAAACAAATTCAGGTAATTCGAGTCAAAATCTGATACCCCACCTAAAAATAATATTTACGAAAACAAAATAAGAATAAACGAAACAGAATGAGGGCTTCTATTTGGACAAGGGGGAAACCCCAAACCGTTACTTCGGAGGAAACTTCCTCTTCGTTTATTATTACGAGCTTCCCTTGGCAGTCGGCGGAGGGAAGTCCGTTTCCCCGAAGCGAGAGGCCTCAAAACCGAAAACTCGACAAACTGGGCGCCACGGCAGGACTCAAAAATTAAACTGGATCTCCATCTCTTAGCCCTGTAAATATTTAAAGTGCAAACCGGCTGCCTGCGAAATTGCAAACTAGCGAAGCCTCCCACGCGTCGAGGCGAATCCGGATGAAGGGAGCCGAAGGGTGGGTTCGGGGAGGGCAACGGAGGGGAGGGAGAAGGGGGGTTGAGTATATGGGCAACGCTACGGTTCGTCAGGATCGAGAAGGCCGTGAAACAGGAAAAGGAGAACTCCGGGCAATTCATCATCGCGCCTGGCGTCAAATGAGTGTTTAAATTCTCCCCGTTCGACTTCCGGACTACGCGCTATGGTTTGTGACGGGGAGTGGGAAAGGGCAGAGGCGGTTAGACAAAAGGGCAAAAATCGCTAACGACTTCGGAATAGTAGCGAGTGAGGGAAGCGAGTGAAAAGCTGGCGAAATGAATATTTTGGACGTTTCGAAATTGCGAACGGCTCTTAGGAATTAGTCTGGGAGTGTTGGGAAACATAGCGAGCATTAGCACAAGACAAGCTCAGTTCTATAATAACCGTGTCCAAATCTTGTGTATTATTTACTTATTTAGTTTCGTACATTCCAAAACAAACACAAACATCATCAGTAGATGAATATAGACCGACATAATTATCAAATAAAATGACAAATATTAGGTTACAGATGGAACTGATAGGTGTAACACATCCAACTTTATTCACAGTCAAACCTGGTGCTGGTCATCAAAAACAATTAGATGAACTTAAGGAGGCAGCCATTATCTTCAGAAATTCAGTCACAGAAAATATCAGATTATAAGACAAAAAGGCACTCACAAAATTGGCATACAGCAAGTTCTAAAACAAACTATAACTACTAAAGGAGCCTAAAAGTCCCTACCAATAAGTTTTAGCAAGGATACGCCGATGTTCTAGGCTGAAGGTTGTGGCAATTGATCATTGTGTCAAAAGAATACAAAGATGGGCCGAGTTAGGTAACACTGTTGCTCTTTCCTCTGACAGCCAGTCAACACTTAAAGCGATCAGTTCTGCTAAGCTAGTTTTGGACTGTGTATGCTCCCTAAATGAGGTGGACAGCCAAATTAATTAAAATTAATATTGGCTTGGATCAGTCAGGCAAGCCTGGCAAGATCATTGAAGCCGGCCCTTCCTTTGGAATTACCAAATCTCGAACAACAGCAAGAAAAGGCAAGATTTCTTGGAATAACAACCCAAGATAATCTAATATGGGAGGATCACTGTAATAAGTTGGTAGCCTTACTCCATAGCAAAGTCTTTCTCTTCAGAAACCTGCGTAACTCTTTACCGTTGGAAACATTAATATCTTTATACTATTCAGAAATACAATCCGGTTGAGTTATGGAAATACTTCTCTGGGGATCCTCTCCTGCAGCCAAACCAGTATTTATTGCCCAAAAAACAAATTTTAAGAGCAGTCACGGTATAAAAGTCTCAGACTCGTGTAAGCCGATTTTCAAGTATTTTTAAAATATTAACATTGCCGGTCACTTTTATATTGTAGAAGCTGTAGATTACTTTCATAGTCGTAAAAGTACTTATGCACGAAATAAACATGTTCATCACTATTACACGCGTAGAGCCAACGATTGTCATCTGCCGAAAGCTGAGCTATCTGTAACATGCAAAGGTCTAGAGTATATCGGACGGAAACTATACAATAAGTTATCGGATGAATACAAAAATCAAAAACAATTTAAAAAACTTGTTAAAGAAATGCTATATGTAATTGTTACTACACTATAGACGAATTTTTCTTGTAATTTACGTCAATTAGCTAATCACTCATGCATTTAATAGACAACGTTTAGAAATTTAGAAATGTCTTTTTATTTTTGGTTGTTTCTTTCTTTTCACTTTTGTAATTTTGCTTCTTTTTTTTTACTTTTATTTTGGCTAGCTTTAGTGTTTATTGTAGTTTAGTGTAGTAAAATCATTACCTTTTTTTGTATTTATTTCCTTTTTTCTTTTTCTTTGACTGATTCAATTATTTTGTATTAATATTATGAATCAATTATTTATTATTATTATTATTATTATTATTATTATTATTATTATTATTATTATTATTATTATTATTATTTTTATTATTATTATTAACTAGAAACTCCATACTCCAGATACTTAATCAATCTAAGAAGTGATGGCGAAATTCACCAGGACAAATGAGTTGGGTCAGTCAGGCAAGCCTGCCAAGGTCATTGAAGCTTGCCCTTTCTTTGGAATTACCAAATCTCAAACTAGAAACTCCATCAATGAATGGATACATAATGAATCTAAGGAGTGATGGCGAAAATCACCAGGACAAATGAGGTGGGAAGCCAAAATTACCAGTACAAATGAATTGGGTCAGTCAGGCAAGCCTGCCAAGGTCATTAAAGCTGGTCCTTCCTTTGGAATTACCAAATCTCAAACTAGAAACTCCATCAATGAATGGATACATAATGAATCTAAGGAGTGATGGCGAAAATCACCAGGACAAAGACAGGCAAACGACTTTCTAAAACTGTAAACTAAAGCAAAGTATATCCATTCCAGAAAAACGACATTACCATTGATGTAAACCGATCTTCTTCCAGAACATTTTTCTCTGTTATACTTTTGACATACGTTGACATTTGTTTCTTCTAAATGCTTATTGTTATTTGAATGCATTCATGTGAATATTAGTCGTATTTATTCGCTGTATTTCCGCAAAATAAATTACAAATGCAATAATATATGTACCAATGTCACTTTCATTCGTTTCATTTCATAATACGTCAAGTTTTGACAGTTGGCGGTTTTAAACCCGGAGAAACACTAATGCCCGGTTTTTCAGTCACGGTTCAAAAGAGAATTCAAGTTTAAGGTTTAAAACGAATTTCAGTTCGAGTTGATCGTTAAACTGAATCAAACATCGCGTTTAAGTTGAACTAAAGCATGACTTTGGTTCAAGGTTCAAATTTCTGATTAAGTCCGTTTGACATTTGATGACATTTCGAATGTTAACATTTCATAGGAAACCTATGCAAATGTTGAAGGATTCCATAGGGTGGCTAGATTTCCACGAGTAATGGGTGTGATTGATTGTACTCATGTAAAAATTCAATCACCAGGAAATTATTTACATATACTTCTACATGAAGATATTACCAAAACTGTTTTAATAGGTGGTGAAAATGGAGAAATATTTAGGAATAGAAAAGGATATTTCTCCCTAAATATTCAAACAGTGTGTAACTTTAATCTGAAGATTCAGGATATAGTTGCAAGATGGCTATCCGAATGAGGAAAGACTCTGTAAGGCAGTCTTTCCTCATCTGTTTGAGCAGTGGTGGGAGTGCGGAGGAAACTCCTGCTCACCTTCTCGTCAACTGCTCAGCAGTGGAGGTACTTTGGGGTCGATTGGCTGGACGGATCCAGAGCCGATAAGTTAACTCTCACTCAGATTGCGAACTTCTTTGATAGGGTGCAACCCGACTGAGAGGGCTATAATTGACATCATTTTTCACCAATGATTATTTCAAGTAATTTAAAAGAATTTTTCAATTTTCTCTCGAAAAACTTCTATTACACGTTCTTGTTTAGAGATTATCTTTTCTTTTCACTCTAGACTTTTCACCCGCACCGTTATATACAGAGGCGGTGTAACCCTTACAGAACACGGGTAATATTTCATCAAACCGGCGAATATTGCTCCATATTTTCCACAGTCGAAAGATATCTTATAAATTTCCAATCGTACGTGGTGAGGATATGAGAAATGTGCGGCGTTGTAGCAGAAGGGTATTACGCGGTCTGCATATTCAATTTTTATACCAGGCCGCGCGGTAGGTATTGACCTTTCACGGTGAGGTAGTCTTCCTTCCAGTCAATTTGTCGTTCAATATCTGTGGGACGTGTCGCATACAATATGTGCATCGAATAAGCTGCTATAGGAAGTGATATAGGAACATAGAAAGGATTCATCAATATATATGTGTAATATGGTATTGATTGAAAGGTAACATGATGTTCTTGTATACATATGTAGATACCTGTGGGCACTGTCTTCAATTTATCATTTTACATACATTTTGCATCGTAGATATTTATTTAAATCTGTATTTGTTATAAATGTTAAATTAAATTTTTTTTATGAAGTTATATCAATATTTACTTCACTGGAAATTTGTACTACCGACGTGCTTAAGATATTTTATAATAATGAGATATGCAACCTAATTTTTTGATTTGTAATAATAGTTGCATACATATCGGATCATATAAGAGACATCCTAGCAGTTTGAGCTTCTCTGAATACATTGTTAAAACGCTTATTAAAGAAATGCAAGTTTTCTTTTTATTAATTCTTCTAATTATCACTGGACAACAAAATGTATCTAAGATAAAATCGACTAAATCTTACCATTATTGGCGTGCTAAAACCGAGTATCAACTTCTTTTTTTTTAATATTAGTGTTAGCAATACGTGTTGTCATGTGTCTCTATATATTAACATTGTAACATGCCTTGGTACTGAACAGCCCCTGCATATAAACAAATGATAAACGTCACTATCGCGAATATTATGGAATTGAACAGCAAATTCTCGAATCTTCTCGAATATTCTTAAAAAATCTAAAAGCCGTATTTGCAAATATAAACTGCTACAAAGCGTAGAGGTTAGTCAGCCAAAGTTAGTGGGTCGAATCGAATAGTTGACAGACGTCTCTCTCTTTAGATGTCTCGAAAACGTATTATATACGTTTAATAGTTTTGAATGAAATACAAAAAAATTATTGAATAAGATATCTTGTTACTCTTTTAGTTTTTTGTTTTTTTGATAATTCACAGATATATGAATTCCATGATTCTAAGAACGAACTTATTAGATTCTTTGCCATGTACGTCTAACAGGAACCTGATTTTAAAGCTTGCAGAGAATCCGTGGCCCACCATGATATACTTAACTGCATACATGATGTTGATATCAATTTTATTATATTAAACGGAATGGTGCAACTTTTATCGATCTAGTGGATTTATAACATCATTAATCCGTAAACTCAACCGTTTATGGAGATATTTGCGATATGCTTGATTTCTTTACATTTGTAGTTTTTCGTATAAAATCAAATACTTTATAGATTATTAAACATTAAGATGTTTTGCTAACGCGAATGCAAGTACAAAGACGTAAATATTCAGTGTCGCGGCATTCATTGCTAAATCATATACAGGATGTCCAAAAACTCTTTTCCAAAATGGATACCCCTTTAAGTCAATAAAACTTTTCTTTTTTTAAACGAGACCTGACATTTGTTATTACAGCATTGATTGCATATTTACGGCAAAAATACAATTACACTTAGGGGAATGAAAATAGATGGTCCAATTTCTCACAAATTCTTTACTGACGACAACCGGTTTCATCCACTAAGGAACATCTTCAGGTCAGAATTATAAAACAGTTTAAAATTTAGTCATGTAGTAAAATAAATAAATAAATTAATTGCCGTGCAGCGTCCTTCGATTAAAAATAAAAAATACATTGTCTTCTCTATTTAATTTATTTTAAAGTGTAGTTCATCGTTTGGAATGTGTGTTAATACGTCTTATACAATTTTATTTAATTTTACAATTCCACTTTTATTATTTTACTACATGACTAAATTTTAAACTGTTTTATAATTCTGACCTGAAGATGTCCCTTAGTGGATGAAACCGGTTGTTGTCATTAAAGAATTTGTGAGAAATTGGATCATTTACTTTCATTTCGCTACTGCAATTTACTCACACAGGGTCAAAGAAACCTTGAATTATACAATTACTTAATAATCAAAAAAGATCTGAATTATATTTTTTCCAGCATTATATTCACAGAAATAACCATATTGCATAATAACAAATATAAAAGAAATTCAAATTTATCGAACGAGGATATAGGAAGTAAAAAGAAATTCCTTTGCACTTACTCATTAAACACCACGTCTTTATTTTTTTTTTTTTCAAGTGAAAGTCAATCCCACTATCCAATGGTGCATAAATTAAATTCACTTTAGAATCACTTCACCTAAACTGTTACCCATTCAGATTTCTTAACAACTCTTTCCTCGACTTTTTTTTTCCTTATATTGTTGGCGCCAAAGAACGCGGCACTAAACTGACTGTTTAACCAATCTTCCGTAACAGTTCTGATATACACGGGTAAAATACTATTGCAAAACCCAGATAAAATAGTGGTGGATAATACAACCGGCATAGCATTTTAGTATCGTGTTCCAGGGAAAAGCGAGCAACATTGAATCTTTGCCTTTGGTGTCGTGTAACGTGGCGTGCATGTTCGCATGTAAATAAATGCACTACATGCATGTACATACATACATAGAAGTATATAGTACATAATATAGGAAGGAATTACGAGCCTTGTGTTACGGTACGTATGACCATAAAGCTTTCTATATATAATTAGCGTGTTTAATGCTCTGATAATCTTCGAGTATTTCGCCTTGTCGTGATACATGTTACTTATCCGGTACATTACAGGGAATATTATCGTGTTATATTGTCCGTTATATCAACTGGGGATTTTTTAATCTCAAGTAATAATGACGGAATCACGAACCGTATAAAATGGGGATTAAAAAAGTGAATACTAGATATAGATGGTGCGTGCAGATATATGATGATTTTTTGGTTTTTCTTTAGTGGTGATTTCCTTTTGATCAAATCAATGACTGCATTGCCAGCTTTATGCTACGGTCCAGTTGAATTGGGGTACAGATCAGGAATGTCCTAATTTATAGTTTTATATTTTACCAATATTTTTACTACCTTATACGCACACCAGACCAAGTATAGTCTGTTAGTGTGGAACTCCCGAATTGATATACCTCCAAAAAGGCACCAACGCATCTAGTGAGTGTTCATTCCATTCTTTTTACGTAGGGTCATTTTTATGTTACGCTCCCCGAATTCTTTTCTGCCCATGACGTTCTCAATCAGACCATAGATTATTCGTCAATTATCTCTTAACGAGGTCATAATTGGAACAAGGTCGTCTGCCAACCTTTTGCTGTACCGTCAGCAAAAATCCGGAGCATGCAAGCAGCATCTAAAGATTTCCTGAAGTATACATGTACTGGATGTATACAAGAAAAATATTTTCCGAAGCATTGAACATAATATCTGTCTAGTTTGTAATATCGTCAGCATCTTGACGGACTTACACACACAATAGATCTGGAGAAGCGCCGCGCAGAAAACAAGCTATGAGAAAGGCTCCAGCAGATAGCCTATAGCGGAATAAAGTCTTCGAGGATGTAGGTAGATTGGACATAAAGTGACCTAAAAGATCTATTGTGTCCCTTATTCTTGCTGTTTTACAGCTGGCCTCCCAACCATATTCCTTTCAGAAACTGTAGGATATCAGAAAGCTCCAGGTTAGATAAGTCTCCCTCTTCGATTGCACATGCTCCCAGAGTGCAACGCCCTTGAGTTGCACAGTGCTACGTTAACTTGAGAGGAGGTGGATTGGTGTTTCATCCTGTTCTCCACAAAATCTACATTCAGATTCCTTTGCGAATCCTAAGCTTTCTGAGGTGTCCTTTCAGTTCACAATGGCCTAAAAGTATTCCTGTTAATATGAGAACCTTAGTTGGTGCCTTCTGTAAATCTTTTCTGAGTGTAGTTTTTGGTCTTATTGGTCACTTTAAATTCATGTTTGTTTCATAGAAGTTTATTATCTAGGGCAAGGCCTAGGTACATATTTAACCTCCGTTCTCCAATCTATATCTTGCCCATCCATTTTTGTGGTTTTAAGAGTGGATTTTGCTTTTCTTAGTGAATGCTACTAAGGTAGTCTTACTGGTAAAGACTGTATGCTAAGACAAAGGTGAGACTTATACACGCTAGCAAGAATAATGAATATTCAGATTTGGGATAATATTAGATCCTGATGCCATAGACAATAGTCTGGAATGGAAAGTCTAGTACTATTCTATTCTGAAGTAAAAGAGATGGCAAGATACAACGCAGGAACGATAGATTATGTCATTAAAATGATTAAAGCAATTAAAAGTAGAAGTCTGAAAACCTCCGAGGTGTCAACAGCTTTGTACGTTTTGCCGTTAAAGATAGACAAAGTGGGTGTTAATAGCTTGGAGGATATGTACCAACCAAATAATATCTACACTTAAAGAAAATTATGGGATGGATTTTTTTCATTGTTTGTCTGTTGCCCGAAATTATTTGCTTCTTCTTAAAATTTCTTGAAAGCTTTCTCGAGTTCTATTTTGGATCTTTTACCAGTACCATGTCATTCGCGTATGCAATGCATTGAAGTTTTGTGATGGTAAATCGTCTAGAGAAACGGTAGCTGTGTTCTAGAGGCGATAAAAGAAATCCTGTTTTAATCTATCAAATCCCTAGAAGTACAGTTGGTACTTTTATCTGACCTCGTTATTTAATGTCCAAAAATGCTGTAAATCTGCACTTCTCGATTAAAGTGTATCTTATATTCTAGGTTTAAGTTAATCAAAACAAGGTGTTTCTATAATGTTTTACGTATTGTAATTATTTAAAGCATTGTGAATTTTCAGATAACTGATTCCATAAAATGTGGCCGTCAAAATTCCTAAGAAGATGCACTAGCTAAATTTGACAGTTCCCCTAAACAAAACATTGTTTCATACAGAACGTGATAAATGCGAAAGAATAACATTGCTCTGTTGTTTTGACCAGAATATGTTATAGCAGCTGTCACTTGTCAAATTTCTTTAATGCATCTCCATCAGTTGACAATAGCTATGCCCAAAACAGCGTTTTCTCATTTATCTATTACCACATTAATGGTAAAATTCTGTGCATGACTGTATCACTTGTAAAGTTATCTCTATGTCTGTAAGTATTCATAATATATGCTTAAAGTCTTATAGATATTCTTATAGTCACTACAGATAAGCATAGAATTCCACCATAACCTTTTCATTGAATATAAAAACTATTCACTTTAATTTATCGAACTACAGATGGCGCTTTGCATCGATCGCGTATCTAACGTCAATATTATTAAAGCCGAGAGTATCTACCGCGCACTAATATAACCGGAACGATTATTTATTCAGAAGACAGTTCGAAAAAGTGGCTCATTGCTTAGACATGCCCGGAATAGCGGCACGAAGTTAATTATTTAAATGCGGGAGCCAGAAGAAAAGGATTATTTGTTCAATTTACGTTTTATTATGTTTTAAATCTGCCGTCGTTGGCTGGTAGACGATGTTGTTTGTGTTTTGTTTCGGGACGATCGCTGAATAATTTATGTAGCGTTTACCTGAGCCCGAAGCAATTATTTAGGAAATTTGGGGCGGCGGAATTTTCGGATTATCTTCGTGTTTGTTTGGGATATTTCTGTACTATATCCGTGTTTGATGAGTATTGGAATAACTAAACAAAATAATCTTGACCTTTAAACCTCTTTAATGGTATTATGAAATTGCGATGCAGCACAGCAAATAGCTATTTATGTATTTTAACTGATTTTGTTGTCTAGATTGGATTTATGTGCTCATACCATTTGAACAGGATCAGTTTGGTTTTTTCTTCGTGATGTCATTGGAATTTTTAATTCTGCAGTATATTTGTACACCAATCCCCATACACTTCCCAATCCATTTCATGATGAACGTCAGCAGTGCTATTCTTGCAGAGAAATATGTATTTAGCACCAGGAGCAAAACCATTATCACTATTAGCATGGACTAACGCAAATGGAGGACCAAGACAAGTTGATGATTTCAAGCCAGTGCTTAAATCTTCAATGAAAGCCTGTCGATTACTTTGAATAGTAGTGTCTGGCCAAGTTTTATTTACCACGTGGCCTGTATTTACCCATGATTCATCGCTATACAGGGTGTCTCACAACGAACTGCATCGATCGATATATGAAAGAGTATACATTGGAAAATTCTGAAAATTTCGCTGTATACTAAAGCCAACCTGCTCTATTGAACTAAAATATTTTTAATAATCTAGCGCATCCGGTTGTACCGGAAGTGGCTGTCAACTTTGTTATTTTAAATGGAATTTTCCTCGCTCAAATCTAAAGTAAGTTTGTTAAAACAACCATGTTGTTATCTTCAACCATATTTGAAATATTTGCATTTTTTTTTAAATTTTTGACAGATGGACGAGTACCGAAATTCATTCGAAACCGAATGAATTTTTCGAAAACATTATACAGCGTGTCCGAAAATTACAGTTAAACTTTCGAATTGAAAAAGTGTCAAAACTTTTTTTTTTTAATACAACTACCACTTTTCTCTTTCTCATCAAACTGCCTTTGTAAAAATACAAAAGAAACGTCATATTCATTACCCATCTAAAATGTATACTTTAGCAAAATATGTATGTATGGTGTAAGTAGGTAGCTTAGGTAGTTTTTTAAAATGCCATTCTGCTTTGGTATATCTAAGTACGTCATGACCATTCAGCAAACAATCCAGTATTGATGAAATGTCATTTAGTTTTCAATTATAAACTATGCCGGCAGGATTAAATTATACGAACGAAGATTATTTAAATTGTTTATTATTTATGGAAAATGCAATAAAGTTATAACAAGAACATGTAATACTTTTGCTGCTCGGTATCCTCAGAAGCAGTAGCCGTCACTAAACATAGTTAAGCGAATAATACAGAATTTTAAAAATTTCGAATTGGTTAAGGCAAGTATTCAAAAACATAAACCTATTGTTAATAATGCAATCTAAAAACTTATTTAGAATACTTCATAGTAAAAGTATAAAACAGCCTTTCTAATTAATTCGTGGTTCAAACTTTCAAATGCATGTCTTACTGTGACCATACAATGGTCCTTCCTTAGTAGTTAGTGGACTATAATATACTCGATTCTTTATTGTGCCCCATACAAATAAATCCAGAACTGACAAATCCTGGGAGCGAGGTGACCATAAGAAAGGTCCATCATGGTCGTCATATTTTAATAAATCTATTACATATATTGTTAGCATAACTATACCAAATATTTCAATGATATAAAAATAAATGGTCACATATACCATGTTATGACCAAAATTTTATTCGAAATAATCAACTCATTTCTGCTAATTCAAATATATATTACTTATAAACTTCTTAAATTTCGAACATTCTATTTAAATAAATATTTAATTGAATGAACCATAATCTTTATTTTTGATTTACACGTGATTTTTCACCTTATAGTTTACTTGAAGATGGTTTATATTAACCGAAACATGTATCAAAATAAAAATTAACAGTATATTTATAAGATTGGAAAACGATTTTTTTTCATGTCTTAATACTATTCAATATTAATCTTCTTGTGACATCACGTATTATAATAAGCTAATTTATTAATCGACTAAAAAGGAAAATGAACTCATTATGTTATCAAATAAGAAATTTAAAGCAAGTTTTAACAGTTTATTATCATTTTATTACGCCAACGTACATAGTAGATTATCATATGGCATCACTCTTTGGGGGTGCGTCTCCAGCTAGCCAGGATGGTATTCTTGGCGCAAAAAAGAATAATACGGTGTCTCGTAAGTATTAGAAGCAGTGGAGTCATGTTAGCTACTTTAAAAAAAATTAAAATACTCCCGTACCATCTGACATATTGCTTGAACTGATGGTACCATGCTATAAGTAAAGAGAAATAAAAATGACAAAATTAATTTAGCTAAGCTCAGCAAAAATGAATTTAAAAAGGGCGCCAGAGATTCTTAAATCTCAGAGAAACTTTTTTAAAAAGTAATAGTGGCGGTTGCAAAAATGACTTCATTAAAATCCCAAAATTGAAATGGCAGATTCAAAAATAAAAGAACTAGTGATTTTTAAATGATATTTACAATCATTAAATTTATTAAAAAAAAAGAAAAAAAACATTTGATACAATTTACAGGTGAATAAAAACCTGAATATAAGATTCTGGCATAAAACAAACCTGCATAGATTCTACAATTAAAAAAGGACAATTGCAAATCCTTTAGCAAACAAAATGGTGAATTCGTTCTAGAAGGACTTTCAATACCACAAAAAATCCACGTGGTTTTAAAAATCAAAGCAAACTACAAATTTAATTCAAATAACGTAAAGAAACAAGCAAAATCAAAAATGAAATATAAAACAAGCTTCACAGCTTCACTTCACCTACCCCGAGGTGATAAAATAAAATTAAATTGAAAATTAAAAAAAAAAAAACCGGAAAATTTAAACTCTAAACGCGCTTACTTCTAAAACGAATATTATTAAAAAGCCTTACATGTATGTGCACACCTATCTAATACAATTTAACTAAAGAATTACAAGATAGACGATTTTAAATTACAACAACAAACTACCATTAAACTGAAAAGGATTACCATTAACGGTAACCAAAAACTAAACACATCAATACGCGGGCTCGTCTATCTGATAACTCCTTCGGGCCTCACGGGTAACATTCTCATATATGTGAAATTTACAATCTCGTGCGATCAACACACAGCGCAACGCACAGAAAAAACTAGCAAATAAACTATACAATACTAGTACACGCAAAATGTACAAATAAATGAAATTCAATATACACAACTGTCCAAATAAAATGATACAAACAATTAAATCAAAATTCTTAACAAAATTTACAAACATAAGAATAGTGGACAACTCTAACATTGTTTTGACAAGGCTGATATGGAATAAATAAAATTACACATTTAAATTTCCGAAACCCGGGGTGCCAGTCCACAGCACAATATATGAATTAATAAATTATACATATAAAAATAAAAATAAATTCTTTCGAAACAGTGATTTCCATGCACATAACACCAGATTTAAGTCAAATTTTCATATTCCTTCCCATACATTAAAGATACGTGAAAATTAACACTGCGTAGGCTTTCACGGCCGGTGTAACTATAACTAACAGCTTCTTGCGGTTTTCGCCGTGTGTCAAAACTTTCGCTCGACGTTTCGCTGTTCCTAGTTCCTGTTCCTAGTCCTTCAGTTCAGTTATCCTGAAGAAGCTGTCAGTGTGAACAGCGAAACGTCGCACGAAAATTTTGACACAGAGCGGCGAAAACCGCAAGAAGCTGTTAGTTATAGATACGTGAAATTCCCAAATGTTTGGGTTTAACACTTTATTAATGCTTTGAACTCAGACATGAGAATCCATAGAAAGTGAAAATAAATTTAAAAGTAGTGTTAAGTCATATCATTTAATCAAAATTGATATACTCCCTTGAAGAATATTTTAGGCTATAGATGAATGAATTTTCTTGTAGTGCTGTGGTGTCTGGCATCCGCAGGCGATTGCACTAGTTGGTTACCTTTTTAACATTTTGTGCTGTTATTGTTTGTCAAATTGTATATTAAATTGTGTCTTGTCTTTTACCATTTGTATTTTCATATTTTTAAATTTTATATTTTCATATTTTATATTAACGTAATAAGCATGACGTGTGTAAATACTTATGTATTGTACAAAAAACATTATTATTATTAATTTTATTTTATTATTATTATTAATAGTAAATAATATATTTAAATTATCTATAATAATATATATTGAACTTATTCCTATGATATTAACTTAAGACGACTTTACTTTATATAGTAATTGATTTTAAATTTGTTTGACTAACTGAATTTTATACGGTGTGCCTGTAATTTATAGTTTATATTAATGCGTTATATTTTATATTATACTTGGTTGTGGGGTTTATCTATATTGACATGTTCTACGCACTGTACTGCAATATTGAATAAATAAGCTATCTATCTATCTATCTATTATAATAAATAAAAGGAAGCACCAGAATTGACACCTACATAAACGATAATCTTCCAATCGTTCAAGCAGAGCGAAAATCGCGCCAACTTATTTACAAATCACATAAAACGAAAAAGGCGAACACGTGGAAACAATGCATTGTCACATCGAGACAGATATTTCGATTTCCTTTTTCGTTTTATTCCCTTTTAGGACTTCGGACAGGTGCAGTTAACGTTTCGCCACCCTATGAAATATGCATGAATCGAAATAAGCCGTCCACGTTCGCCATGTAAATGCATCGACACTTAAACACAAAAAAAAAACATGTAATAGCGAAACGTCCGTCTATAGGGCAAAAGGGATTTAGGTATGGATGCATGCGATGAACGTAAAAATTTTTCGAATGGTAATTCTAAAGGTGCATACGAAATAATAGCTATACTATAGCTGCTCTATACGGGTAATGCGCGCCCGATGATGTTCCCGAAGTATTCCGGTTCGATGGTAACGATGGTCTTCCAGTTGGGTAAAATTGGAATGTAAATCGCGTCCGTAATAAAAGGCAATTGCACTACCGCAAGCTATGTATGTAAGGTTATCTGTTTTTGATGGGTCTATTAAATTGATTAAAATTATTTGAGTGCTTTTTTTAGTTTGTCGTTAAAAATGCAGCAAATTAATTTTTTGTAATAAAATCTACTTTATAATCCAGATTTAATAAACCTCCAGAGCGAAACTGAATAGTTACCCAACTTTTAAACGAGCTGTGTGCATTTATAGATTATTTAGTTCAATTTAGCTTTTCGAGAGTGGCCATCTGTAAATCGTAATTCTAATATTAAAAAACCAAAATGGAATCTACTACTAATCTTCAAAGTACGATGTGTAGAATATACCACGTCAAAGATAGGGATATTCAACTTTTTTATCTTGCAATTTACAAAAAAAAAAGTTCAATTACCTTTTTATTTCAGTTCATGTGTACTATTTGATTGCACTCTTAAAATATTTTTTTTTCATTTCCAGTTAAACCTAAAACGGACAAGACTTTGTTTCTTCTAAATGACACCTAGAATATTTTTTCGACATTTTTCGATTTTCCATTGCTTTCTCTTTCTGCACATACTACATTTTATTGGTATTGCATATGAAAGTTTTGCTGTAAACCCTATAATACAAGAAGATATGCAAGTGTTCTCCAAACATCTACTTAATAAGATATAATATAATCCTCAGCCACAGCTGAAGACTTCCAACCCTTATGATTTTTTAGTGTCAACAAATCACCATCATCCAGTTTAACAAATGCGTCGTACACCATCTTCTAAAACAATGCATTGCAAATAGTTCTGGATTTGGTAATTTGAAAAAACTCGCAATCTCCTTCAAGAGACTATTGGACTCTTAATATAATGAATCAATCAATAAATTTATTTCTGCTTCGAGGTACAGCAATTATGTATTGGTGTAAATGAACACAGAAATATAATTTTTCTTGTAATGTTTTCTCGCAAGAAAAGTGATATTTTTAGGCTATATTTAAAAATTCTTCAACCATGCATGGCTCAACCTCACATACAAAGCGAAATACTTTGCTGTTATAGAGTGCAAATTGTTGTAAAACTTTACAATGTTGTAAGTTAAATTTTTGTTGTTTGGTCTACAGTAAAGTATGTTGTATTCGTTCTTACATCTTTTTTTTTTTGAAGTTAGAGTGGGCACCTATAGTCCAGTCCTCACATGTGCAGATTTCATGTAAACTCCTCCTGTAGTTCGCATTTTCTGCACCACGGTTCGCTTACTCGACCTGTGTCGCATAGATGCTTTTCTTCAGGGAACAGTATCCAGTTACCAACCCAGTAATGAGTTTAACTTCTTTCTTGCCGCGTCTGAGTAGGTTATCAGAGAATTTAGTGTGCCCATCCCCTATTAGGGCCATTCCATATCAACCGGAACACCTAAAAAATTTGATGTCTTGGATTCTTTTTATATTTTAAATTTGTCTTTAAATTAAAAAAGTCTTTGCCTAAAATTAGAAGACCCGTATTTTTTCTTAAAGTTCTACAAAGATATTTGCGAACAAAATCAATAAAATAATCGCAGAAGTAATATTGTTTGGTTAACCAAGTTTGCTTCAGTCTAAGGAGCACATTCATAGCCTGCGCTTGCACATAAACCTCCAGCGAGGGGAGGTCCACAATGGTCTCCAAAGAAGCGGTCCCTGTGCTGTTGATTGCACCAGTAATTCCCAGCAATGGCTATCTCTGGACAGCAGGTTAGCAGCTTCACTGCGGAGGGCACTTCTGTCCTTCTCCACCAGACTACTGCCACGTATGTTATCGCTGGTCTTATCACAGCAGTATATAGCCAATAGATCACCCTCGGCTTTAGTCCCCAGGTTTTGCCAGCAACTTTCCTGCAGCACTAGAATAGTTGCGTAGCCCTCGTCGTTATTTTGACTGAGTGATTTATCGAGCTCAGTTTCGCAAGTGTAACACCCAGGTACTTTACATCTCTGGTTAATAGTAGCTCCTTCCCAAACAGTCTAATGCCGCCTAGGTCATTGAGTTTCCTCATGTTGGTGAAAGCAACCACCTTTGAACCAACTTTGTTTTTTGTAGATTAATTGAGAGTCCTTGTAAAACCTTGTAGCACCATTCCTCCACCATTCGCAGTGCGTTACACAAGATGCCTGCCACTACGCCGGGGGACATTCTCTTTAGCTACTATGACAATATCATCAGCGAATCCTTGCGTCTATATCCTTAGTCATTTAACGACCTGGTGAATCAACAACCAAGCTCCACAGCAGTGATGACAATACTCCTCCTTAATGGCACCCTCTAGTGGTCCTCATGGCGATGCTTTTATCTAACATTTGGACATAGACTTCTTAAATCTCGTTTTGTAGTTATGATTTTTTTCACTGTTTTCACAAGGATTTATAAGCAAATAGTAGACACTCGCATACATGTAGAGTCCATACACAGTCTTTGAATTTTTTTCGGCAAGACTCTCTCGCACCTAAGCTCAGCAATATCCTTACAGATCTTACTGTGAAGTTATTTGTTGCTTGATTTAGGATTCTAAGATCGTAACAAACATTGCTGAGCTTATTATATGAGTGCATTAAATGTCGGGTACACAGTAATTTATCATCTACATGTAAAACTATATAAACTGACTAAATAAGACATGTCTTACAAGACTCGTTCTTTAATATACTATAGTAATCTTAAATAAATGAACAGAATGCACAGCAAACTCATGAAAACTACGTGTCGCATCAAAAAAAAAACATTGTGAATACAAGTTGTTTGAAGTCTTGAAGGCATCTAATTTATGATAACAATCCAGATATGTTACCTCAATCCTTAATAGATGAGAATGCGGGATCAACTTTCGAATACCAACCCACAGTCTTTACTGCAGATTTGGATTCTCCGTGAGAAAAATACGTTACTTGTAGGGTAATTAAATTGTCAAAAAAAAAAAAAAATCATCATTATAAACAGTTTGATTTTTCATTGAATTCTTCTTTGTCCTTGCATAATAGAAGTTATTTAAATAAACCCTAAAAGAAATGAAATAAAGATTGAATCTTTCTATTTGTTGTTGCAGGAGGAACATGTGTCCATTTCTAACCGCCACATATTGATCGCTCTACATGGCAACAATGGACAGAAATGCAAAGAGATAATGTAATGGAGGTATGTAGATACAAAGTTTATTGTTTCGCCATATTTTATTTAATAAAACGAAAGTAATTATTTGTTTTTGTTACGGTATAATTGCTTCTTGCAAGCTTATCGCTACGAGTTTTAAATTTTATATTTCAACAATAAGGAATTGTAAATCAACACTGGTAGACAATAACTACTACTACTGTATAACTATAATATGTAATAAGAAACAAAGTATCACTTCTAGATATTGAACCAATAAATCTGACGTTGCTTTATTAAATATAATAAATCAGGCATATTGCATCGAATTTCTTTATCCCGTAATTTATAGTCGATCGTGTCGAAAGCGTAAGTAAAATTCATATGCAGGGTATAAATTTTAACACTACATTTAATCCAACACAATCCAACTATATATTTTAAGCGAGGACATCAATTTTGTATTATTGAGCCGCTCTGATGAGAATTTAATGCTAACCAGGGACATCTGTCTGAATATATTGCACATATATTTGCTACTCCTATAGAAAAGAAAATGGGGAAAAGAATTTTCGGGAAGTAGCTTTGGCAGCTATAAAACCAAGGTCAATTTAAAAGATGTGGATTTTCTTTTTTTTGAACTTTCCCAACAAATTGGTTTTTAGACTTGACAAGAATTTTCGTTTGTGGCTGGATGTTCGATTCTTATATTGAATTCGGTATTTTGTTATTTGTTTTTGTCGTAATTTTTATCAGCCCTGTTATAAAGACCAGCGTTTAGGCCATAATCTCATCTTCAGAACTTCTTTAAACATACAGAGTGAGTTCTTAAATTGGCAAAATTCGTTTATTAAGTAACTTAACTGAATTGGAATTTTGATAACTGGAATATATATTGTTATAATAGCTTCGTATTTTTAAGAATACTTTTACATACACCGAGTGATCCGTAGAGAATTAAGAATCCGTAAGGAATTTCAAGATATATATTTTTTAATAGAACAGCTTATGGATAAAGAGCCTATTGTGTTCCAAATTAAATTCCGAATATTTTTTATTATAAATATTTTTCCACAATCAGCTTAATGTACCGACTATTCTACATTTTCATTAAAAAAAAAAAGAATGCCGAAATCGCGGATTCTACAGATTTCCCAAACCCTTTGATTATTCCATTACAGATTCGGAGGAAGATATTTCCGAATTATCGATCGGCGATGATGAATATTTGTCATCTCTAGAGGACGGATCTCACTCAGTATCGACGAAAATATTGCCTCAATACACCAGGACCTGCATTAGATCCGCACACATTACTTGAGAGACAGAAGGTCGACAATTCTGCCGCATTATATCTTGCGCCAGTGACTGAAACAGAGGTTGTCCGGATTATAACTAACTTGAAGAACAAACCAACTTTAGATATCGAGGGAATTAACTCCATATTACTCAGGCGTGTAATGCACGTCTTAAGTGGGCCGATTGCACACCTGACAAATGGAATATTTGAGTCGGGGTCATATCCAGCAGAATTAAAAAGAGCAAGGATAATACCTATCTTAAAACCGGGGGAAAGTACCAAGATCAGTAATTATAGACCTATATCAATATTGCCAATAATATCAAAGGTAGTAAAAGGGGCTATTCGAGATAGACTGGTCAAGTTTTTCGAAGCCAGGCGATTGTTGAGCGACTCACAACATGGCTACAGACAAAAGAGGTCCACAACAACTGCTATGATTGAACTTGTTGACGAAGTGGCGACCGCGTGGGATGAAGAAGATCGCATAGAACTACTATGCTGCGATCTATCAAAGGCCTTCGATTGCGTAGACCATAAAATTCTGCTGGATAAAGTACAATACTACGGAGTTAGAGGACAACCACTTAATTTGATACTGAGTTACTTGTAGGACAGAGAACAGTTTGTGTGCTGTGAGGGGCAGCTGTCGGAAGCGAGGATAGTTAATAGAGGGGTACCACAGGAATCCATCCTGGGGCCGACCCTGTTTATAATATATATAAATGATTTACCATCCAACATTTTCTCCTTAAAAACGTTAATGTATGCAGATGACACATCCTTCCTGCAGCGAAAACAATATTTCCGCAGCAAAAACAAGCAGTGAGGGCGATAATATCATGAATAAAATCATTACACCATTCTTTTCCACCGTTTACAAAGAGCTAAGACGAGTACGAATTATACTACCTTAAAACTATATAATCATCTACCGGGCACATGAGAAACATGGATATGGCGTGCTTCAGAAGAGCAGTGGTAAAGTTTCTGCTCTCCGTCTCTATATACAGTTTGGAGGAATACTACCTGACGAACGCCACGGGCCTTGCTGCGACAACGGAGAGGAGATAGCCACAGGATGCTACTCGGCCTGTTTTCGTATCTGCAGTGTCAAGTTTTTTCTGTTTTGTTTTTTTTAGTGTTTTTTTTTGGTCTTACTTTTTAATATGTACATATATACCGTCTTTTTCCTAACGAAGGTTTTTTCAAACCTAATTTTAATGTTTTTTGTTTTTATTACTTTCACATTGTTTTACTTTACACATTGACGAATCATATACACTGTACACTTTATCTTTGTACACTTTTTTGAAATACAAATACAATTAGTAAAACAGTCAGAATTAAATGACTTTATTCGATGTCTAAATTTGTCAAAAACTCAAGCCGAAATACTAGGATCTAGACTCCAAGGATGGAAGCTATTAGCTCCAAGCACACATATTTCAGTGTATCGTAATCGCCAGAAAGAACCGAAGATGATCTTTCATTCTGCAATAATGTCGATGATTTGATACTGACAGTAGGTCATCAACACAACCCAAAAGAATGGTGTCATTTTAAAGATGCTTTGAAATTGAGTTTAAAAGCTGTTCTTCTTCACATAGGAAACGTTTATCCATCCATCCCGGTTGGCAACGCAGTCTAAATGAAGGAAACTTATGAAAATATGACTCGTCCTCCCAACAAAATTAATTACAAAGTGTACAAATGGCATATCAGCGCTGACCTCAAAATTGTAGCAATTCTACTCGGTTTAGAGCTGGGGGTACACAAAGCAGTACTGTTTCCTTTGTGAGTGGGACAATCGATCGAGAAATTCCCACTACGTTGTTAAATATTGGCCAGTCAGGGCTCAGTATATTCCTGGACAAATACTTCATAAGGCACTAGTAGAACCTGATTAAATATTTCTACCACCATTGCATATCTAGCATCACTGTCGAAGATTTTTGAGCAAGCAATGGCGACGAGATTGAGCAAATATCTTGAGGACAACAACTACCTGTCACCTAAACAACATGGCTCTAGGAAGACGCGCTCAACCACTAGCGGGGTATTAGAGATAGTTCGGCAGATTCACGACGCCTTCGATTCAGGCGCATCGACCCAGATGACGCTTTTAGACCTATCGAAGGCATTCGATTCCGTGAATCATAATATCATGCAAGAGAAGCTAGAAAGTTATGGCATTAGGGGCACTCCATTGGACCTTCTGAGATCTTAGCTTGCTGGCAGGGTGCAATTAACGGACTGGAAAGATATACGATCCTCTCTCGGAGAGATTAAATCCGGCGTTCCTCAGGGCTCCATCGCGGGACCTCTCCTCTTTCTAGTTTATGTTAACGATCTTCCAACAAATGTCGGAGCATGCGAGGTCTACCTCTACGCGGATGACACGTCATCGCTGGTGCGTACAGCTAATCTCTCAGACGGAGGCGGACAGAGTATTTGTACTGCAAAAAAAAGCTATCAGAATTCTGTGTGACCTTGAATATAACTCGAGCTGCAGATCACATTTTAAGTCGCAGAATATACTTACCCTGACATCACAGTATATTATGTCTGTCGTCACTTACACCCACCATAACAAGAACTTATTTACCACGAACGGTTCTTGAGGCGACTACACCACCGGCTCAACTGTACGCAGAGGTCGGTGGACTTCTGGTGAGGCCAAGCTTTATAATCACCTCCCAGAGGAAATAAAACCGCTTCCGTCTGTGCCTTTCGTCAGGGAGTTGAGGAGATGCATGTGGAGCCATATTCAGTACCCGAATTCCTGCAATTCCATAGTGCAGTAATGTTGTGTTGTTTTGTTAGTCCCTTCTAAGTGCTCTTGTTTTATTATCTTTTATAATTTTACCTATTAACTTAGTAATGTTTCTCGCCATATATTCATATTTTTTTGTATTTTCTTTTTTATATATATTTTAACCAATTCACAACGTGAAAGCTAAAACATTATGACAATTAATGTAATGGTAAAATTGCAAAAATAAATGTATCTATTTATCTATCAAATTAGGTTTGATGAAGAATTTCGTCAAAGCAATGGATAAAGATGGTCGTGGATTCTAATATCTTCAACACAAATTTCCAAATATTTCAAATACAAAACTTAAAGAGGGAATTTTTATAGGATCCCAAATTAAACGTCTACAACAAGATATACGATTTAAAGAGACTTTAAATGACTCGGAACGTAGTGCTTGGAATTCATTTAAAAGTATGACTCAAAATATTCTAGGAAATACAAAATCTGACAATTACATAGGTATTGTTAATGAACTTCTTAGAAGCTACCATATACTGAGCTGTAACATGAGCCTTAAAATACATTTTTTACATTCTCACAAGGATTTCTTCCCCACGAGCCTCAGCGACGTCAGTGATGAACACAGCGAGAGATTTCATTAAGACATTTCTGTTATTGAAAAACTTATCAGGGCAAGTGCAACAGTGAGATGTTGGCTGATTATTGTTGGACGTTGATATCAGAAAGTACCGCAGAACAGTTTAAAAGAAAAACATTTTAAGATAGAACGATAACATACAGTTCCATGTAATTTACGTACTGCTGTGTACTGATTGAATTAAATGAAAAATACAAAACTGATTTTAAAATGAAAAAAAATAAAAAATTAGCTAGCTCAACGGATAAGATTTTAAAGAACGCAAAAAAACTATTAACCTCAGAGTTATCCTCGCGAATTGATCTTGAATCTAACCACGAAAAAGTAAATTGTGAGTGAATGAAATCAGACTTTCTTAATTAAAGATTTAAAATAAAATAAAAGAACAGAATTTTTAACCCAATGACGCTAATTAACAATCAATTTATTACAACAACGGGTTAAATTACAGATTGTGCAGAAAAAAAAAACTAGAACTGAAGGTTCTGGTCTAAAATAAAAACTGCACTTGACTCTAAATTAAAATAGGGCAACGCTATTTCCTATGCAAAGCAAAAGTATTGTTTGTTCAGGAAGATTATCCAAAATACACAATCTTTGAATTTCTATCCACGTGGTTTCAGAAATTAAAATAAATTAAGCGTGGACAATTACAAGAAATTTACAAAAAAGAAAAAACTAAATGCAAGAACAATGCTTCTACTCACCCAAACGAGGTGATTGATAAATAAAAATGAAACAGGAAAATTAACTCTTTAAAATATAATGAGAGAAATAGAACTAAAAATCTATCTTCCTAAACAAAAAAAAATAATAACTGATCTTATATCTACTACATGTACACGTCAATATACTAACCATAATTATAATAAAAGTTCCTTGGTTGACTAAATAATTACAGAATTAATGCGAAATTTACAATATCAAAATGAATTACAAAATGGCAATCAAGATTTAAAAATACGTCTACTCACGTCAATAGTCGAACAAGGAAATCTTTAACAAAACTCTACAATTGTTTTTCTAACAAAAATCCCTCTTCCAAAATCGTACAACGCAGACGTATAACATTACAACGACAATATTTAATAGAAAACGCATTAAATCAGTACAAGCGAACAATAGGCAATTTAATCAATGGAATAATATAAAAAAAAACTTAACACTAAATAAATTAAAATGATACAATAAACTCATTAACTAAACTTAATCAAAACAAAATAAACTTGCGAAAAATTAAAACACGCTGAACGGAGAAATCAAAACAACCAAAAATATATGCAATTTACAATACATTCAGTGATAAATGGGTTGTCTAACCACAGCAGTACCTAATTTATATTATTCAATTTATTTTTCAATGACGTTTGTACCAAAACCTGACTTACCGGAATAAAACTGTACATTGTTGCTAAAGAAAAAATAAAAAAATTAAATTTGTTGCCTAATGTAATTAATCTAAGCTTAATCTGTGTGTAAAAATTCATTGGAATACTAGAAAATACTAGATGAATATCATATAAAGTCTTCACACAAGAACTTACGAGTGCACCTTCGGCTCCCGAAACTTTTCCACGTCCTACACGAGATTACGCGTTATACAGAACCCCGGAAACGTACCAGGATTGAAGGACTTACCGAAAATCCACCGCCACATTTCGCCCTATCGTCAAGAGCACGTCTACGGATGCGGGCCTACAACCTACTACTTTACAAGTCCCCATGAATTTTAAAAGAGCCCAATGTGTACCGAGGCCGCTGAAGATACCTCCGGACAAAGTTTCATCTGCTACCCCTTCCGCTACTACTTTTCCCTCGACCGGAACGGAGGGCGGAGGAGGTGCGGGTTGGCTGTTTGACGGCACGCGTCCTGCCGTATAAATGCGGCGTGTTATAACACACCGGGCCATACTCCCGGATCAAATATGTAAGCGTGACCTCGACCTCTACGTTCGTGCGGTTGTACGAGTTGCCTACTCCACCCCTGGCTGTAGTTTTAATGTCTGCTTTACATAATGTTGCTTTTATGGCCGTAACGTCCTTTGGGATTGCATACAACGGTCTCTGATGTTGTTTTTCCGGGTATTTTAGTTTGTGTTACTGCCCTAGACGTTTTTTTTTTCTTTTTGTTTGTGTGGTACTTAGTCATACTGCCATCTGTGGTCTCGTTTTTAACTAGGTGATTAATTTGAAGTTATCGCAAGAGATGTGTTTGTACGATATAATTCGATGTTAATTTACTCATATTAAAGAGCTATACAACCAAATTAATGCGCAAATTAATAAAAGTTTGGAAGTGAACGAAATCAGCTGAAGCCCTGCACAATCGACAACTACACCTTTCTCCGCTTCGTTTATATACAGATCGTAAATTGTTGGTAAAAATTTTGAAAATCGTAAAACTGTTTGCATTGCTATAAAAGTAATAGAGATATCTTCCAAATGAGCTTCTAAATAAAATTACTTCCCATTTAAAATCTTAAGGATAGCTACGCCCTCTATTTTACACCAGAACCCATGTGCGTATCCCTATAGACAAAAAGTCGCAAATTGTCTCTAATTTTACCTCGTTTCTGTTTCATTGCTCTATCACACTCCTTTCAAAAGTTATGAACGGGGGGCCACAATTTACGACCTCACTGTATATAAACCTATAAAACTGACTTTTACTAATGCCAACATAAGTCTTTGTTATATTTGATGAACTTAAGGCCGGGCAAGATTGTTACAGATCCCTGCAAATCGGCAATAACTATAACTTCACAGGTTTTGCATCTTTTAAGGAAGAATTAATGTAAAATTATATAGTAAAAAGTTAATATTTTCTAGTTATGGAGCCTCAAGTTAAACTGTTGAAAAAGTAAATAAGATAAAACTTAATTTTAAACTAATATAAAAAATACGAAGTAGGAGTTTGAGCCCGCAGATGATGTTACATACATCATACATCACAAAAAAGAAAATGAAGTCGTAAAGTGATTATGCCAAAACCTATTCAAAATGAAAGATTGACCTTGGTCTTTTTTTTTACAACTACATGTACAAAGAAGTATTTGGAATACCTCTACATAGAAAACACCATCTTTGTCCTTTTGCCGTAAGATGGAGCCGCAAACGTATACAGAATATTGAAATATGAAATATCCATCTAATAAATGAGGCAATATTATTACATTTTAAGAAAATTCTATATTTTCGTTTATATTTTATTTAATATACGTATTACGTATAGAAACACTGCAATAGTACTATATACCACAGTGTTCCCAGGGCATACGAGTGAGCTACGTAGATATGTGGGTATGTTGAACAGACGAAGACAACGGTCGCACTATACCCATTTGCCTACGATGTCCTTAGTACAACAAAGGAAAAAAACTATCTGCCGTGTCTGCCTGTCAGGGAAAATTGCGCATACAATTTGTGTGGGATTGTAAATGGTTGGCCTTAGAGAATAGAGATAGATATGACAGGATATAAAAAATAGTAATAAGAATTTATGTCTTTTCGGCTAACAGCAGTAGATACCGCCGTATCTTAAATTGTCTTTGTCATTTTAAAATAAGATCATAGAAGATTGAAAAAGTGCCCTGCAAATGGTACCTACGTAAACGCTCAAGGTGTTCATATATATTCAATAAAGCTTCCTCCGAATATTTTTTTGATTCTTGATTATTAGAAATTGCATTAATTTGAAACACTCAACTTGCTTTCAATTTAAATATTTACAACAGAAATGCACAAGGAGCATGTCGGCCGTTAGAAACTAATACGTGGTTGAATATATCGGGACTGCCGATAAATTCGGAATGAGAAATAAAGAATACACATCAAAAATAAAGTGCGTTTGATGTAAGTATGTTTTATTAATTATCTATTAGCGGATAATTTTATTCACATGACTCATACTACTGGTTAGGAAATTCAAATTTTGACATTACGCATTTTAGCTGTATTCAATCAGTTACCCAATGCCAAATCCTTTTTGGCCTGGTCAACTGTAAACACGGGGAGTGACTAGTGCGATAAAGCGTATGGCATTTTTTTCTCAGTTCACAGTTACTTGCAATGTAAAATATACATAATACCCTTTTATTTATTTAAAAAAAACACATTCACCCCTATATTTATTGCCGTGCCAATTATTATTAATGAAAAATTGTCATAAAAAAATCACTTTGATATAGACTTAAGAAGAATAAGTTCAGTTTTTAAAGTATAATGGTACTAATCTCCATCTGCTCAGATTGGGGTATTCTTTTAAAATAAGATTTAAGAAAACTATACCCGATTCTTTAATAATTGAGAATGTAAAAAATACTTTTACCAAATATATAAGAATAAATAATAATTTTTGGCATCTTTTTAACATCGAATGTTAAAACCGTGAAAGAAAATAACATAACATATTTCCGCCAGTCGAAACAATTAATAAATTATTTTTATTATTTCTCATATTTAATATTCACTATATCACCATATATTCCCCAAAAATTAAACATGTTTTTTTTTCGCATTATCCCCGATAGCTTTTTTTCCTTTGCTGTACGCATTAGGTACCTACGCTACCTGCTCTGTACGATGTATCCATCTGCAAATCTACTCGACCACTCGACACACTGGAAATATGTTGGAATAGTAGATATGCTACACATTCAAATCGGTCAAATATACTATGCGCTCCTTACTCCACCATTGCCGTTCTATCCTATCCCCTCTTATTTCGTCAAATACTTCTCTGTAACCACCCCATTTGTATAAGCATAAATATTTTTTGTTAGGAACGTTAGCAATGGTACCTACAGAGACATCTATTTTTTAAAAGAATTATGAATTTTACCATTATTGACAGTAATGAAATTTTTTATAATCTTGCCCACCCTTAAGAAGAAACGTATGCTATCGGTATAGTAGCTATCTATATTCAACAATACATCAAGAAATTGTTAGGGGGAGCTACAAAGAGAATATTTTATTTCTTATTATCATTATTACACATTGTGATATAATTTAAAAATCACATAAACATTTAAATTCAAAGCATCAAGTTGTTTAACAATTGTTAATACAAAAGATCTATATCAAGAAAAACAGTTGGTAGATAATACACATTTCAGAAAAATCATATTTCAAAAAGAATAAACACTCATCAAGTAAAAATATAAATCATTTAATTTATTAAAACGAGTATTTTTATTGTAAACTGTATTTACTTAATTCCGATATCATCAACACTTTTCTTTAAATAAAATCTAATTTAATAAAAGTTACATCTGTCAGACTATCGACATCTATCGGCAAAAACAGAAAATTTTAACTCTTCAAAAGGAATCTGTAATCTCTTGTCAATTCATTGAATTGAATTGATTTTCAATACAAATCACACATAAATATAAAAGAGACACCTAATATTTGCATGAGAAATAATGTTTAGATTATATGTCAAAATAATTGATACCGACAACTGCCGTAAAGTTGGAAAGATTCAACGCCTACGGAGCGGTTTGCGAATGTTGACGACTAACAAATCCCGTAATATTCGGGTAATACCAAGATTTTGGAAAACCATGACCTGAAAAAAAGAGGTTTGTTTTAAAAAAAAATTGAAGGAGACACGCGTGAGTAAGGGAAGAAAAAGGGCGTATGTTTGAAATTACTTCCAAAAAATTAAATTTGCTCGCGAAATAAAAAAGATTTCCCACAAAAAAAAAGTGGCCAGAAATTAAAAAAAAAAGAAAAATTATTCCAAGGGTAGTACTGTTATAACAATTAAAGTGAACATTTAAAAACAAAAATAACTTACCAGGGTGTTGAGGGCGAAAATCCAAATTCTAATCATTCTGGAAGAAAGAAAATAATCCAGCCAGACATTTTTCAAGTCCTTGGAAGCGTAGAAAGAAGTTAGGAGGTGTCACCATCATTTCAAAGTGACAGACGACAGGATATTCTGAAGATTCCACCGTCAACAAGGATGCAGACGACGGAATAAACAGATCTGTAGCCTTCATTTTATAACACGTGTTAAAAAGAGCTCAGAATTCATATCTAAAACGATATAAAATAGTTAAAAAACAATATAATAAAATAATCGGATCCATTTTAATCTACATAAAAAAATACCAAATTGATCTATATGAAGTAGTTTAGTTATCCATTAAGTCATTTGGAACTTTGTATTTATCATTAATCTTAAAAAGAAACGATTTTAACATGAACAATTTAAAAATCTGAAACATAATGTGTATTTTTGTTAAAAGTTCAGAATCTAATCAGTATTTTAAGCAGTTTTAAACAGTCATAACTGAGTTTAAAGCTGTAACTAGAATTTTGTAAAAGAGTTAAAATAATAATTAATATCCAGTTCCATTAAAAATTTGTATTTACTAATCCGCATGATTTACAATATACGAGTTAAAATTTACTTGAGAATAACTCTGTTAATTCTATTTGTTTACACAACACCTTTATGTCGGCAATCATTTGATTTGGCGGCAAATACTTGCCTCGCTCATGCAGATAAATAGGAATTTGCACAGTTCATACAGTGGTCACACTGTCGAAAAAGTCACAATTTGAATAAAGTCAAGATAAGTGATTCTATATCAATAGAATATATCAGACGACTCCCCCAACAAAAAAAAAAACAAAATGATGATGATTTTGACATTCTATATGGAAATCTGAGAAAGACATTACTATTTTACTAGAGGAAACGTTCTTGAATGGTTTACTTCATATTTAAAAACTAAAGTGCAGTTTGTTAAAATATCATTCTTAAATCAAGATCGTAACTTGTTATAAGCAACATCCCATTGCCTACCTATCTGTAGCTAGTGGGGTACCGCAGGTGTCCGTACTTGGACCAGTATTATTCAATATGTACATAAACGATATTGCTCTGTTCCTATCTGACGCATATCTTGTTATGTATGCAGACGACCTATCTCCCTATTGGTTATAGCGCCGTCTGGTGATGCAATACAGCTGGCAAATGATCTAGTAGAAAGTCTTTACATGTGGTTTGCAGAAAATGATTTAGCCATGAGTCTTGAAAAAACCAAATTTATAATTTCCATACTCGGCAGAGATACATCGAAAGACAATCTTTGGAACTGCACGATTCTACTCTGTCACAGAGTGAATCCACTAGATTTTTAGGCGTTATACTTCACCAGAATCTCATTTAGAAAGAATATTGTGATGAACTAGCCAAGAAAATTTCTGCAAAAACTTTTCTATTTCGAAGTCTAAAACTTTGTGTATCTACCAGTACTTTGATGACCCTGTATTATGCGGAAATTCAGTCAAGAATTCAGTATGCCATTGTTTTCTGGGCTGCACACCCTCACTCCGAGGTGGTCTTTTTGGCGCAGGAAGCGATTGTTAGAGCTATTGCAGGCGCAAAAATTTCCGATTCATCCCGACCGATTTTTTTCTCTTTATCAAATGTTACCTCTATCATGTTTGTATATCTTAGAAACATATTGTTATATATATAAAAACAGGTTAACACTTAAAAAGAATGCTGACATACACACATATGCCACCAGGACTAGAAATGATTTGCATAGACCAGAATGTACGTTACATCTTACTAGCTTGGGCCCTGAAAATTTAGGTATCAAAATTTTTAATAAGATATCCACTATCATAAGTATTGGCAATTCCTATAGAGAATTTAGGAAAACATTAATTAATAACTTTTCTCAAACGAAACAATTTTTATTCTGTAGATGAATTCTTTAATTATTAAGTTTGCTTACTTCGTTTTAGTTTTTATATATGTTGGATATTTTTGTTTTTTCCTTCTTTTCTGTATTTTTTGTAGACTTGTTACATACACAACTGTGTCACAGTAACCAATAAATTATTATTATTTTCTTGGCAACTCTAAATCTGATCATCGCATCAAATCATTCCACTTTCACCGACTAAAAACATCAATCAATCATAAAACAGAAACATAAAAATCACCCTCCACTTAAACTGTAACGTGTGACACAATAATTCCTCGATATCACATGTTTCTCCCACCCCTCACGACTTACCTTTATAACATACGTCTTTAACGCTTTTAAAAACTGGGGAAGAAATCTCCAGGTTCATATTTCTTCCGCCGAGTGTGTATTTCAGGCCGATTAAATGCTTTCCTTACAAGTAGCAGTAGTATAAGAGTTTAACACCAGCAGGATTAGCGGCACGCGATACGAACCCATATGAATTTCACCAACGCAAGATCGACATTCTGTTCGAGCCTACAAGGAAACTAGTATCAGCACATGAGGCACCGCTTCTAAGTAAGAGGGGTTATACGACGCCGAGGGTTCGCGTGAGTTGTATTACAAATTTCTCAGTTACGGGGAGGGGATTAATGGCTTGAAGCACGTCATCAAATAATATCTCGGGTTAATTAGTGCTGGGGCGCCACAGATCGATAAAATACCTAACAATGTATGTACAATAGATAAACTCACTTAAATACTGTAGTACCTTTATCGTGTGCATGATTTCTTTAAAACGCCCCCTATCGAATAATACCCAAACTCAAATGCGTTTGCTGTTGAAAATTCGGTAAATAAACCGTTCTCCATTATTGTTACAGGTGAATTTGTTCCTGTTTGTGCTGGATTTGTACTTCGTGATCGTGGGACAAGCTGTGCATCCCGGTAAGCAATCTCTTTTTTTTCCATTTTGCAAAGCTTTTTTTCGCTTGCGTTCGGAGCGCTTTAACATGATTGGATACACGCCAGCGTTTTAAAGGATTAAAAGCGGATCGATGATAACACACGGGGCGCCACAGGTTAAAATCACTTACTTATTCGAAACCTTTGCCAGCAGTTTGTAAAATTCGGCGTTAATTGTGACATTCTTTTCTTTTGCTGTCACGTACGGTCGTTAGAGTAAATAGTTCTGGAGCGTATCACTCCCTTGGGATTCATAAAATTTAGTTAGAAATAACATATAAAAAGCTGTGCGTGTGTGCACACAAATACGCTTGGATATGGAGTGAGGACTACGTTGAGTCATATTTGAGTTTCAAACAAAAACGCGGTGCCTAATAAAAAAATATATTAATACAATTCTTGATGTGTATATCCTCTGGAAATGACGTAAACACCCCATGTAATAATCAGAAAATTTAAAATTATAACATTATGTCGTTTAAAATATTTTGTCAAAGGAAACGTCTGCTTCTCTCGTAAACACTAGCGCAACAAAGTCATTTGTTTTCATAAGATGTGTTATAGAATGTTACCTATGTTTGACGTACAATCTATGCTTTTAAACGATGTCAGAATGCTGTATGGCTCGCAGAAGGCAAATATAAGATTTAAAATCTTGCTTGATGCTCCCAAAGATTTGCACATCATAATCGTCTGTTTTTCAAAAAAATTGTAAGAGATATTGTGGCTCAACTGTGGCTTAGAAATGTTAAGTTAAATATTGTGTTGATTAAAATATTTGGTTAAAAAGGAAATGTTTAAATCTCTCGTAAGAACTAGCGCACCAAACTCATTTCTTTTCGTAAGATTTATTTATACCTATTTGTGATCACATAATATATTGTTTAAATGATGTCAGAATGCTGTATGACTCGTAAAAATCACATCAGAAGTGCAAAAAGTTGTCTTTTTTTTTTAAATCTTACGCGATACATCTAGAAATCAACACGTCATGATTGTTTATTTATGAAAAAAAAAGAAGTGAAAAAAATATTGTGGCTCACCTGTGGCTCAGAAATGACAAAATTAAAAGCACACCAAACTCTTGTTTTCATAAGATTCAAATGGCATCCACATGTAATTATACAATATATTGTTTAAACTGATGCCAGGATGCTGTATGGCTCGTAGAAATCACATGAGAAATGTAAAACTATATCTTTCAAAATATATTACACGATGCACACAAAAACTAGTATGACGTGATCGTTTATTTTCCAAACAAAATTGTATAAATGCGTTATTGTGGCTCACTAGGGCTTAAAAATGTTAAAATTATTGCCTCAGTTTTTTTCCAATTTTTACTTATCTTAGACAGCTGGTTGTTTAATTATAGAGATTCTTGTAATAACAAAATGTGATTTTAAACACTGGAATACCTTGTATTCAATCTGTGGTTATTTCCAAACAAAATTAGTTAAAATAAAATAAATAAATACTTTATCAGACAATGTGACTTCCACATGGTTGAAAAATATGCATGAGAGAGTCAGAAGTAAAACGTTTAAGTACAGATTTCAAAAAAAAAAATAGTTTATTGCTCAAAATTATAGTTAAAAATTGTTGTAATTTGATAGTTTTCTTACCAAGATACAAATACATTCAATTTTTTTATTTAATACTATTTTTCACACTTACAAATAAGTTATCATGTAATAAATCATTGATTAGCAAACTAACTTTATACCTTGTTATCTCATAAGTGTAAATAATGGACTTGAACCGTTTTACTTCTAACTCCTTCATACATGATTCAGATCAAAAAAAAAATGAAAAAACAAAAAAGAAAGTTTGGAAAAACATTACTTAATACAAAAAACTCTTTGAGCAATGATTTTTTAAAAACAAACAGTAATATTGAGAAGGGCAGATAATAGCACCAATGATGATTAATCAAACTAACCTAAATTGTTGAACAATAAACAAAGACAAAATTCTAAACAAATATTGTTCAATGTAATCTGTCAATTATATTTTATGGTACCTCACTTCCCCTTCTATATTAATAGGTCCACTATAATTATTTATACATACTAAAGAATATAAGCTAGCCCCACGTTGGGCGCCAAATTATTTTAGTTCCAGTTTAAATTTATTTATTCTGTGTGACCAGCCCCTGTTAATTTTAAAATAATACGACTTACTACTGCACGTGTGTGACAAAACGTTATATGTAATACATACACATATTATGTTTTCGACAAAATTCTAAACAAATGTTGTTCAATGCAATCTGTCAATTATATTTTATGGTACCTCACTTCCCCTTCCATATTAATAGGTCCACTATAATTATTTTTACATAATAAAGAATATAAGCTAGCCCCACGTTGGGCGCCAAATTTTTTTAGTTCCAATTTAAACTTCTTTATTCTGTGTGACCAGCCTCTGTTAATTTTAAAATAATACGACTTACTACTGCACGTGTGTGACAAAACGTTATATGTAATACATACATATATTATGTTTTCGACAAAATTCTAAACAAATGTTGTTCAATGCAATCTGTCAATTATATTTTATGATACCTCACTTTACCTTCCATATTAATAGGTCCACTATAATCACTTTTACATACTAAAGAATATAAGCTAATCCCAGGTTGGGCGCCAAATTTTTTTGATTCCAGTTTAAACTTCTTTATTCTGTCTGCCCACCCTCTCTGTTAATTTTAAAATAATACGACTTACTACTGCACGTGTGTGACAAAACGTTCTATGTAATACATACATATATTATGTTTTCCCATTCGGGTATCTCCCATCTAAACAGGCGCAGAACGACAAAACTAACTTAACGAGGAAAGGTTCGTGTTGCCTCATATCATATAAATAACAGCTGCTGCAATATTGTGGTTATATTGGATAAGTTTAAATTACCTCCTTATGACAGACGATAAATAAAGAATATTTGATGGTAGAACATATTTTAAATACAGATAGATAAATGTATGCCTCTTTAAACTTCTCTAAATACAACTTTTATAAACAGTCAGAAAGTACAGAAAACATGTTTTTCATTGGTTATTTATCGACAAGGAACTTCTTCATTTCATCCCACGATAAACGGACATTACTCGAAGATAAACACCAAAAAAAGAGAGAACCTAAAATCGATGCCTTGTACATACATCCGCCGTTAACTTCTTCACTCTAGTGAACGCTCCGTCTGAACCAGCTGCCCATACAGCCAGCATGCGCATAATATTAATGAAAATGTATGAGAGTCAACATCTACATTTATATAGACCGTTTTCGCGTTATTTGCGCGAACTTTTCGCGTAATTTCCATCATATAAACAAGAATGATGATAAACGGAATTGGTATTTGCAAGTTGGCTCCCGTGAGGATACGGTCGACCGTTGAACAGATTGTAACGCTGCGTGCAGGAATGGCGCCATCTTCATTCGATTTTATGAAAATGTGTTGTCGTTTTTGCGAGGGAACGGAGAATAAAAAAAAAACGAGACAATGAGAAATACGCACAGTAGTAGATAAACATCTACGCAGAGGTAAAGCGATGTTTATTTTCTTGTGATGTCCTATACAGATTTTGGGAAATGTCAAATTCGTCAAACAAAGTTGGAATGTTTCAACAACTTTTGCTTGGAAATATAAAATAAATGATAATGTGTTGTTTTTAATCTGCAACAGATCAGAAGTAAGAAGGTAATAAAATAAAACAATAAAACTAAGAAAATCCAACAGTTTAATCATTTAAAGTAGATGTGTTAGAATTACATTTACGAATTCATTTTACGTACTTAGGTCATAATTTTTGGAGTTTATTGTACATTTTCGCATTTATTATTTTACCCAAACTACAATGAGATTCAAAAAGATTGTCAGTTCCGCTCCTATAGATAGTAGCAGGGTGTAAGTATATGCCGCGTGTTTGTAATGAAGGTTTGAACTATTGGAACACAAGAAAGTAAACGGATCTGTCATAAATAAGGCAAACGTAACCTATATTTGAACTCGCATTATATAAACGACTATGGATTGGTGTTTCTGCTTGTAAAAACGAATTGTAATTAATTTAATTAACTCTTTACTAAATTATGATTTTACAATTCATTACTAACTGGTATTTAACTAAATTTATTTATTACTTTAAATTATAACTTACAATTAGTATAATTATTAAGTGACAAAACTTAAAAATTGTTGAAAGAGTGTGATCAAAATGTCTACCATGAGCAGTAATGCAAGCGTCAACTCTTCGTTTCATACTTTCGAAGACATTGATTAGTTGTTGTGCAGTTATACTCTGTACTGCATTGATAATGGCATCTCTCAAATTCTTCTATGGTATGCATGCGGTTTCTATAGGTCCTATTTTTCAGATAGCCAAACATGAAGTAATCTAATGGGGTTAGATCAGGCGATCTTGGTGGCCATCTTTATGCTCCAACGACCTTGTCAGCAAAAAACTGTTGGAGATATTGACAGGTTTGTCGAGCAGTATGTGCTGGAGCATTATCGTGCTGAAAATAACCTGCTTCAAGCTCATTTTCTTGTAACTCTGCAATAAACAATTCCAACATCTGTTGGTAACGTTAGGCTGTTACAGTTTCCTCGAAGAAAATTGGCCCTATTATTCATTGCCTGGACATAGCTAACCAAACTCCAACTTTTACGGGATGCAATTGCGTTTCTCGAAATTCGTGTGGATTTTCTGCAGACCAGATACAATAGTTTTGTAAATTGATATAGTCTGTTAGATAAAGCCAGGCTTCATCCGAGAAAAATGATTTGTTTAGCAAGTCATCATCCCTTAAATTGTTATTAAGCCAAAGATAATATTCCAATCACCTATCGTGATCTAATGGTAATAATTCCTGTAGCGTAGAAACTTTATAGGGATGAAAATGTAACTTTCTTTTGACAGCTGATTGCGCTGAAGTGTATGATAAGCCTATAAAAATTATAAAATAAGCTATTTCACTTAATGTTAATATTGATTTTTTACCTGTTTGTTGAGCTATTACCACAGATAAATTCCCTTATTTTCTTACAGTATTCAGAAATACTGTTGTTGGTGATATTAGATGTAAATATAAACGATTTGAAAAAAATTATAAGATAAATAATCGAAAGATACTACAACACGCACGTCAATGTCGCTAAATGTCAAGAAAATTCATTTAATGTATAAAATTTGTATGTAGCTAACTTCGCTCATTAAATTGGTAATAAGTATAGATATTTTTTTCCGGAAAACAGTTTTTTTCTTACGACAATCATTTTGAATCACATGGTATTTTGTTATCTTGGTAAGGAAATATAAATTACAAACATTTTAAATATAATTTTGATGAATAACATTTTTTTTATAAAGAAAATCTTATCATAAACCTATTACTCTGACTCTCTCATGTATATTTTTCATCCATGTGGAAGTCACGCTGTCTGATAAAGTATTTTAACTAATTTTGTCTGGAAATAACCACAGATTGAATACAAGGTATTCAAACGTTTAAAATCACATTTTTTTATTACAAGAATCTCTTTAATAAAACAACCACCTGTCGAAGATAAGTAAAAATTGGAAAAAAAAAACTGAGGCAATAATTTTAACATTTTTAAGTGAGCCACAATAACGCATTTACGCAATTTTGTTTGGAAAATAAACTATCATCTCATACTAGTTTTTGTGTGCATCGCGTAATATTTTGGAAAATATGGTTTTAGATTTCTCATGTGATTTCTACGAGTCATACAGCATCCTGGCATCCCTTTAAACAATATATTGTATAATCACATGTGGATATTAATTTAGTCATTTCTGAGCCACAGGTGAGCCACAATATTAAATCAAAAATGATTTATTTAGCAAGTTATCATCCCTTAAATTGTTATTAAACCAATGACAATATTCCAATCACCTATCGTGATCTAATGGTAATAATTCCTGTAGCGTAGAAACTTTATAGAGATGAGAATGTAACTTTCTTTTGACAGTTCGTTGCGCTGAAGTCTATGATAAGTCTGTAGAATTATAAAATGTAATAAACTATTTCACTTAATGTTGATATTTTACCTGTTTGTTAAGCTAATTGACGCAATGGTTTAGTGGGACTCTGATCTAGACGAGTTCGTACATCTTCAATTTTGTTTTCTGTAAGAACTGTCTGGCGACCAGATGACTTGCCTTTACGAACGCTCCTGTTTCTCGAAAGCAGTGCACAAATCTATAAATCTGTCTGATCATTATTATTTAGAAAATACAACATGTTGCCGTTAGCCTGCATTTACATTTTGGAAACTTGCTGTTATATTTTTAATATTAAGGATTCTATTCCCACCAATTCTGATTTCCATCAATATGACAAAACACTCGTGAAAACCGCAACTTTCGTGCACCACAATACACTATGGCTATAACTTCTTCTGGGACGTTCAATATGGGTATCAAAATTTTTAATAGATTACGTACAAGGATAAAAGAGAGTAGAACATACGGAATCTTTAGACATAATCTGCGAATTTATCTGCCAGCGAAACTTTTTTATTCCTTAAATGATTTTTTTGCTTAATTTCACAAGGACGATGTTTGCTTTTATTTTACTTTTTCCTTGTTCATTTGCTGTTAATTTTCAGAATAATTAATTATATAGGCTGTAAATGTATGACTTATTATATGCACTTCCGTGTCAAATAATAAAAATATATTATTATTATTAAAACAAATCATCGAATTCTTCATCTGGAAACTGTAATTCTTGAATACATAGATCTACAGAATATATTCATCCCCCTTCATCATTCCGCTGTCCATCTCGGAAATAAGCTTCCAAAATGAATATAACTAACTATAACTAACAGCTTCTTGCGGGATTCGCCGTGTGTTAACACTTTCGCTCGACGTTTTGCTGTTCATACTGACAGCTTCTTCAGGATAACTGAACTGATTCGCCATGGTCCGACATTCTTCTTATATACGCCCCTGGTGCATCCAACCGTGTAGTTTCCGCTCCATTGACCGTGTCGGTTCGTAGTAGGCTCTTCCACGTGTTGCTAAGGTGGTACCCTTCTTCTCTGTTAACGGGTTTTATTCTTCTCTATTTCTATGGCTTCCCTGATGATTCTTTTCCCGTACTTCTTGGTGGTAGTTATTACTTTTACATTCTTGAAATCCATTTTGTGTCCGGTGTCGTGCATGTGTTCTGCCACCGCTGATTGCTCGGTCCTTCTTAATCTTGCGTCCCTCTCGTGTTCTTTTATTCTTATGTCGATGGCTCTTCCTGGTTGTCCGAAGTAGCACTGTCCGCATTGGCATGTTATCTTGTAGATACCTCCTGTGCGCCCCTTGGGTATCTTATCCTTTGCGGTCGGTAGATACTGCTGGATGGACGTTGCAGTCCCGTACTTGTACGTTACGTTTCTTCAAAATTCGGCCTACTTTTTCGGTGACTCCTGCTATGTAAGGTAAACACGCTATCCCTCTTCGTGGTTCTGTAGTTGTCTCCAGTGTCGTCTTCTTCTTAGTGGCTCCCCTTATGTCGATGTCAGTGTAACCATTCTCCTTTACTGCTTTCTCCAAATGTATCTTTTCACTGGTAAGATGTTGTTCGTCACTGATGGTTTCGGCTCCGGATAGCAATGTTTGTATTAATGTCTTCTTCTGCATCGGATGATGGTGAGATCTTGCATGCAGATATCTATCGGTGTGCGTCTCCTTTCTAAATACTGCGAGCTGTAGCATTCCCTTTTTTGTTTTCTTAACCATAACATCCAGGAAAGGGAGATTTCCATTTTGTTCTTCCTTCATGCTAAACTTGATGGCTGGGTGCTGTGAGTTTATGTGTTCCAAGAACTGTTGCAGTTTTTCTTCTCCGTGTTGCCATATTACAAAAGTATCGTCGACATATCGCAGCCAACACTTGGGTTTCATATCGCTGGAACTTAGGGCTTCTTCTTCAAATGCTTCCATAAACAAGTTGGCTATTACTGGTGATAAAGGGCTTCCCATTGCTGTTCCGTTCTTCTGCTCGTAGTATTTTCCTTCATACAAAAAGTATGTCGTGGATAAGCACAGTTTCACTAATTCAATGATGTCTTCTTGTAGTCCAAGTTCTGGAAGTAAGGCCAGTGCGTCCTCCGTGGGTATGTTAGTGAATAGCGATATAATGTCGAAACTTACTAAAATGAATGTTTCGTGCTCAGGTGTGTATTAGGGCATTGTACACTTTAACAGATAAACGTTATATAGATTAGGTGTATGTTATGAAATAATTCGCTGTCTTACCACAAATAAATTCCCTTATTCTCTTACAGTATTCAAAAATACTATTGTTGGTGATATTAGATATAAATATAAACGGTTTGAAAAAAAAATTTTAGATAAATAAACTAAGGATACTACAACACGAACGCCAATGTCGCTAAATGTCAAGAAAATTGATTTAATGTATGAAATTTGTATGTAGCTAACTTCACTCATTAAATTGGTAATAACTATAGATAAATTTTTCCGGAAAACAGTTTTTTTTATTACGACAATCATTTTGAATCTTACAGTACATTGTCCAGCTTATTAAAACGTTAAATTCCGCTTACGTACAATTTAAACAGTACATAGATGACAACACATCGCCAATAAACATGTAAGTTCCACTAAGGAAAATATCAACATCGCGGAAAATAAAAAAAAAATGAAGTTAAAAATATCTACCCGTCAAGAATAAGTAGGATAAATTATACCAGCGTCACGCAAGATATAGCACGTTGTTCATAATACTCATTTTATCGAAACAATTTCAGGATGCGAGTGCCTCATCTACTCCACCACGCACGGTAAGGAGAAAGGTGTCTTCAACAGTCCAGATTTTCCCAAACCCTACTCGCCCAATATCGACTGCGTCCTCTACACTTTCGTCGGCAAGAGGAACGAGATCGTCCAGATAGAGTTCGTGGATTTTGACGTGAGGAAAACCCATTTGGAGTGAGTGGAGCCAGTACGACGATTCTACCCTTGACAGATTGACAGGTGGCGAGAGGGATCGTAGAAAGCTGGGGCGTGACAGAGAGAAGGGGAAAGGAGCTAGCCATCGCGATGGTCCGCGTGACGATGCAAATTTCGCAATGGAAGTTCAAAAAAAAAAAATGAAAGGGTGTGGGTGCGGGTCGGCTTGATTTTAATATCTTCCGATTGACGAAACTTTGACTGGAAAGGAAAAATGAGCTGTCAATGTTTGAGTTTTGCGAGGTTTAAGTAATATAAAAAGATGATGGATTTTTAAGATCAAATTGAAATACCATAATTTAATTACAAACTTTATTTTTGTGAGTATACCAGGTGTATTTTATTTTACATTTTCGCAACTTCACTGCACATACAAGGTGGGGCATAAAGATCTCCCATATTTTGCTGTAAAAAAAAAAATGAAGAAAAAACTGAATGTACACTTCTCACAGGAAAAATCGGGACACCAGCAATCGTCTTTTAGCTTTTAGAGGATATATTCACTTATCAAAGCCATAATCACATAAATGTATAGAGAGAAAAGATTTATATATAGAATAAACAAATCGGAGTTTCGGTGGCGGCGTTTCCTTTAGAAATACCGAATACCGAAATACAAAAAAAGATTCATAACAACAAAAAGGCCTCTTGAATGGTTCATTTAGAAATATAGTATATGTATTTAACTTGTTTGATGTTATGCAGAGATAATTGTTTTTTAAGAAAACAATGCTTATGAGATTTTAAAATTACATTACTTGTTAGTGCTACTTTGATATTAGTTAGTTACGTTAACAATAGACAATATGTCAATCAGCCTCCTGACTTTTGGGACAATGTGATTTTTACAGATTTATTGATTACACTGTTATTGTTTAGTATTCTTAAATACTGTATTACATTAATGTTTTCGTCTATCTATTAAAAAAAATACCAAAAACAGTTTTAAGATTTAAAGCAATTATTTCGCAAATAAATTATTTTTTTGTATTAACTCTCCGTTTATTGTATTTTCAAGAAATATATCTTAGTTCTCCCTGTGTAATTCAATATCTTTATTCTGTTTTATTGAAACACTTTTGGTCTATAGCACAGCTTCAGGTAGTAGAAATGAGAAAATCTCAAAATTAAATGAATCAAATCCAAAAACAAATATTTTATATGCTTTGTTACGATGTTTGTTATGTATGTAAATGCAATGATATTGTAAATAATTGTTAATAAACCTGTGCTACATAAAGTCAGTAAAATAGAACGACATTGGATTACACAGACTCTAGCTGCAATATGTTTCTTGAATATACAATAAACGCAGGCTTAATAAAATAAATAATTTCTTTCCGAACTTAATTGTTTCAAGAATTTTATAAATAACCTTAAAATTATTTTTGGCAATTTTTTAATATATAAAAACTTGATAGTAATGCAATATTTAAGAATATTAACCAACAATAATAGTTAATACATCAATAATTGATGTCAATACATCTATGAAAATCACACTTTCCCGAAACTAAGGAGACTGATTGATTGTCTATTGCTAAAGACATACTTGCGCGCAGTGTATAAACCTTTTTTCTCTATACATTTATATTTCTATTTGAAGCTGCATTTACAGCCAAGAAAATTTAAAATTCTCGATTGCTGGTGTCCCGATTTTTCCTGCGAAAAGTGTATTTTAAAAAGAACATAAAATATAGTTTTCTTTTCATGTGTTTTAAAAATTATATCAGAGAAATGGTTGACCGTACATTGCTGTAGACCTTCAAGAAAGTTTATTTTCACTCTTAGCTCTAGTTCAGGCGGAATGGCAAGAACTTCCGATTGGATCCTTTCCTTCAAATCCTCAAAAAATTGAGGTTGACTTTAGCAAACCTCTTCCTTTTAAGTGACAAAATCAGGTGACCATGCAGACCATCTCACATCTCCTCTTAAAATAATTAAACTCCCAGGAAACATTTCCTTCAACATTCCGAGTGAACGTTTAGCTGTGTTGAGTTGGAACCCCGTCTTGTGGAAACCACACATTTTCTGTATCCACATCATCCAATTTTATTCCAACATACCGATTAACAAAGATTGCGTTCAGCCCAGAAGCGCAAATTCTACTTGTTTACGCCTCCACACGGATGGAAGTGGCCTTTATCCCTACTCAGAACAATAGCAGCAGCGAGAACATGTTCAACAATTGCCGCACTTTCTATGGTTGGCATGATGTGTTTCATTTAGTTCTTGAGCCAACATAATCTTGTGCGGATGAAGTTTTAAGTCTCCATAGAGAATTTTCCTCAAACTTCGACTTGAAATATCCGGCGCTGTGGTAAGCATGCCACAAGCGGAACGCTTTGGCGATTGCCGTATGGATGCTCTTACTGCTTCCACGATTTTCTGGAGTTCCAACGGTCCTAGGTAGAAAGGTGGTTTTCTTTTTAGTGTGGATCCAAAGACCTGCCAGATAACTATCTTGCTCATTTTTTGAAGGCGATTGATAAAATTCGTCAATATGTTTTGACGGTCTGCAGGTCCACAATTAACCTATTTAACCATTAGGTAATTTTCTCCAACGGCAATATTCCCGAGATATGTTCCTGTCGTGAGCTATTCTCCGTGATTACAAGTACGAGAGCCCCATTCGATGTCTTGATCATTCCTGCTGCTCTAGTGCCTGCCGATTTACTTCCTTCCAACAGTATTCTGTGCCGTATCAACCTAAAAAATAAATGCATTATTTTAATTCTGATCTAAATTTTAATAAACTTACAAGAAATTTTATTTTTAATACGTTCGAGAAATTTGTTTGGTTAGGAATTTCTATATATCCGCCGAACAATTTAGGACCACTGGTGGAAAATCTCTTATTGACAGTGCTAATTTTACGAGTTAATATGGATTTACGGCATCAACGAATACCCAGTAGTTTTTACCATCAAATGTTCGACATACTGTTTTACCCGTCTTTTAAGCATAGAATTACATAAAGTTGCTCAAAGATTTGAAATCCATAGCAAAATTGTTTTTCGACCTGGTGCAGATATTTTTGGACCGAGCGCTAAATGTTATTCATCTGAGGGATCCTCAGATATTATCGTTAGCAATATTTTACAACTATGTGGCAGTAGCAAGGGATCTCAAACAAAACTCTGCCGGGGAGCTCAACAAAATGTGGGAGATCTGTTATGCCCTTCCCAGCATATCATCTTTGATACTGTATAATTACCGATTCCAAATACCCACTGAAAACCATCTTTTGCAATCTGAAGTTCATAAGAATTTATATGTATTTTATGCCAATCCCTCATTTTTTAGTTCTCTAACCATTTCTTGTTCATTGAATACCTAATTTCTTTTCTCGATTGATTTAAAGCTGTAATATGTAATAATAGCCTAAATCAAACCACGTCAAAAAGTTTCTCAAAGCTAATTATTAAATTTTATGTCAATAAACAAAATTTCAGTTAAGCACTTGAAGAAATTCATTGTACCAAATTCAATTGAAGGACCAATTTAAAAAATAGATATATATATTTTTATATGTCAAATGGGCGCCATCTATGGAAACAAATATCAGTTACATACAGTGCGCAAATATAAATATGAAGCCATCGAGAAAAATCAGAATTAGGCTAGACTATGAATAGTTAATTGTATTGCTAGGTCAGAAAATACAGGTTGCGAGTATGAGTACGGTTTGTGTACGCAATATAGTTTCTGGTCGCCTGATACACACTATTTTTGGGCCGACAAATCTTAATTTTGAATTGAAAATAGAAAAGAAGTTTTGACGCTAGGGAGTTATATACAGGGTTGGAATAAAGTATGGAACTTTAAAACGGAGAGGATGATGTTGATGAAACTTTACAAATAAGTGTCACGAAATATAATACATCTAATTTCGATTTTGTTGTTGTGACTGTACTTCTGACTGTAGTTCTCTTTATTTTTTTTTATTTAAATGGAACACTGTATATTTTTGCAAATTATAATAGACCTTGTTTTTGCGAATTCGACCATACTGGTTTTAGCACCATTATCTGTGAATAATGAAGAGATAGAACACTTCACATTTACTGAACAATTAATTTTATTTATCGTAATAAATTATTAACAAAATGATAGTCATCCTATAAACGAACTCATTTAAAATGTTCAAAATACTCGCCGTTTAGTTTCTGACAATATGCAAGTCTTCTACGAAATTCCTGAGTTACCTTTTCCAAAACTTCTCTACGGATTAAATCACATTCGTCGACTATTCTTTGCCTCAACTCCTGCAAAGTAGTTTGTCGCCTAACGTAAACATGAGATTTAAGAAAACCCCACAGATAAAAATCTAATGGACTAAGGTCTGGAGAACGTGCAGGCCACTCTATGAATCCTCTACGTCCAATCCTTCGATTTGGGAAAATAGCACCCAAAAAGTTCCTAACTCGTCTATCATAGTGGGGAGGCGCTGCATCCTGTTGAAACCAAAAACTTTGAGGCAACTCAGTATTTTGACGTTTCCGAGAATAAGACTTTTTCTGTAGTGTTCTTTGTAATTTGATACCTATTCATCAATAATAAGTGCAATGGAGACACCAGTTCATGTTAGTAAGGTTGCATAGAAGCTTAATAACAGTCAATTACACATCTGCCACGAACTAACTCTTCGCAATCCATTAAAAACAGTATGCAACATTTGCATTGCATGTAGTACGTCTTCCATCTCATCGAAGACGAGAATAACTGTCTCCCACAGGTGTTGGTGCAGAAACTTCCCAAAATGCGAGTAACTGTCTCCTCCCGCAGGTGTTCATACAGAAACTTCTACTCTAAATTCTATTTTCAAAAGGCGAGAAAAAGTGACAAGCAAAAAAAGCAGGAGAATTAGGTGAAGGAGAGATTTCCCACCATAGAATCATAAACCTTTGAGATAAGAGAATCTCATAACTTCATTCATTATTTAATTATTTTTATTTTTCATATCATTATTACCTCTGCTAGGATGCGAGAAAAAGTGGCAAGCAAAAAAAGCAGGAGAATTAGGTGAAGGAGGTTTTCCACCATAGAAGCATGAATGTTTGAGATAAGAGAATCTCATAACTTTATTCACTGTTTAGTTATTTTTATTTTTCATATTTTATTATTACAGTAGTATATACCTTTCCTAGGATTCCTTTTCTTTCTACCTTCATCCACATATCCACATGGTTTAAACAACTTCGTAAACCGTCACTCAACTACCGCAGAAATAAAACTAGAAAATAAAATAAACCGTTTCGTCCATCTCCTATTCTTATCTTCCCTACTGTTGCTGCACCGTAGTAGCGCATCTTCATTCCGTTCGCATTGTTCACGTTGCAGTTGCGTCAGGGGGGATTACCTGAAACTTTTCCTACATCTAGACGACGGACAAGTGAACGAGTACACCCCTGGGAGACGCTGCTCTGCGGCGGCTTGGCCGATATTCCCACGGTCCTGTATTCGTCGGGGCCAGGGCTCGTGTTGGAGTTCCACAGCGGCGCCAAGACCTCCAACGCCACGGGCTTCTCTGGCACGTTCCGTTTCATGGACAGACGTAAGTTTCGCGATATCGTGAAATTAAATGTAAACTTTTTCCCTCGTCCCCAGCAGTTCCGACTCTTTTAATCGAAATTTACTGGAATTTGTTGGGATGCGAAGAATATGACCAGGGTGGGAATATAACTAACGTGCAATTTTAATAGAATTGGATCCACATAGAAATATTAAAGAAGCTTCAACTTTTGACATGAATAAAAGTTGAAAAATGTCTTGGTAGATGTTTACCTACAACTTTTTATCCTATTAATATATTATATTCTTGCTTAGAAAGTTGGCATTTAACATATGGACGTAATTACTTATCTGTTGAAGCTTGAATATAAGCAGACTAACTACCTAGGATCGAAAACCCCTGGGTCAATGATCCGAACAGTGAAACACTTACTTATTATATTCATGAATGCATTATCCATGCTTCGAAGCCCACTTCATCTAATTGATCAACGACAGTGGTTTTGAAGCCCGCGAAGTTTGAATATCATCCTGTTGCGATGGAGCGGCTATCCAAACGGTTACCCGTTGCCATGCAACGAATAGCCGTTATGAGCTGTCTGTTGCACAATTTACAACAAATAATGCAAAAAGTTTGTTCCTTAGATTTTCAAGTGCGTGTAATAAGTTGTTGACGACGCGAAGTCGCTCTCAAACAAAATTCATAATAGTAATTAATAAAATGAAGGTCTATAAGAGTGATAATACACCACGATCCATTGCGTCCCTAACATCTCCCGCATTTTAGTTAGCCGTTCAACCCTATTCCTTTAAAGAATGTCAGGTGTGGGAAGGCATAAGATTAGAAGATATATTGGATAGTCACTAAATGTAGATACTGTTTTGCTCAGTGCTGTTCCTCCTTCAAACCATTCAGAGTTTCAAAAAGAGCAATGAGAGAATCGTGCATATAATACCATGTTCGATATTTGGATTCGATAAAGTTATGAAGTATTATATGGCATAAAAAAAATAGAAACATGTATATTGAAGTTATTTAACAAATATTAGTAAATATTAAATTTAAAGATTTAATTAAAATTTTGAATAGTACGAAAAATGAGGTCAAATTCCTTAAATAACTATAGACTAGATATTCGATAGAGGATTCAAAACGGGTTTGAACTATAATTATAGGTTAGTTATCATTAAAAATTAGCACAATGAAATAAATAAAAAATTGCCAACCGAATTCCTTAAACTGTTCGGAAGAAAGAACTTTTTAATTATAATTAGTTATAAGAATTAAACACGTGAGACCAACACATTCCATACAGACGGCGATGCTTGACACGCTGTAGGACGGTTTTGCGAGGTATAGACGGTTAAAAATGGTTAAGTTGAAGATAGTTAGCAATGAAGGGAAGACTGTTAATGGAAATCCAGAGATGTAAACAACGATATAGTCGTATGGTGCGCGTCTTCTCAACGATGCCTTAAATTCAGAAACAACTCCAATCAAAATGATTGATAAGAGAAATCTTCTATATCATTAAATCTCACAAAGGTGTTATGCTGCTCGGCAAATTGAGGTGCAAAAGAGTTCCGGCCCAAATGATTATCCTCAAATTTCAAACAAACAACTCCGACCAATCTCAATTGGATAACGAATTTTCTATGTTATTAAATTATACAAAGGTGCTATGCCTCTCGGCAAATTGTGGTGCGAAAGAGTTGCGGTCCGGATAATTTTCTTCGTATTCCAAAACAACTCTAACCAAAATGATTAATAAAAGAAATTCTGCATGTCATTAATTTACACAAAAGTATTATGCCACTCAGCAAATCATGGTGTAAACGAGCACGGCCCAAATCATTTTCCTCAAATTTCAAACAAACAACTCCGACCAATCTAAATTGATAAAAGAAATCTTCTATTCCATTAAATTACACAAAGGTGCTATGCCGCTTCGGCAATTGTTGGTGCCGAAAGAGTTGCGGCCTGAATAGTTTTCTTTATATTCCAAAACGACTCCAACCAAAATGATTAATAAAAGAAATCCTGTATATCATTAAATTACACAAAAGTATTATGCCACTCAGCAAATCATGGTGTAAACGAGTCACGGCCCAAATCATTATCCTCAAATTCCAAACAAACAACTCCGATCAATCTCAATTGATAAAAAAATCTTCTATACCATTAAATTACACAAAGGTGCTATGCCGCTCGGCAAATTGTGGTGCGAAAGAGTTGCGGCCCGAATAATTTTCTTTATATTCCAAAACAACTCCAACCAAAATGATTAATAAAAGAAATCCTGTATGTCATTAAATTACACAAAAGTATTATGCCACTCAGCAAATCATGGTGTAAACGATCACGGCCCAAATCATTTTCCTCAAATTTCAAACAAACAACTCCGATCAATCTCAATTGATAAAAGAAATCTTCTATGCCATTAAATGACACAAAGGTGCTATGCCTCTCAGTAAATTGTGGTGTGAAAGAGTTGCACCCGAATAATTTTCTTTATATTCCAAAACAACTCCAATCAAAACTATTAATAAAAGAAATCCTGTATGTCATTAAATTACACAAAAGTATCATGCCACTCAGCAAATCATGGTGTAAACGAGTCACGGCCCAAATCATTTTCCTCAGGTTTCAAACAAACAACTCCAACAATCTCAATCGATAGAAGAATTTTCTATGCCATTAAATTACACAAAGGTGCTATGCCGTTCGGCAAATTGTGGTGCGAAAGAGTTGCGGCCCGGATAATTTTCCTCAAATTCCGGAACAACTTCAACCAAAATATTTGATAAGAGCAATCATATGTTTGCGCAGGCTAATACATGGTATATACAAATAATTATGGGAAAGCGTTAATAAAGTATCAAAAACCAACAAAAATATAACAATAAAAATTATTTTAATTTTGTATCAAACAGCAACAGAACATAAGTTTCAGGAATTCAAACTTAGATACCAACATTCCATTCAGAACTGTTACATTAACGTCCCGTCAAAGTTCAACCCCGTTGTGAGTGCGGCAGCTTATTAATTTTGAGAACGTGTAACATACATCAAAGCTCCCTGTCACAGTTGCAAATGTAACTTGCAGAACTACCTACCCGAGAAAATAAAGGAATTAACGTCGACGCGCGAAACTGGCTTTCGCTCGAACTGGTTGATTGTATAATCAATCCTAAGCCTGTTAGAGTACGTCACAGAAGACGGGAGTAGGGTGCCCACGGCTACTGGATTATACATAACTTTGCAATTTGATTAATTACAATGTCGGAAAGTACTAAACGCGATGTTAATGCATGCGCATACAATGCAGTTGGTATTTAGAAGTTTCGGGTTTAGAGAAAATTAGCTGGGTGGCGTGATGTAAAGCATCCGGAAGAACGAATAAGTTGAGGATAAAGATGTTATTTTGACAAACGCTTATGTGATTGTGGGTAAAATTACAAACAAACAAAAAATATAGTATTGTTTTAGTACAAGCAGAAGAATAGCTTTGCTGTTTGAGAATTTTAATTTTTGAAATTTCGTATGATTATTATTTGTAAGACCTTCAAACGTAGTTTTTCGGAAGTAGACCAAAAAACTAACTACTATAATAGAATCACATTAATGAAGTAAAGGATTGAAATAATGATCTGCTCTGTTAGAAATTCTTTATATAAGTATATACAGGATATTCCACGTAACTGGTTCATTAAAAGTTTATGATGTTCTATTGTTTACTTATATTTGAGATTTTGGCACCAGTATCTGTTCGATTGGAACTATAAATGCAAAATATCTTAACCAAAATATCACTTCCGGTTGACCGGAAATGGATGTCAACTTTGTTATTTTAAATAGAATGATCTAATTTTTTATTCATTTTTGGATTCTACAACTATAAATACGTCAGTTTTCATTAGCTATTCCTATAGCTACATGTTGCCGTTTTTGAATTATTTACGTTTTTCTTTTTTTTTTAGTCATAATCATTGCATCATTAATAAATTAATATCTCGGTTAATACTGCAAGTAGAGATTCTAAATTTGCTATGTTATGAATGTAGACATAACTCTAAGAATCGGTAAGCACACTTTACATTCTAACATACAGGGTGTTCAAAACTGAGGAACAAAGTGACATATTTTCAAATGCAGAAAACTCATTTTTTTTAAAAACACCCTGTATTTTAATTCGGAATTAGAAAGTAAATATCATCCCTTATCACCTTATATGAGGATTCCCTATACCTATCTTTAATAGATTTTGAGATATGAGCAACTTTTTGTTAAACTGACTAAGTAGCCCTATCTTTAAATGTTTGTAGCTGGCTCTGAAATGGATTCACGTCAAATTCATCTATTTTTTTGAATAACCATACAAGAATGTCTGTTCGAATAGTCATTTCTATTAATATTGCGCTGTACGAAAGTGTAATTACAATGATATACATAAACACTTTTGGTTAGTCAATGAATTTAACATTAATCCCATTCAGAGCCAGCTACAAACACGCAAAGATAGGGCTACTTAGTCTGTTTAACAAAAAGTCGTTCATATCTTAAAATCTATTAAAGATAGGTATAGGGAATGCTGATATAAAGTGATAGGGGATGATATTTACTTCTTAATTCCGAATTAAAATACAGGGTGTTCTATTTAAAAAAAAGAATACTTAGTCTGTTTAACAAAAAGTCGTTCATATCTCAAAATCTATTAAAGATAGGTATAGGGAATGCTCATATAAAGCGATAGGGTATGATATTTACTTCCTAATTCCGAATTAAAATACACGGTGTTCTATTTAAAAAAATTGAGTTTTCTGCATTTGAAAATATGTCACTTTGTTCCTCAGTTTTGAACACCTTGTATGTTAGAATGTAAAGTGTGCTTACCGATTCTTAGAGTTATGTCTACATTCATAACATAGCAAATTTGGAGTCTCTACTTGCAGTATTAACCGAGATATTAATTTCTCAATGATGCAATGATTATGACTAAAAAAAAAGAAAAACTTAAATAACTCAAAAACGGCAACATGTAGCTATAGAAATAGCTAATGAAAACTGACGTATTTATAGTTGTAGAATCCAAAAATGAATAAAAAATTAGATCATTCTATTTAAAATAACAAAGTTGACATTTGCGGTCAACCGGAAGTGATATTTTGGTTAAGGTATTTTACATTTATAGTTCCAATCGAACAGATACTAGTGCCAAAATCTCAAATATAAGTAAATAATAGAACATCATAAACTTTTAATGAACCAGTTACGTGGAATACCCTGTATATTAAATGAATGAAAACGCAGGAATTTTGGATGAAATTCCTATTTTTTTCTGATAAAGCTTAAACTTATTAAACTTATAGTTTGTATACATCGAAAAATACTAAATTTTCTTTCAATTAACCTATTACTTATTGCCCTAGATGAATCCTCATGATCAAAATCTTACCCGAACACAATACCCACAAAAACTCAATCGAAATAATGAGTAATAGATTTATTAGCACAGTTTCCATTGTCAGGAATCTCAGTCCAGCAGAATTTCCGATTTCTTTATCTGTTGCTAGACCACATCATTTCATTAATCGATATGCTAAATGTTGACAAACCTTTATTCCAAGGAAATGGGGTTCTGGTAAATTCCAGTAATGGCGTCAGGATAGTTTTAAATAACACTTTCGAAGGTTGATGGATTGATAAGTTTGACCCCATACCATTAACTCCAAATCAACCGATTTGTTTCAAACGATTACTTTTTTGGGGGGCTCCTAAATAAGGAGCACAATAACGTGAAAATACAATGCAAGTGATGGACTCCTGCCACAATTTATTAGAAATGATTTATGTTCCTTTCAAGACAAAACAAGAGTACAAACAACGTAGTTATTTTAAAAACTTGCTGTGAATGAAATTTAGGAAGAATTAATTAATAATGAACAATAATTACAAATGTCAAATGACTAGTATAATTGGTTGCCTATCCGCCAGCCACCAATGCATTTTTTTAAGACTATACATATGAAAAATGTGCTTGTAATGAAAAAACAAGGAACCCAATATATTGTTTAATAAAATATTCAGCTGAGCAATTCTTTCTTTAAAAAAAAAACAGTAATATACATTACAAATTAATGTTTTTCTGCTAATAACTGAAATAACTAAGAGGAATCGATTTATCGCTCGAATCTGCATACTTCTCTATGGTTTAATTGGTAGAGCGTTCGTGCGGCAAACGAGAGTGTGCCACGTATAAAAGAATTTCCAAATTTTCCTGTAACATATGTCAGTTTGCAGCAATTGATCTAAGAATTAGTGGCAAAATTCCGTGAAACAGGATCTGTGTCCCGAAAAACCAGATAGTGCTAGACCATTAGAACGGACAGTTTAAAATATAGCATATGCTGAGAAGCGAATAATTCAATCACCTAAGAAATCGATTCGTAAGGTTTCACAACAAATACAACCTTCATATGGAACATGCCATAGAATATTTAAAAAAGACTTAGAAAAGCTTCCATACAAGTTTCTTTGCATGCAAAGGCGCTTACCCATTGATCATGTAACCCAACTTAATTACTCTCAATGGTTTTTCAAATGAATAACGGACGACATTCTTGACAAATCCTTTTTCTCGATGAAGCATGGCATCAGGATATTTAAATAGTCAAACAATGCGCATCTGGTCTATTAAATCCACATGAAATTCTTGAAACACACTTGCATTCATTGCACCACAGAATTAGGCAACTTACACGTCTTTAAACTTATACTGCCAACTTTAGTTTAAAGATGGAACAATTCATGACCTATTAGAGGATAGAATTATTTGATATGGTACGTATGACACCTCTCATCTATTCACAGTTACAATCCCCCATGCCTTTGTAGGGATCAGAAGGAATCCTCCCCATATTCCTTCTATACTCATGACTTATCTTTTCATGCTTCAACGATTGCCCTTTTCCACACAGGCCTCTTCAAAACTGGCGGCCAGAAGGTCGCTGGAACGGTCTGCGATTACCAATTCTCCAGCGCGGACTACATGGTAGCCTACTACGGTAATTTCTACTCGCCCAGGTACCCCTCCAGCTACCCGAAGAACATAAAGTGCTCCTATCATTTCAAAGCCAGGTAGGTACATAAGACGTCGTCTCCTCTCTTACCAACCCTTAAATATTCAGACTTTCCGTGTAGTTCGCCTGCTATCTCGCGCCCGCAAACTCGGGAAGGGACGCGGGTTTTCGGGAATTAACTTTATTTGTTTTAGCCCCTCCCTCTTCGTCTGCCCCTCCACCACTCATAACGCGTTTTACGAGGGCCCAGTCTTACCCCGAAACCGTCGGCTTCCTTCTGATTATGTAAACTGTGAAATATTTATTCGGCCTGATTGAATTTTTTATCGTCAGTCGGCCACGCCGGCGGTTTGCTTTTGACTGGGTGACCTTGTGCCTTTTTTTTTTTCGAAATCGATTTTTTTCTGTCAGGGCGCGGACGTAAGATGACGGCCAGCCGCAGAACCCGCCGTCTCTTGCCTTGAGAGGCAGTAAAAAGTCGCGATCGTAAAATCTTTAGGTGGGATAGTAAAATGACAATCGATTATTGATGGGGGTGGAAGGTGATGGATCTTGAAAGCCAAAATAAAGTTATCGGCGCTAGAAGTTTATTTTTGTGGCTCCCCCGCTGTAAATTATACTGCTTATCGTTTACATAAAATATCCAGAAAGGGAAATTTTACGCCAGCCTCAAGCTATTTTCCAGACAGAATTAAATCAACGGAGAATGATGCCATCTATGTCTAGAAGTTTTGAATCAAAGTTGACATATTTTGCGTTTCAGTGAATAAAAAGTTAAATCCATTTATATGACAATAGAAAGGTTTATAATTGCGCTTTACAAACATAAAGATCCTTATCCTGTTCAATGAATTCTATGAATTTACTTCTAACACTCTTCAACCTGCCAACCTCAATTGCAACCAAAAAAAATATTGTATGTTTGAAGGCCCATAATTAGGTTATGGTGTAGTAATTCATATATTTTATTACTTACTACAATTTTCTGCGACCAGTATTGGTTTAGCAAACCTTCATCAGTCAGATTTTACTTCTAATAGTCAGAAGAAGAAGAAAAACGAAAAACTACATAAGTAGAATGGGGTATGTAGTATGAGGTTATCGCAGGCGAATCTTCTCCGATTGCCTCCACTTCTTGTTAGCGCGTAAACCACAACGAATTGCTATAATAACAATTTTTTATAAAATAACTTTTCTAAGGGTTAACATTGAGTCGCACCAATTGACATCATCTTTTTGTGAAGTTCAATCTTCTTTGAACTACGTCACAGAGGGTATTCCCAAATTTACCTCTTGCGTGTATGACAATATCATTTCATTCATTTAATTTATTAAAGTTAGGGTGGACACTTAATGTCCGGGCACTTGAGGTAGGTATTCATTGTACCATCCCTATTAATTATCTTATTTCCACTCGAGCAGCTAGGTGTTCTCTATAAAGCCCAGTATCTTGCCCAGTGGGAACTTGAGAACCCAACTTGAAGGCTCCAATAGATCTCTTCCGAAATATTTCTGCCTGAGTACCTTCAGTTCCTCACATGTGCAGATTAGTATGACAATATCATCAACATATCCTTGACAAGGTATGGCTAGATCACTCAGCTCGCAGAAGGGTTTGTATACTATTGGGCTCCAAATAAGCGGAGATGTAACTCCCCCCTGTAGCCAAAATCGTTGCACTTCTTACATAGTGTTTATATTGAACTTAACCATTATAGGTCGCTAAAGAAATTTTCTTATGAACACAGTTATAGCAAGCCTAAATGGTATACGAATGACCTTAAATCTATTAAAGATCAGCTTGAAATACTTGATATTATACGTAAAACTAACAAAAGCGTTGAGTCTACAAATTTATTCAATAAACTTAACAAAAAATATAAAGCTGAAATAAAAAAAGCAAAAAAACGTGCCAATATTAATTATATTTTAAATTCAGATAACAAGAGCAAAGCATCATGGCTAATTATCAATTCACACATAAATTTAAAAAACGAACCTGTCCACCAACAATTTTTTTCAGCAACCGACTTTAATTACTTTTTTGCTTCAATTCCAATTTCAACTATTGAAGCTATACCGCAGCAAAGTCAGAATTCTTTTGATAATTACTTAAATAACGTTTCCGTTAATAATAGTAAATATTGTTACCTCTTTCCTACTAATGAAATTGAAATATATCAAACTATGTTGTCATTAAATGACAGTACTTGTCCTGACATTTATGGACTTACTGGATATGTTTTAAAGAAAGTTGGTCATGTCATTTGTTCTCCGTTAGGAATAATCATTAACAAATGCTTTATAGAAGGAAAATTTCCCACTTAACACAAACAACTTAAAATAGCTAAAATTATACCTGTTTTTAAGAAAGGGCGCAGAGATTTAATAAATAACTACAGGCCAATAGCAATTCTACCCGTGCTGGCGAAAATTTTTGAAGATTTACTGAAAACTAGATTAGTTAATTATTTTGAAAAAACCTTTTAAACAAATCGACTATCTTAGCATTAATTAAAGTAATTGAAGATATAATAGAAGCAATTGATGAATCACAAAAATGTTCACCAATCTCACTAGATCTAAGCAAAGCTTTCGATTGTGTCAATCACGAATTTCTTTTAAATAAATTAGAACATCATGGCATCAGAGATATACCGTTAAAATTGTTTCAATCTTATCTATGTGATCGTGTGACAAGTGGTGGATGTAAATCAAAATGTTTCTAGTACTTCAGATATTTGTTTAGGTGTCCCGCAAGGTTCGAAGCTGGGTCCTATTTTTCCATTATATTTGTCAATGATTTTATACCTAACTTAGATACTGGCCATTCTATTATGTTCCCTGATGATGTTACTCTTGTCAACAAAGGTGAAACAATACCTTCTTTACTTACTTATGAAAATAACTCGTTTGAGACTGTTACGGATTGGTTTGCAGTTTGCAGCTAGTAAGTTGAAATTAAATTCTGATACTAAACTTATCTTATCTTTAATGAACTGCAATTCTTTGTTAAATCTTGTTAATAGGAATTTTATCAGTTTATTTGTAGCGACCTGTTATTTTAAAAGAACATAATTCACACCTAAACCAGCACTAAATATTGTGAATCTCAAATGAAAATATCAACACAATAAATATGTTTTAAGCACACCATTTTGCAAAAATGGTATATTTTGTGTCGAATTAACCCAACCACTTTTACCCAGTGCGATATCTTGAATAGATTAATCAGAATTGTGTGGCGTAGAGTGTACCAGAATCACATTTTCCCCTTTTTGAAAAGGCATAACCCCGCTTTAATAGAATGTTCATATCTAAAAACTTCCCAATACATCTTTAGGAATCCCCGGAGCGTTCGAAATTTATTTCCACCCCAAAATTCCCGAACAATGTCGCCAATAGCAATTGAAATTCACCAAGCGCACCCGGAGGAAATGTATCGACAAATTGACGCCGTGAAAAAGAAGTCGTCCGTTGCCGCCAATGGGCCGTGGTTGATCTACGAAAGCCCTGCGGTAAATCCTCCCACTCGTAACGGCCTTGGAGATCGGGCCTCCTTCTCCCTACCTCAATTAAATTCGGCTCCTTCCATTCCGTCTCCTTCTATATTCCGATAATTTCCGAGTATTACTCGAAAATCGACCCCTGAAAATATATTTACAATTTCTATTGTTGCCTCTTACAATAGTGGAGATACTATTCAAAGATGATTTATGGAATCCGGTTAGTTCCGAGGTAGTTAGCGCAAGTTTTTGCATCACGAACGACGAGGGAAGACAGACACGGCCTTCTGGGAAATTCCGTCAGGGTTTTGGCGGGAAAACTGTGAATTTTAAACAGGCGTAGACGCTGCAGGTAACCAAGATGGAGAAAGATTTAATCAGCTTATGAATTACTTAACTGTAGAACGGGGATTGTCAGCGCGCAGTTGGTAGTATCATCTCGAGGGAGTGGCAATGAATTAGAAGCGCAAATATGAACATAGTGTATTCTCCGAGGTGACATTGTGATAATTAAAAATTCCTTTCCGCGATTTACCAAGAGATATAGTCAAGTTTGGATGGGGCAAGAACGATAAAGAGGTGGGGATTTGGAGAAATGTGTTGCATAGTTAGAAATTAAATCCTTGTATCCAGAAGGGATTTGAATTTAATTTGAAATTTTGTTTACTTTAAAGACTACCAAACAAAATATTATATAGCATATGTAAGTAGGAACAGAAGCCGGCAGTACGGCTGAGAAGGAAGGGTGCATCATTGCCAATCTTGAAAGTCAAGCAGCAATATACGGTACCGGTTGTTGGTTGGGTCACCATTCGGACAACACTTCTCAGTGGCTCGGTGTGTTCCGGCACTCTAGCCAAGGGCCTTCAAGGCCTGTAGCGCTGAGTTAATTATTAAAAAAGTAGGAACAGAAAATGTTCACTGCTTTGAAAAAAAAACTGCTATTTAACTAATAAACTTTCTCAATTTGAATTAGGAATCGCTGAGAAACATCTATTTCTTGAAGTATTTCTCAAATAGTTTTTTCTAATTAGAACCAAATTTTTTTAGCTCATTAATATTGTTCAGTTCTTGATTGCCCCACAACACATCTAAATGATGTCCAAAATCTTTGTGACTTCACAAATATAGAATTTCTAGAAATTAATGTGGTTTAATATCGACTGTTCATTTAAAATTGAAATCTTTTGGAATGAGAGATGATTCCTAATGGGTGCAGCAGAAAGAAGATTGCAGAGTGTAGAAATGAAATACTTAAGAGCTATAAATGGGATAAGTATGAAGGATTAGAATTGGAAATTAAAATATTAAACGAAAGGAAGAAAAACACAGGGAGAAACCAATTGAGGTAGTTTAGATATTCAATTTGCGTGGAAGACAAATGACAAGTTAATATCAACAAGAACTAGGACGCCACAAAAATGACCTAGTAAGAAGCCAAGAAAGATATTGCACTGCAACATCTGACGTTAAAGGTTATCGTAACTACGGCCTTCAAATACCTTACTTAACGAGGTAAAACTTATATTATTTTTATTAGTTTCGAGTTGGGAATGACGATAATTAATTGCCCCTTGAGAGTAATTTACTTCAAGTTACTGCCCAATATAAAATCAAAATTATTTCAATTGTCGAAACTGCTCATCTACACTGTCAAATGTCGATTACATTACAACACGCATAAAAAGAACACATTCCACAAATGTCAAATTCAATAAATCAGATGAATATAAAATTGTAAAAAGAAAATGCAATGGAGGTTACAATGAATTATTCGAAATTAAAAACAAATTAGGACTTTGGATTTTATATGCAAGGAACCACAAAGTGGAATCATATCGCTTGACTTAAATGCTAAAACACGATTGGTTTGTAAACAAACTTAATAGCGCGCCTGGATTCCAATACCAAGAAGAGATAGCGTCGTTTTGCTAGATCAAACGAGGAGAAATAAACAAACCGCAATAGAAGCAATATTTATGTAAGTCACGCTCAAGTCAATTCAGTTATATTAAAGAAATCCGTTAAAATGTACAATAAAAATGTCAAGAAATTTTTCCAATTACATTTTATCCCTAACAAAGTGTTGTTCAAAAAAATAGACGACTAGTTTTAAGAAAGTTAATTTCGCTGTAATTTTGAGAGAAGAAATGCATGATTTACCCTGAAAGTCTCATGATAGCAAGCGTGGATTCCAAGACAGAAAAGAGATAGCGTCGTTTTGTTAGATCGAACGAGGGAAAGTTAAAGTGTACAATAAGAACGCCAAGAAAGATTTTCCGAATTTCATTTTCCCCTAACAAAATGTGAAAAAAAAATAGACCACGAGTTTTAAAAAAGTAAATTTCGATGTAATTTTAAGAGAACAAATGTTTGATTTACCCTGAAATTATAAATAAATTATAAAATTCCAAATTATAAATAAATTATAAATTCCAAAACAAGAAGAGATAGCGTCGCTTTGCCAGATCAAAGGAAGAGAAATCAACAAACCATAACAGAAGCAATGTATATGTTGGTCACTACCAAGAAAATTCAGTTATATTAAAAAGAAATCCGTTAAAGTGTACAATAAGAACATCAAGAAAGATTTTCTAAATTACATTTTATCCTTAACAAAGTGTTATCAAACAAAAAAAATAGACCATGAGTTTTAAAAAAGTTAATTTCCCTGTAATTAGAGATAAGTGTTTGGTCTTTTGGACTGTCCACACCAATTAAAATATTTTCATAAAAATGTTCATACTTACTATTCGAAATTATTTTCAATAATGAAAATTATTAACTTTTAAAACTTTACGTCTTTATTTGTATTTTACTTTTTAAATTTCCGACAGTGGAATAGCACTGATTATATTATTTCTCCAAAATGATATTTTTAAACCAACGCCACTACATAAGTCATTTTTTTTTTATTAATTCCAACTCCCCTACAACAAATTTGAATCAATCAAACAGAATTGATTTCAATGTGTAGTTGTTTTGGATCGATATCGCATTTACGAAATTAATACATTTTATAATAGATCTCTTCTAGATTTAGATTGTCTTGTGCTTCCTTCCCCAAAGATTTTAAATTGTTCCTGCTCTATTTTACTTCTTTAATTTCTCCAGTGTTGTGCTTTTATTTATCCGGCACGCCTTATCTATCCTTAAAGATGGTGTTCCAACCCTTTTGCCAACAAGATTATCTGTTATTTAATTTCCTTCCACCCCTGTATGTTTCGGGACCTATAGAAAAGGTTTGCTTACCTCCCTTCAGTTTTTTTTTTAGGCATTCCCAAACTCTTAAAGCTTAGTACTTGGTCGTGCATAAATCGTGGTCTGGAACTCTATATCCTCAGGGGTGCTACAGCCCTAACAACTTCTTGAAAACGAAATATTAATAAATAAGAATGCTGCCTAAATTATTTTCAATATCGAATTTTGACATTTATCTGCCAAAAGTCCAAGAGATTGGGATTATTTGATGTTGACAAGATAGCCAACAATGGACTGCATTGTAAGTCTACAAAGTATTATTTTTTTTGGAGTATCTGCGTGTACTATATAAATTAATGATTACAGTAGACTCAGCAATCCTCATTGTCCTATTTTGTTAATTGCTCTTAACCTAGTTAGTTATCGATTAAACCTACTGATTCTATTTATAAGCTATTCTATTTCGTTCACTTCTAATATTAATAATGTACATTGAAATTATGCGAAGCAAACTCATTACATTTTAGTTTTTTAGAAAGATCTTTCCAATTGCTTCTCACCAAGATGTTACACATTACTTTTCCATATTCAAATTCGTCATTGCTAAATTCAAAATTAAGAGAAGACTTGTAGATTTTATGTAGCTACATCTTTAACTTTTACATAGATAGTGTCTTTGACATTCACTATGAGCGTTTATATACGGACCTTGCCCAAAGAGGGTTACCTCGTAACTTTTCAACCAATCAAGAGAAAGTGCGCGAACGCACATCATATATGGTGTTTTTTAATAAGTAAAATGGTGCATATATGTACAAATAAATCGCAATTTATACTGCCAAACCAAATATTTATTCATTATAATAAAAAACGAATTTCTATTATTATGAAATAGTAAACATAAGTAAATCAAGTAAAAAATGTTTTGTAATATATAAGAAAAACTATTTTTATTAAAGTTTTAAATATAAAAAGGCCATCGAACTACAGATTATATATTTATCAAACTAAATACTTATTCTTCCTAATAAGAAAAGCCTTTTTTTAATATTATATAATCATACTTAAACTAAGAAAACTAAAAATTTAGAAACACAGATTTATGTAATGTTTTTTTTTTCTTGGCAAATTTGCGTCCTTCAGATTTAACTTGTCTCTTTTCAGTGATTTTTAGTTTGTTTTAAGTTTAAATATTTATTTAAAAAAAATCTTAAATTAGAAAATGTTTCAATTAATGTTTCGTCAACAAGAACGTGTCCTGCAATATACTTTCAAGTTCTTTTTATTATAACAGAATACCCCAATACCCTTGTTACTAACCTTTTAATGTAAACAAACACGAGAATGATGGCGAGGCGCGTCATCACAGCGTCATCGTGTATCCACCCTCTCCTTTCCCCGGGCCTCACCTACAACTTACGAGGTAACCTTAAGTATACGGACGTGATACGGACCTTGACCTTTGGGTACTCAACTATTGCAATTAAATAATATTTTGCCGACACGTAAGAGAGGCCATCTTGTATGTAGTAGTCTAACTATAAAGCTTATATTTAAATCGAGATGGACATCAACGGAGTGTCGCCATCTACCGCTTTTGTCCAAAATGTTCAAAAATCCGTTAATTATTTTGTCCATATTGTATAACTAGTATGTATATAAACAATGGTTTTACTAAAAGTTTTTTCATACTTAAGTATTTCTATTACTAAATTGAATTTGCTGAAAATATCCCCTTATATCTAAGTATTTACTCTTCAATATCAAACGCGATTTTGTAGGATCCTCCCAGCCACATTCAGAAAAATTTAATCAAAACAAAACCCCACCCTCTCACCGTACCCAAATCAATTTAGACTACTCCCGTCTAAATTTGAAGACAACAAAAAGAAAATCTCCTCGCAAAGAATGCCCCGATTTCCGCGAAAGCAAAGTAGCTGATGAAAAAACTTTTTTAAATTACCCGAAACGAATTAGAACACCGTAATAAAATCAGATCTTTCCGGCGTTCCCTATCGGAACTCCGCGAGCTCCGAAGGCTCTTTTAAAGATGCACAACGCTCGTCCAAGTTTCCAAGAATGGTAACGTACAGTCGCGAATCCGTGCCGTCGGCTTGCACGACATCAGTCGCGTTTTCGGATTCGAATTCCTGGACGTAGTAGCGTGACGGTAGCAGGCGGACGGGCTGGGGAAGTTCTGCGAAGTGAATTAATGTAATGTGATTGCCTGGTGAATAATAATTTCGAATTTCGTCCGTTCGTGCTATCGTGGCGTTCGATAGGAACAAGGAGAGAGTGCACGTGCTGTTCGAGGAGGTGTCGTTGCAGAAAGGAGATGTCAGGTGAGTTGACAGTTGAGTAAGTTAAGAACTGGAAGGTGTTTAAAAAAAATGGTTGAAAAGTATTGGATGTATATATACCGGGTGTCCAGCCTAAGATGCAACGGTCCATAGCCGATTTATTATTGTTTTTTTTGGAAAAATGTTTCAAATAAATGTTGCCTAGAATCATATTTCACACATTTTAAAATTAGTTTCAGTAATGGCGGACTTCCGGTTGTACCGGAAGTATATACTAACTTTATTATTTTAAATGGAACACCCTATATATTATTGTATTTTTGGATTCCTTGTTAAATTTAAATAACAATACGTTAGGCATACATTGGGGCTAAGTTGTACCGTTTCCGAATTACATGACGTTTTTCGAAAAAAATGACATTTGCAATGTCTGCGGTCTTTGGAAATATCTCCGGAAATACGAAAGTTAGAAAGATGCGGTTTTCAGTTTTCGCTTAATCATGAAACAGCACACGTCTTTTATTTTAAAATTATTGCGTTTACATTACACAATTATTAAATAGGGCTCTGTAATTTTCGAATTCTAAAATCATGGATAACTTGATTTTTTTAAATTAAATGGTATAGCAATTTTTACATAAATTGATGTGAAATTTAATTTTCTTTCGATTTTATACGAGTGTCATTGTGTCTATCTGCAAAGGTTTTGGAGATATTCGCGATTTTTCAGTTTTTCATGATAGATACGTATTGCGAAGCGCCGGCCACCTTCCCCACGCATTTCACCAGGCTTGGGACTGGCTGCAGTAATACTGGCATGCTTAGAAAGTGGCCAACATAATACAATAAGATGACTGGGAACAACCAAAACTTGAAATTAAAAAAAAAGAAAGCACAACATTGTGAACTTTTTCGAGAAAGTGATGTTTTCAGACGAAGCTACCTTCCACAAAAATGGATTTGTGAATCGTCACAATTGTTGTTCTTATGACACACAAAATCCCCATCGATTTATTGCAGCACATAGTCAGTACAGAAGGTCAGTGAACGTCTGAGCAGGCATCTTTAGACAACATATCATAGGCTTGTTCTTTCATAACCAACGCCTGATGGGTAGGGTTTATATGGAATTTCTTCAGAATAATTTGGGCGTTCTGTCAGAAAATATTCCGCTAGCTACTCGTCAGCTGATGTGGTTCCAACACGATGGTGCCCCATCTCCCAATACTGTCGAATTTCGTCAGTTTTTGGATGTGTCTTTTTCAGACCGCAGGATTGGGCGTAAAGGACAGATGACAGATGGCCTCCGAGATCGCCAGGTCTTACAAGTTGCGATTCCTTTTTATGGGGTTTCATTAAAAATGAAGTTTATGAGACGCCACCAACAACATCTGATCATAAGCGCCATCGTATTTTAAAAGCGTTTCAAGAAGTCACACCAGAACTGTTCAAAAGTGTTTGCAAAAGCGATTTCAATTATGTAGCGCCTAAAATGGATCGCATTTTGAAAATTTAATGTAATATTGTTGTACAAATTCTTCGTATAATGACGACACTAACATTTAAAGTGTAACCTGTTGCGAGCAAGACGCTCGACGTGTATGTACGACATTGCTATGTTCATTTCCAATGCGCTTCAGTAAATTCTACATTTTTTTTTTAATTTCAAGTTTTGTTTGTTTCCAGTAGTCTTATTGTATTCTGTTGGCCACTTTCTAAGCATACCAGTATTACTGCAGCCAGTCCCAAGCCTGGTGAAATGCGAGGGGAAGGTGGTCGGCGCTTCGCAATACGTATCTATCAAATAAAACTGAAAAATCGCGAATATCTTCAAAACCTTTGGAAATAGACACAATGACACTCGTATAAAATCGAAAGAAAATTAAATTTTACATCAATTTATGTAAAAATTGCTATAGCATTCAATTTAAAAAAATCAAGTTATCCATGATTTTAGAGTTCGAAAATTACAGAACCCTATTTAATAATTTTGTAATGTAAACGCAACAATTTTAAAATAAAAGACGTGTGCTGTCTCATGATTAAGCGAAAACTGAAAACCGCATCTTTCTAACTTTCGTATTTCCGGAGATATTTCCAAACACCGCAGACATTGCAAATGTTATTTTTTTCGAAAAACGTCATGTAATTCGGAAACGGTACAACTTAGCCCCAATGTATGCCTAACGTATTGTTATTTAAATTTAACAAGGAATCCAAAAATACATTAATATACAGGGTGTTCCATTTAAAATAATAAAGTTAGTATCTACTTCCGGTACAATCGGAAGTCCGCCATTACTGAAACTAATTTTAAAATGTGTAAAATATGATTCGAGACAACATTTATTTGAAACATTTTTCCAAAAAACAATAATAAATCGGCTATGGACCGTTGCATCTTAAGCTGGACACCCGGTATATGAAGGATAGCTTAAGGTAATTATAAGGGCTCTCAAATTGCATAATGTCAATGTACCGGAACGGGCTCTCTTATCTGGAAACTTTTGGGGATGGCCAGCCCAAATTCATTCAAGAGAAAGCCAAATACCATCTCACAGATAACCCCACCTGCTCTTTGGAGCGATTAGCCACTGCTGGAAAGCAATCTTTTTGTTCAGTAGCGATTGGTTTTAGAAGTTCTAGCCAAAAATGCTCTCCAACAGTGTTTTCCTCCGTCAGTCGAAGCAGGGCCGTTAGTTAGCCTAAATATTGTCGATTTACCCACTTCGTCCGCTTTCTCCTAGCGAAATAACTTCCTCTCCAAAACTTTACGATGGGTACAAGTTAAACTTCTTTTTTTTTAAATTAGGTATGGGGAAATAATAGAGTAACTACTTTTTATATTAATATATTAAATAAATTTTGTGACAATAAGATTTAAACTAGCAAACTACAAATTTAATAAAATAACAAGTAATAGACATGTCGAAACAACTATTTGGATGATTTTTTAAGCTTTTTTTTAATGTTGTTTAACTAAAACTCTAGTAATTCTTACTTACAAAATTCAAAAAGATTAAGAAACGCCATTATAGACGGTTCTCATATTTAGTTTATCTGAGAACGTTTCCTCTTAAAAGTAACGAATTTGGCCCACTCTCTGTATATTCTGCAGCAATCTTGCTTGTGCAATAAAATGACATGAAACGAATTCTAAAAACTACTTAAAACTGCCTCTAAAAGTTTATGTCGCAAGACATCTACCATATGTTTCGCTAACGGACGCAATTGTATTCTCTGCTCTTTTACAGCTGTTTAAACCGTGAGGACATAATCCGCGTTTACGATGGCTCGACCGCTTCAGATCCGGCCATCCGTTTCCTATGCAACGAGGGCACTGAGATGGAAATATTCTCCACCGGTCCCAACTTATTCATCGAGTTCGTAGCGAACTCCGATTGGCCCGGACAAGGCTTCAAAGCCAAGTACCAATTCCAGACCGCCAGTGATAATTTAATAGGTTCGAAATCACTTCAAATATATCTTTTCGAAATACTCGATTCCTATTACTAAATGCTTTGATTTTTAGAAAAATTTTGAGAGGGAATTCTCTCTTTAATTGCGTTATTATTCAAACTTTATTAAGTTCATCTCCGGATTAAGATATTACAATATATTGAAATATTGAGAATGAAAAATTAAGTTTTTATTTAGTCACGGACCGCTAACCTGTTATCTTCTTATTTCCTAACACAGTACGGTCTATATTCCTTTTCAAATATACAGGGTGAGTCTCAATATATACGACAAACTTTAAGCGCTGATTCCTGGGGCTATTTTGATCATAAAAGTTCATAAGAACATATGTCGAAAATCGCTTAGTTCTAAAGTTGTACAAAGTTTAATAGTAGGTTAACATAATTAATGTTTTTATTATAAATTAACAAAATAATTAGTAAAACAAAATTAACTTATACTAACTATTGAAAGTGACCGCCCCCAACTGCAATACAAGCTTCTATCCCCCGTCGTATTGACTGGCGATTCCGTTCTAAAATGCCAGGGGTATTTCGAATTGTTTGAAAAGCTGCGATAATACGATTTCTCAGTTCATCGACATTTTCATCGACTAATGATTTAAGGTGACCCCAGAGAAAAAAGTCCAAAGAATTTAAGAGTGGAGACCGAGGAGGCCACGGTTGTGGACCTCCCCGTCCTATCCACCGATCTGGATACGCATTGTCCAAAAACTCGCGAGCAATTAAACTAAAATGCGCTGGAGCACCGTCATGCATAAAATACATTTGTAATCTTAATTGCAACGGAACTCCTTCCAGCAGTAGGGGTAGCTCCTCTTCAAGAAAATTGCGGTATACCTCGCCATTTAACCGCATCGGTAAAAATGTGGACCTATCAAGTGATCTCCAACAATTCCAGCCCACACATTGACAGAGAATTGATGTTGATGACGGGCATTCACTAGTTCGTGCGGATTTTCTTCGGCCCATATGTGATTATTATGAAAATTAATAATCCCGTTTCTAGAGAAAGTAGCCTCGTTGGTGAAGAATATTTGAGCCAAATAGTCAGGATTTTGTGCGATTTTATGTTGCGTCCATTGACAAAAAGCCACTCTTTACGAAAAATCTGCCGGCAAAAGTGCCTGCACTCGTTGAATGTGATATGGATACAACAGTTTATCTTTCAATATTCTCCCAACTGTGACCTGACTAATGTTTAAAGAAAACGCATTTTTTCTGGTGCTTGTAATAGGATGTTCCTCAATTTCATTTATAGACTATTTCTTCAACTTGTGGAGTTCTCACTGTAGATGGGTGCCGTTAGTCAGTCGTCCGTTTTTTTTTAAATTTCCGTTTTTACTAAGACGTTGGTGAAGACGGCAAATATTGAATGATGCGGGATGACACGGTTCGGGTATCGTTCTTCATAAAGACGTCTAGCGCACGCGAATTTCCATTGGCAAGAACGTAAACGAAATGCATATGACACATCGACGCATTCGTGTAATTCATTTAGAAAACAGAAACTGGCAATAAACTGAATGAATACTTCTGACAACTATTGAAAATATTGAAATGACAAATAAAACAATTCCTCTCAACACAATTGTTTTTGAAGACCAACTGTGATATTATATCGTGTTAGTCGTAGTTCATAATTTATTATGAACATTCAATACTTTAAAACCAAACCGTTTTGGACATATACTCATATGAACTTTTATGATCAAAATAACCTCAGGAATCAGCTCTTAAAGTTTGTCGCATATATTTTGAATCACCCTGCATATATTGCAATGGAATCAGGGGTATGGAATATAATATAGAGTCATTTAAAACAGGTTTCAAAACCAAATGAAGAAGTAATTGAAAGTTGAGGTGCATACTCGGTTGCCTACTCTACAAGCAAATTTTGAATTTATTAAAAATGACTATAAAAATAGACCATCTTAGCAATAGGTGTTAAGTATAGCGTTAATTATAATGTAAACTTTATTTTTTATGTTAATTCTAGCTTACCTGGTATAGTTTTTATATATTTTTATTGTAATTTGCTTGGGGAGATTTTTTCATTCTTCGGGGTGTTTATTCGGTAACTTTTGCTGTATTCCCCTCAAACTAGAGCAAATAAGGGTATCTTAATGTCAGTTACTGATTATCCATTCGAATTCAATGCTGGCTCACCTGACAGCTATAACAATCGAAGACTCATCACTGGTAATGTTCATTCTAAATCCTCATTCTGCCTGTGGCCACGAATGACGACGGTTGATAGTAAACATCATATAGCCATTTTTATATCACACCTTCAAAAATATCTACTAAGTGTTTACCTAAAAAAAAAAAGTATCGATAGTACACCTGAATAATTTAAATCCATGCTTTGACCTGTATAATCGTCGAAACAGAGCAATATATATATTATTGTGATTTTCTCGGCTAATGTTTTTACGGAAAAGAAAAATAAATAAATAACTTTCTTTAATAAAACAGCGCAATCATTAATAACATGTATAATTCATTGTGTATACAGGAAACATATAAAAAAAGTATGAGAACTCTTACTGAGGGTGAGTATAGTTATTTGGAATATTCAAACAAGTATTATCAATTATCCAGTATAATTTAGATTCTTTAATTCAAAAAGGAACTTCTAAAATATCCCGCACTATCACAAGAGAATAGAAAACCACCAACCACGTTTGCCAACTTACAAAAGCTCAGAATTTAAATCTCATACGAAATAATAATAATCTAAACAATGTTTTGACCAGATACCTCGTTTTCCGGTTTATACAAATGCCAGAGTACCTCCGAATGTGATTTCCTTGTAGTGACAATCCAGATTCGCTCGTATATTCACCTCTTTCGTTACATTCAGGATGTATGATTAGACTCGTAACAGCAAACACATGCACACTCCCATGTAGAACAAGTACCCAGATATAGTAAACACCAAATTTGTGAATTTATCTCCTTCGATACCAGATATACCCCGGCAATATGGTTTAATTCATTTATATTTGATGAGAAATGACACAGCTTTTCTAAGACTTTCCATTAACAACCACACGTAACCAAGGATGCTCATACATTTTCTTTCAACGAATTACATTGAGTCACTACCCCATTCACTTAAAATAGATACCTAGAATACCAAGCTATCGTACAGTTGTCAGACAATAAATTATATTCAACTTCTATGACTACTAGTATGAATTAATCCAAATTATACTGGACTTACAAACAGGTGCGTACATAAAATAATAATTACATTTCAATGTGTTTGATGGTTTTTCTCTTATGAAACACAGCAATATATTGCTATGTTATCTTCATTCATTGATGTTTAATCTAATTTTATTGCCATTTTATATCTATTTAAACAGTTTCAAATAGTTTCCGTTACAATATTGAGATTGTCTAATGTGTCTACAACGATGTAGGGCCCTTCGAATATTTAAGAAAATATTACAAATCGTCGCAACTAAAAAGATACTATCAATAAATGTTAACAGGCCAGCAAACCCCCAAGATTAATAAAAATAGTGTGTTCCTTCTACCCAATTATCACCTCCCTTCCAGGAATATAATCGCACAATCAACCCACACCACGATAACTTCGTTTGACACCTTCCAATTCTGTTTCGGTAGTCGCCTCACGTTACGTCGGATCTCGCAGATTTCGCCACGTGGCTTTGCGTGCGTCCCTCTCCGTCTCCCCCCCCCCACCCTTCGCGCCGTTGATAATCTCGTTTGACTAGGGCTCTAAATTCCTCTTCAATATTCGAAATTACGAGACGGCTGCGGTCGCGCGGGCCGTGGAGTGCGATTTGATACTAATTTCGCTGAACTCGTTTTTAGGTGTGCAATTTGCGGTCCGCGGAATCTAATTAGAAACGGTAGCCTGTTTGCTTTTGTACCGAAAATTTAGTTAAAATCTCTTTCTAACGACGTAATGGAATTAAGAGGAAACGGTTTTGGGAATTTCGGACCGGTTCAGTGCGCGGAATTAATGAAAACTCCGGGGCAACGAATTTGCCGTGTGAGGAAAGTACTTTCGGCGGAGTAATTTTGTATAATGCTTGTATATATCGAAAATGGGGTCTTAGTACTTAACGCTTCAGTTAACGAATGGTTCGAAATGAAATATTTTCTATAAAGCGCGGGTTATTTAAATATTTATCGGGCGTCAAAATGATTCCTTGCTTGTACCATCAGCAAATTCACATTTAGCAAATTAAATGCGAATTTGCACTATGTAACACGTTTTTTGTCCTTAAGTAGTGAGCGTTATTTCCAACTTATTTATGCTAATATAATAGAAAAATACTTTTATTCCCCTCTAATTTTGCTTTTGTGACTAGGACAACGAAAATTTGAAATATACCCACATATGTATATTGTAGCTTTTCTGGCCATATAATTAATATTTGTTCGTCCGCTTCCAAGACTCTGGGATTTGTTATACGATCATGCCGCAACTTCACTAACCTACATGCAATCAAAAGTTTATATTATGCTTTAGTTCAAAGTAAATTGGAGTATGCTTCTTTGGTATGGTATCCTTACTACACCTACCAAATATTAGCCATTGAGAAAATACAGAAACGATTTTTGAATATTTATCATTCAGAGTCTCGGGAACCTATCCAGAACGTGGCACAGACTATGGTGCGCTGCTAATACAGCATGATTTCCAGTCACTGTCAGATAGACGAGATAGATACAGTGCCAAGTTTTTACATAATGTGTTAACGAATGTTGTAGACTCACCTTCTTTGCTTGCCTGGATTAATTTCCATGTTCCGACACAAAATACGCGATCGTGTGATGTGCTTAGAGCTCCAAGGCTAGAAACTAATGTGTTAGTGAAGCCAACCAGTGTTCCACATGGTAAAATAATTTCAAATAAACTGTACTCTGTGGTGATATCAATTAAGCGTACCTTTTAGTTTCCTGCTAATGCTATTAACTTTTATATACATAGTAAGTTTTCCATTTCTGTATTATTTTGTTTCAGAATGTTGATTCTTTTATGTACAACATGTCAGTTTGCTTAGATGTGAACTCAAATAGCCCAGTCACATCGTGATAAAAGCAGAGCCCATCTAGATAGGTGAGAAAGCTAGAAAAATTTGTGCGCTTCTCTGATCTACGACTCGCACAGTTTCATCCAGCAAGTTCCACTGCTTCAGCCTAGAGGTCAAAATCTTAGCATTGGACCTGGAGAGTCCAAGATCTCTAACTAAGTCGTTGATGTTGATTGGGGTAGTATGGGCCTCTCTCATCATCGCCATATATGAAATCGTCATCTGATTCTACAATATTTTCTTCACACTCCGACTCGCTGTTGCTGATTGAAGACGCCTGATCTATCTTAGGAGGAGTAGGTAATGGAAGCTGAGGGCTGTGTAATACGGAGGCCATGGATGAAGGAAGATCCGGATACATGACAGCAGGTGCATTTTTGCCAGTACGGCGTTTCGAAAGGTTCACAATGCAAAAGTAACAGTTGCTTGAGCGGTCAGTGGGTTCCCCCCAGATGCTTGGAATTGCAAATCTCATGGATCTCTTTTCTCCCCTATACCATCCTCTTGTCTCAATAAACTGACCACAAACATAGTAAAGCGCGTCTGCTTCATGTTTGCAACCTCTTGAAGCCATCATCTAATCAGAAAATAGGTATAGTGAAATGAGAAGTACATATACACACCGTTTTGAGGGCTGAAATCGTGGGACGAGTATTATATCAGCTTTAGGAGGGACGTTGGAACATTGGATCTCTCAAAATTTAAAATAGCATCTGAACAATATAGCAATAAATTATCAAAGTAAGTTGAGTGGTTGAGGCATCTTCATTGTGATATTTTCGTTTTGTTTTCAAAAAAAAAAACAAAATGCAGATACTTGTTACTTTGACAGACATATTTATTGTCATTCCTATAATAAATGAATTCACTCACGTCACTGATGTCTTTAGTTCCCGTATTCTACGTCGAACGACATAATATGTACTTTTCATTTTGGGTTTGCTGGTAAATTTTAAAATATCATTGTCTTGGTCACAAAAGCAAAGTTTGTGGGAAATAATCGACTGTTTTTATACTTTTCTGACATAAGAAAATAGGAAATGACAGTTACAACCCAAAGACAAAAAAAATTAATAGAAATGGTTACATAGTGTTATTAATGCAATCGAAACTACAGCACACTGAAATAGTAATAAAAAAAATTTGCAAACAATTCTGAATTATGAATTGCTGTATTTGTGGATCTTCAATTCGCATTTAATTTGTTGAAGATGATACATCCTCAACCGAAACTTTACCGCTACATTTCATATCCCAGCAAACTCAATGCTTCAATTTAATAAATTTTCCCACCAGAATTACGATTCGTACCCATTGCTTACGCACCTCGTCCATCAGCTAAATTGTTTATTTAACGTTTGCAGACTACGACAGATCTGAATCGTCCTCCAAAGCCAAGATAATCGGAGCTAGCGTCAGCGAAACCCGTAAGTATCCCGGAAAGGGCTATTTATCTCATCCCTCCGCCTCAGTTCCATCCCCCCACCACTCCTGCTACGAATTTACTACATCACCACCGCCACCAATATTCTCACACCTGGACTCCGAGCAAATAAAAGAACTCCAACTTCGAGTTACTTCTCCGTATTCAGTATCTCCTTCCTTTAGTTCCCTACTTTCTTCTTCTTCTTTTTTATGTACCCTACCTTGCGAGAGAAGTTTTATAGGAGTTTCCTTTCTCAATCGATATCATACCGGGCCGGCTATTCCGGTCAGGTATATCGGCCCAGTAGTAATATTATCTCTTTTCCCGTACGACTCGATTATTCTTTCAGGCTCTAGCTGTGATTTAGTCCTCGGAAGCGATACGTCCAAGAACGGCAGCATCTCCAGCCCTAACTACCCGGGCCCGTATCCTGCGAGGACGACCTGCCGCTATGAGTTCGAGGGGAGGGGTAGGGAGAGGGTGCGAATAGTTTTCCAGGACTTCTACATGCGCGTGTCCTCAAACCCGAAACGGGAAGAGAATAAAGAGTAAGTTGACAAAAGGAAAGGGTTATTTTCCGGCAAGGTTTTGAGGTACAAATGTTTGCTAATCAATTAATCGCTGAAAGCCTGAAGAAAGAGGGATATCAAAGCTATTTTTATAGTTCATTTACTATAACAGACGAGGTACTACGTGAGTCAGTTTGCTATGACGTCACGACCGTGTTGCAAATTTTCTGTTCGTCAAAACGTAAACAAATCGTTATTTAACTGTCAAACACTTGACAGGTGAATAAACAAACTCTTAAAAATAACATTTACCGTTAATATTAGTGATGATTCTTTTTGAAAATCAGAATTTAAAGTATGTTAATCAGGATAGCAGTGGAAAAAAATAACAAAAAAGCACAAGTGAGTATAATAAATTTATTAAAGTAAAAGTTTAAAGCTTAAAGTATTCACAGTAACGATTAGTATGCAAGTTTCTTCTCTATCCAAACCAATCTCTCTGATTTACTACTTCTGAATTTCCTTTCAATATGTTACACAACAAATACGGTCAAATTTACAGACCTAATTTAATTCAATCTGCTTATACAAGTGTATGCATCCTCCCGATCTGCTCATATTTCATCCATCGTTTCGTAACAAACTCCCTTTTCTTTGAGAACAAATAATATCTACCACAACAATGTGTTTCAACCATAGAAATGTCTTTTTCTTTAAGAGCACTGTTCAAAATGTTTAATGCGTTATATTAGTCTGAAAATGTATGTGAAAGAACCACTTCTGTAAACAATATTTATATATACTCCTGTTTCGTACATGTCATAAAATTGTTTTCCAATAGCCTTGACAATGAGTAGAATAATCAATTTTTGCAACATTTATTTCGCATGCATTTTCGTTTTGGGTTAGTGGATGTAATTCCATGTTTACTCATGGATGAAATTTTGCTTGTGTTTGTAACATGAATGTTTAGAACACTCGTTACTATCTAAAAACGAAATGCTGCAAAGAATATGACATTAAACATATACGGATTTTATACTCCTCGCACGAAAGTTAACGAGAGTAATGGCCCGTTGTTCTCGCGTTCTGCGTCGAAATACACAATTAACGAAACTATTAACTCCTTCGACTGTTTACACAATGGTTTCGGTATGGTTTAGTTGTAATAATACTTATTTAAATAATAAAGACCAAGTATAAACGCAAATTCCACACTTTACTGCAAATGCAGAATATACCCTTGACAGTTGACAGCTATAACTAAATTGGTGGGAATACATTGGAAAGATGTGACAAGCATGCAATTTAAAAAGCAGTAAGCACCAACACAGTATCTTTAATTGAACATGAATAAGTTATATGTTAGTTGGTTATTTTAATAATATAGTATTGCATGGCCCGAATTTGCAAGTAATGACGTACCTCGTCTGCTATAGTAAATGAAGTATATCAATTTATAAGGCATAAGCTAATACAGAGTGATGGCAGAATAATTTGACAAGGCAAATAAACCAAACCAAGCAACCCAACTAACAGACTGACGTGGACAAAACTTCGATTAATGGTTATTTCTGGTTTGAAACGGTGTACGTACTTTTTGTGACGTCTTAATGACGTCATTCGTTGTTCCTAAAAGTGGTGCTATAAAATTGATTGATTTTCTGTTCCCAGTTACATTATACAAACAGATATGAAATTTGTTGGAAAACCAATGCTTTGTTTTCCCATTAAGGTCATTAACACCGCTTCTCTTTGCTGTCTGGCTCATCGTACTTTATTTTTTTACATTGGAATTCACAGTGTGGAAATCATCAAATGATTAACGTTTTCCTGCAAGACAAATTTTATTAAACAAAAATTTCTTCTTTTCTCCTCGTGTGGGATTTGAAAGCACGCCCTCTTGTTTTCCGGACAAACCTCTCTACCAACTGAGCAACCAAAGGTGTCGAGTTCTGCCTATTTGAATTGTATCAAATACAGATGTTTTGACAACACGACAAGCCGGCTAAATGTGCAAATCCCACACGAGGCAACTAAATTTTTATAATAAAATTTGCCTTATTAACAGTGTTAGCAGGAAAACATTAATTAGTTGTACTTTTGTTGGGCAAAACTATCCGACTAATTAAGTTCACCAAGGCAGTGGTAATACCTTAACTCAAAAGTGAAATAAGTTCAGTTTGATAGTAAAAAGAAGACCACTTAAATGACGGCTACCATAGACATTTTTTAGACAAAGATTAGAGAATGATGTTGTAATGATTTGACATACACATAAAACCTAGACGTATTTTTTTTGGTCGTGTTTTTCCAGAACTATCGACCGAATATGACGTATTACCTATTTTTTGCTTCCAGAACCACACACTTATCCATACTAATTTGTACAGGTGTCGCCAAAATTTGCCTGTCTTTTTGCATCCAGAGCTTCGCATTCACACAGAATATAGTAAGCGATCTCTATCATCATACTAAACAATTTGCAGTCAATATCTCCATCAGTGTCGATCCCAAATTTGTGTAATTGTCATTTCAATTCACAGTGTCCTGCTAGGAAACCTGTTACCGTGTGTGTTCAGCCTTCTTTATTGATAAGGGTCTTTCCATGGATTTGGTCAATTCTTTGTGTTTCTTTTCTTGGCCGAAACTCCTGTGTTGTGTTTTGGACGCTCCCGGAACAGCTTCCGTGCCTATTGATATAGATGCTTATTATAGTTTTTTCGTTTTCCTTGATTACCGAATTCTTGTCTCAAAAGTCTTGATTGTACACATTCACTAATGACCTCAGTATCTCCTGCTTGTCTGTTCCAATATAGATTCCCTTGTTCTTATAAGCTTTCTGATTGATTTCGGTTGAGCAAAGCAATATGATGTATGCATCTGTTTGAAAAACCATGGCATTATGCCTCAAAAAATCCAAAACCTGCTTCTATGTGAAAATAATTCCTACTAAACCTAAGTGGTTTTTCATCAGCCTTCTCTGGCCTTTCATGGTCTCTTGATAAATCTCCCATTAATTTGCCTGATTCTATAGTTCCAGTATTCTTTCTGTTTTTCTTGCTCTTGTGCTGTATTTTGGACATTCCTCAAACAACCTCTGACCCTATATATATAAGAACCCAATGATTTTTTTTTTTGTTCGCTTTCTCTAATTCCAGAATATACTTGACAAACCAGTCTTGATTGTACACATTCACTAACGCCCACAGTATCTCCTGGCTGTCTGTTCCAATACAGATTTCCTTATTCTTATAAGCCATCTGATTAATTCTGTTGAGCAAAGCAATATGACGTATGTCTCTGCTTGGAAACGACAAAGACAAGATAAATTTTACTAGTGAAGAGATAATCGCAGTGTTGTTCATCTCACTGTGGGTTCCATCCCCAATCCAGCTCTCGATTGTTGATCTGAATGTAAACCAGATCATTTCATCGAGTCTATCTCTGCAGTTGGATTAATTTCCAACTTGGATCTTAAATGGATACATCAAGATCGTATTGATCCCAGATCCTGCATATCGCCCACTTAGTATTTCTTGCAATCTGATGATGCTCCATATGCTCTCCCTGAGGAAATGCCTAAAAAGCCCTAACGAACAGGTGGGATCCAAAGACATTATAAAAAAATTTCTTTCTGGAGTTTTTATGGACGTTAATGTAGACCTTTTTCATTGAATACAAAGATAGATTGAGTTCTATACAATTGCTAGCAACACAAAGAGCATATGATGAACCAATGAGAATAAGAATAATAGTGTTTCACATGACAATGACCTTTCTAAACGCCAAGATTGCTGGAGATCGTCATTCTTCGACACCTCAAAATTAAATTCTGGATACTTTGTGCATAAAAAAAATTGAGTGTCTAGACATGTTGATCCTATGCCCAAAGAAGAATTTACCATATTTTAATGTATGCAATTATCTCCTTTGTGTATATTTCAATATTTTCATGTTCAAATCTGAACGAAATAAAGTTTTTATATCGACCCCATTCCATGATTAATCGCTCGTTTCCGAAGAAGTCTCATTTTCGCGTACGGGGCGTAAAAATATCGTCACGAAAGTCGTTACGAACTAAACAGGACTATAGAGGCGCGGGCAAAACGAGCTCGACATTTCTCTAGCGTCATTTCACGGAGAAGGAATGATGAATTTTAGATTGAAACTTTGGGAAATTGCTACATTTGAATACTCGAAACGTAAGACGCAGATGGGAGGCCGCTTCGTCGCTATGATATTTACGCGTTGAAATTCATGGCAATGTAGATTATACGTGCCGTGCCGTCTCTGTTCCCGTACAGTTTTCTCTGATTTGACGAGAGAAATTTCCTATGCGATTTGTTTGAGAATGATATAAGTTTTTGAGTGGGTGTATATTTTATCTCATTCTGGATGTATCGATAGAGGAAATGTTTAAATTAACCAAATCAGTTTTTACGAAACGATTTTGGAACGATGTGACGTTTAATAGATGTCAAAATAACGTAATCCTTTTAACGTAATTCTATGTCATTCTGCCAGCTGGGTAATAAACTTCTACATCTAATTCCATATTTTTTTTTATTTCGAATCAGAAATAAATGAGGTTTATGATATAATCTAATACTAGGTACTTTTACTCCTCAAGGAGTATAGATAGAGTTGTGTTAGTCTATCGAGTGTTGTAAATCTGGGCTTTCCGTTTTGAGCCGAAATTTTTGTGTTTCCCTTGTTAGTCTAATTTTGGGGTGACTAATTGTTATATTTGTGACAAAATAATAGCGCCATCTGCTTATAGCTTATAAAATACCAATCGTATGGAATTTTTCTACGACCTTGATAAAAATTGTTGGCTAATTTCTTATTTATTTCTAAAATGGCAATAGTCTTACATTAAACTTTTTTTAATGGCAATTTATTTTTTTTGCACTCTCGGCTGTCATTGCGGAGTCCGAAGTTCAAATCTCACCGGTTTTTCCAGGGTCGTAATGTTGATTAGCAGGGAGATTTGACTCTGCGGGAGCCTGACAAAAAAGAAAAGATGCTTGCTAACTTTGGGGTGGCTAATTATCGATGACCAGTAATTAACCAAGAAGTAGTTGCTTGTTCCCAAAAAAATATTTATATCCAGCTTGCTAATCATCTAGCTTTCCCAATTTAAGTGAAACTTCTAGAATATCTGTCGATTGGTCCTATGTCTTAATTTGGCCAATATCCAATGAATCCAATGAACAGCAACCATTAATTAAGTTAAATACGATTAACAATTTTGATCAATATTAAAAACATCTTTGTCTGGTTCATCCACCGATATTAGGTACTACTAAATGTTTTCAAATTGAGAATAAAAGCTTAGACTGAATCCTGACTAATGACTCATATCTTGGCGTCACTCTTGACTCAATTCTCATTTAGAATCGCCAGTTTCTGAGAACTAAAACCAGGGCGAAGAGAGCACTCATGTTGGGGGCTAGAAGAATCCATGCAGAAACATGGCAATTAGGACCAAATATAATGTACTACATCAATATGGGCTTCTAGTATGGTGGATAAAGAAGCAGTAACAAGCTGTTAAGTTCAGTTGTAAACTTAACAAGATCCACAGTCTTGCATATTTAGGAATAAGAGTTGCAATGAGAACTACTTCTCCAGCAGCAATGGAAAGCTTACTAAACCTCCCTCTTCTTCAGTTGGTCATAATCAGAGGGAGGACAATTTCGGGCGAACTGGCATTACATCATCCAAGGCAGAGGCGGACGCCCGCAATGTGCCCGCATCGGGCGGACTAGACTTGCCCTGTGTCGGTACGACGTGTACATACGTGTGACGGTTGCTGCATTTTATTTTTTATTGAGAATTGTTTCATATACATATATCACATGCATATAGGTATCATGCGGTACTGTTGAAAACAATTATACCAAAAGAAGAAGTGTTTCAGTAACAGAAACTGAAGTTCCTTCACCAAATTTAAGCTACATACATTTACATATAATATTAAATACTTTAATATACATAGTTCAGTTTGAAAGAATTTTCTATTATTTTTAAATCAATAGTAAATGACAGTAAACTTTGTAGTGCTCATACTATTCAGTGCTCGTGTAATCGTAGTCTTTGTTGAGAATCGTTGTACGTATTACTTTCATATATTTGGCTATAAAAGAGTTCCTTTTTCCTTGCGATTTTGCGAATAATAATATATAAGGAATTATAAATAAATAAAGCGATTATTATTTATAGATATTTCTAGGCATTTCTTACCTTTCTACTTCGAACTTACTTATTCTTTCTGTTTCAAAGTACATTTTCAGTTATAATTCTTTTGCCATCTCCTTCGGCTTTTCTTGCAAAGGTTTTAGATTTCTATTTTTTATATCATATTATATCTGGACGTCAATAGAAACAAATTCACAGTAAACTCTTCCTTTTATTAAATAACGTCTGTAATTACACACGCAGCCTTTAATATTATTTACTTTATTTTAAATTGCTACAGTGCGTAGTGTTTAATGAAATACAGCTTTGCAGTAAGTTTACTATAAGAACAGCTAAATCACCGAAAGTACACGTTCGGAGCTAGAAATAAATAACGCGTAATTGTACGATATATACAAACACTTTTATTAATATACAACAGCGCAACCAAAACTTAGACGCCACTGCTTTGCATGTAATTACTATTCTCGTCTATCGCACGATAGACCACTGAGCCCGCTGCGCTGCTATTTGGATAAGAGTCGCGTATGTTCTTCCCCTCTACAGCTAGCAGTAACAAATAGCAAGTGCCCGCTTACATATACCTGTACAGAGAGAACACCTGCGGTCCTTGTATGTCGCGCTGAAATCCACCTCGCCTGGTCATAATGGAGAAGCAAGAAGGTCCACCACTCAGATGTAAGAGCTACAAACGGCAGATATGCCGTATTGGGCGGATATATAGACATGCCATAAATATGAAAGCACCCACATTACGACAATGGCTAATCCTCATCCTAACTATCTACCCTAGTAGGATATTGCAACTTGAAAGGCCATTTTGCCTTCTTTTGGGATTGAAAACAAGACCAAATGATATCGACAACCAGTCCGAGCAAATGTTTCGGCCCCTTTGACAAAACTATGTTTCATGTTCTGCCCTTTGTTTGTGACAGTATTTCAACGTTTATATAATCGTCTTATGGTTACCATAGTTCTTTAAGATACTTGTAAATGTATATTTTTTATATATTTCAAGCTCGAGAGGTCCTTCCCCCTCAATCAAAAAATATTATAGCTGTACTCAAACACTCTAATATCAAAACAATTAATCAGATCCCTAAAATCTAAATATTTATAAGTACTTACTCAAGTTTATTTTCTCATTTCTTCTGTGATATTCGCCAAAATTTAGAGTACTATAACATTTGCTCGCGACTGTATTTATTTAACAGAAAGTTCGAAGTGAAAACCATGGATCGGATAAGTTTGGATCAATTTAGTCCCTAGAAGGTCGGAGATGGATCTGATACTGATTGATTGATGACAGATCAAAATCGAAAACAGAAATGGAGTTGATCTACAGAGGGGAGAATACAATGACACCCTGACCTAGGAACAAATCTACCGTCTTTCTGGCAGAGTATAAGACGTGATTGTGCAATTGAAATCAGTCAGAGGATTTATAGAAATCAGCGGATATTTATTGCAACGGATAGCCAGGCGATGCTGATGGGCACTAGTGAATCCCAAAATACAATTAAGACTATGACAAAAATACTCCCGAACTGTAGTCTGGTAATGCTGCAACTTCTAGGTTAGTTCAGTGTTTTCTGGCTGATGATGATAGGCTTTGCTATCGAACGTACGTCCATTTAGTGCAGTGTTGGTGGTGAGGGGTCAGAGTTTGCAAAAATAAGACCTAGTTTGGAAATGTTTATTCCAGAACCTGAATAGCCTGAACAGATCAAGAAAAATACCGCTGTGGTGGCTAGATAGCGATAATCGAGAGAAACGAAAAGTCGAATGAGTTAGCAGAGAAGGCTTCATATGTAGCCCGAACGTTTAGAAGTGTCAAAAACACAGCAAACAGCAGTAAATTTGTAAAAGAAAACACAAAAGAACACGAGCAGACAAGAACTTATTGAGATTTTATTAAGGGATATATCAAGGAAGAAGACAAGAACTATCAGCTCAGTAGGAATTATCTTCGAACCGTAATCACTTAAGAAAATGGAAGACGGAGAAGGTCCTTGCTGTGTGCATACGAAGCTCTGATCAAAAAAACAGCATTTTGGCAGTCAAAAAGGAAGGTTACTCGAATCAAGAGTCGAGACTGACAATAGAAAAAGACTACCAGGATATTAAAATGGCTGATATAAATAATGGCTAAAGGATAAGGATGAATACAAAAACCAAAAAGCTGCGTATTTCCAGGAGTTAGACAGTGGCTTCCACAAAATTAAACCAAATTTATTGAAAAATAAAGATTAATGAAAATAACATCAACTTCTAATAAAAAAATGCTACACATCAAACTTTCATAACTAAAAAAAACCCCTCGAAGAAAAATTCTTTTGACATTTATCTCATTCCCAACCTAACGTTATATATACATATATAATTTTTTTTTGTTCACACGCTCCTGTGTTTTTCTTTCCTTCTTCTCCCCCGGCGATTTACTATAATTCCGGTCACGCACTCACTAATCGCGCCCGCAGCTGCGACAGCCAGGATTCGGTGATGGCGTTCGTCCTGGTCGACGGCAGAATGGATAAAATAGACAGCTACTGCGGGACCACCCCAACCCTGCCGCTGATGTCCAACGGGCCCAGGTTGCTCCTCGAATTGCAGAGCATGTTCGGTTCGCAGTACTCCAGAGGATTTAGGGCCACGTATAGCTTCGTAGAAAGTGAGTATGTGTCCGATAATTGGTTCAGTAATGCTAACCGACGTCACGTAGTTTAATAGAACACGAAAATGTTTTTCCTTCGCAGTTGTTGGGTGTTGATCGATACAATAATTTTTAGTTAATGAAGAGGATAATTTGAACTAGTATTTAAACTTTTAAATCCTAATTGCTGTTTCATTTACACCCTTAAAGTATCAAATTTATTTGGCAGAAAAAAAAAAATACTTATAGAAAAAGCTCTGCTATTTGCACATAAATGTGAAATAACACCTTATAACGCTTAAAACAGGACTAAAGACTTTTTAAGTTTCCAATTTGTTTCTAAACTTTGAATGCACCAAACCAAATAAAAAAAAATTCTATCTACATTTGCGGATAACGATTGAACAGTCAGCATTTTCTCTATAATAAGAAAAGCGTCAGCATCAACAGCTTTGATTGCTTGTTTTTGGCTTCTCCACGATTTATATGCAAACTCAAGTATCTGCATATGATTAGTGAAGAAGCAAAAAAAAAAGAATCAAAGCTGTTAATACTGACGTTTTCCTTATTATTGAGAAAGTGCTGACCATTCAATCGTCATCCGCGGTTCAATGAAAAATGATTCCATGAATGGTGAAGCTTTGGTTTGAAACTTAATTATATTAATAATAGAAGAAAATTTGATGCACACTTCGAATTTGCAAAATCCAACCCGACTATTTCTCGTCTTCAGTGAATTGCAAATGGAGATTAACGTAGCAGCATTACTAAAAAAAACCTCCATTTGACCTACTTGTTATCCCTAATATCTGCGACGTGACCAAATTAACTCCTTAGTTAATGCGCTTCAGTTTCCGTACCCGACCACCACTCATCACTGAGTGGACATTCAAATAAAGCATGTGCAGCTGTATTTACCCCACCACATTCTCGATCCGAATCATTAACCCCTCCAGTTCTACATAAGTATGATTTAAAATTACCCACGACCCGTTATTAACTCTACGACAAACTAACCCTCATTTCCCCCAAAACGTGTAACGTTGCCGATAAATTCTCCAGTCTACCTCGCAATTAAGTAGTATGCCACCTACCATGCCAATCAAAATCAAGTTTATCCCTTAACATCTTTTCTACTACGCTAGCCGAAGTTAACCCATATTTATTACTTCCGCTAATTGATTCGCGCTCTCATTACCGATTGTACCCACGTGAGCCCTAGTCCAAAAAAAAATTTACACCCCCGTGACATATCCCAAGTATCTAATATATAATGCAGTTGTTACGGTAACGCACACAATTGGTTCGTTGTGAAGATTTGACCAACCATCAATAAAATTCTTGCACAAACAGATTTATTTTGCACTATTTCTAGGCGCTCCCTTTTTCTTCCATATAAACTGCTTCCAACAAAATACCTCCAATTGCTCTCCTATTTGGAAGATTATAACCGGTATATGTTCAGCTCTGCAGGCTTTTTGTGCCATGGCTTTGTTGCAAACTGTTTTCGTCCATTCCATTATCTAGTGCTATACCTTCCTTCCAACCTCTTAACCCCCACTTCCATCAGATCCTTTCCATTGCTTCGACCAATTTCGTTCTTGGTCTTCCCGTTGATCTTCTACCTGATATGACTCCCTCCATAACCTGCTTTGTTGGCCTCTAGTCTGGTAGCCTGGCGACATGTCCCAGCCATTTGATTCTTTGGGCCCTTATCACTTTAACAATTGAGGGTTGACCAAATATAGGCATGAGTTCTTTATTAGTTCTTTGTCTCCCCTGGTTATTCATTCTCACCCCTCATATATTTTCCTAAACACTCTCCTCTCCCATACTGCCAGTGTTTCTGGCTCCCTTTGGTTAATTTTCCATGCATAACCGGTATGCATTTGCTTGTTAACTGATTAAACTGTGGATGCTCAACATTGCAAAATGCCATATTGATGGCATAAGCAGATCGAGCTACTTGAAGTTTTAAAAAATCTTTTTTATCTGAAGAGATTTTTAAAACAAATGTGTGGAATAAAAGTGAAGAAGATACAGCTCCTTTTTTTATATCGTGCTTGCCATAAAAGAAAACGGAAAATGCTGCAACAATTGAAAATCGCTTTGCAGTATAACACCCTGTAAGAAATTAAAAATTAATTCAATTTTAATATGCGATGGAACAACTACAAACAGATAATATTTTCAGGAAAAACCTGTAAGCACAAATAATAACACAGTGCAACAACCAAAATGGGAATGGGATGAGACCAATTGCAAATGAAAGTTGACATTATCCATAACAAAACCTTGAAGGGTTTTTTTTAGTTCAGTGCGGGGTTTTTTTTTTACACGCATTTGAAGTTGTTGATTTTGGAACGCTGTCTAACAAGGAAAGATCATTGAAAATTTGATAAAATAATGCTTTTTTATTTTATTATCCTGAAAGTTGTTGGTATCTTACTGTTTTGGGGTCGAGGAATTCATTTTCGATATTTATTTTTACCTAAAACTGACGCTAGATGGCGCTGTCTGGTCTTTTCAAAAATTTTGTAAAGTGTTTCTTGTAGACGGACCAGCTTTTCTACTTAAGATCTACATTTCCACGATTCAGTGCTAGAAATTAAAGAAGGTATTGTATAATTTTTACTAATTTTACAGTAGTTTAATAGTCCAGACATTAGAAGATGATGAAAATAATGATTTTGATAATCTTTGATCAAAATCAATTAATTGCATGGAACGCAATAAAGATGTAATCGAAAATGTTCTTGGTAAAAACGAGAAGCAGATAGTGCACAAAGAGTTAAACGTCTCTTGAAAGCCTTTGAGGAACTTGGTGGAATATGTCATTAAAAATCATTTTCTCCATCACCATATGATTGGTTTGAAAACCAAATATCCACCGAATCTGATGAGCAAGGTGAACGTTTTCACCAAGTAGCTTTAACCATGGAAACTAGAACAGAGGAAAGAAACTAGATTCTATGTTAAGTGATTTAGCTGGTGGTTAAGAGAACAACCGATGAAGAGGATTGACGAAGAGCAAGAACCAAAACATACAGAGATCACAGCCTACTACTTCTGGAGCTTTTGCTACTTCAAACATGCAAATTGACAGTGATAGTGATGATGATTAAGTCGGATCCAAAATGAGATGCAATAAGATATATAAGATAATAAATTATAAATAAAAAGTTATTTTGTAAGCACCATTTGTATGACAGCTACAGAAAACACTTTTACAAAATTTTTGAAAACACCGAGACAGCGGCATCTAGCGTCAGTTTTAGGTAAAAATAAATATCGAAAATGAATTCCTCGACCCCAAAACAGTAGATACCACAACTTTCCAGGATAATAAAAATAAAAAAGCATTATTTTATCAAATTTTCAATGATCTTTCCTTGTTAGACAGCGTTTCAAAATCAACAACTTCAAATGCGTGTGAAACAAAATCTCGCACTGAACTAAAAAAAAAACCCTTCAAGGTTTTGTTATGGATAATATCAACTTTCATTTGCAATTGGTCTCATCCCATTCCCATTCGGAAAGTTCGATTTTGTATCACTGTGTAATTAGAGCTTTTACTTTTATTTCTAGTCGAAGTTCTCCCAAAACTCTGTATTTCCGACATACCCTAATAATACATTGAAATTAATCAGACGGAGATATCAGCAAAATTACCATCTCCAACGCGACAATACAGACGTTTCATTCAATTTAGTAGCGAAAGGCGAGCGATTGATCCATCGCCACGTCAGTATTATATATCGTGCGTTCGGAATTAGGATCAGAATTCGGAAATACGCATTCGAGCCGATCCCCGATCGACTAATTTGCGCGCCCAAAATTACCAATCGCGCGAATTCCGGAATTCACGCTAGAATTAAGATCGAAGAAGGGGCCGTCGACGCTTGGTTAGTCGTTCATCATTTGATGTTTAAACGCCACGCGATTAATTGGCCTCACATGCGAACGGATTAATGGGATAGAAACCGTCTGTTTCGACCCTACTCCCCGCTTCCTGGTGTCAAAAAGCGCGGAGATATTGCTGCGAATATTCGGCTTTGTGTTAGGGCTCTGCGAATTATTAATATAAAAGCGTTTGAAACTTTGTAACTTCAAACGCGTAGCATCCATTATAGATTCTGGTGGTCGGGTTATCGAATAGGCTGATTAAATTTCATTCAATAAAGTTTCCCGTTCATAATGAATGCTTGATTTTATTTACAAAGGAGAAATTTGCTAAAGCAATAAGGAAATAAAATATGGCGTTATTATATATATATGTATTGTAATGGTACATATACTCCTCTATTATTTAAAAGGGAATGTTACTGTTTACTTAGTTATATTTTAAAACTAATTAGATATAATGAGAAAAAGGATATAATATGTAGCAGCAGACAGCTTGACGATGTCCAGGTGATGTAGGAAATCTCTGCATTTGGCAAGTCCTTCAAGGCATTTTCCTTTAGAATTTTCCCTTCAGGAAGTAAGATGATCAGCAGTGATATACCTACACATCGAAAATTAATATTAGAATTTGAATAGTATACTATTACAATAGATTTTGACAGATCAAAATTGGATCCAAGTCCAATTCAAATGAACATTCTTATTATTTTTACTATGTATTTATTTCGTTCCAATTTATTCTACTATTCTACGTTTGTATATGCATTGGCAGTCCAATTGCTTTGATATGTCAACAGAAAGACATGGGGAAATTGCTGGAAATTGGGTTCTATAACAATTCTATGTGTATAAATGGTTGCCTACCTTTTAGGTGGCAAATAATGAATTTTAGGATTGTTATTTTACATAGTAATAAGTGTTTAAAAAATTCAAAAATGTATTTTTCTCACAATTCAGGAGACACATACCTTACATATTTAATTGTAAGGTGATTCCAGATTTTGTAATTTTATTTATTTCATTTCGTTTAAACATCTGACAGTTCTTCGATCACATGGGCATTCTCATATATAAAACAATGGATGTTCCCCTCATTTCGGTTATATTAACGGATTTTCACAGACAGTTGGACTCCTTGAAGACAAGGAGACCAACTGTTGAAGACAATCGCTTTCAAGTCAGTTAAAACATTTTCAATTCGAACCATTCACTAACCGAGCTATGTTCGAGACAGACGTATCTCAATTTGTTCTTGTAAAATTTAACGGCTATTTCGTAAAAATCCAATTTTATCCCATATTACAACCTAAAATTAATTATTATTTGTTAAACAAAGTTCATCACACAAATATTATCCAAATTATCTGCAACCTTTTTGGGTAATTTTTCTTCAACGACGATTTTCCTGAGTCTCCTGTTATGTTCCTGTCCTGATTGAGCCAGACTCCGTGATCTGAAGTACCTATGATGTACCAGGGCCCTCATTCGACACCTCAACAGTCCTAACCACTCCGATATCTGCAGAATCCGGCCCTGTAGAAGGTATTCCTCGTCAAATCTACCTAAAAATAAACGTTTTATTTCCATTCTAATCTAAATTTAATTATACTTATAAGAAATTTCATTGTTATTCGTTCAGAAGAATTGAGGTTAGAAAATTGTTTGTATCGTCTGCGAAACCGTTCGCAGTTACTTGGGGAAATTTGTGTAAATAGGTTTATAAGTATTTGTTATGTATTTACGTTACGAACCAATATCCAGTAATTTACCATTAAGGTTGGCTACTCTGTTTCACACGTCTCTTTAAGCCTAACATAACTCCGTTTGAACGGTCAGAAATCGCGGGAATTTTGAAATTTGATTTAAACGTATTTACGTTCGAAACTATGAATTTGAATTGCAAAAGTGGAATTACTAAATAAAACTTAGAGTGTATTAATTAAACGGACTCACGTACTCACCTGAGATAAATATCCAAAGATTTATGTCTTATTTTTAACAAATTCATATTTAGAAGTTTTTTTATTAAATAAAGTCACTTTTATCCACACTTAAATGTTTTAATTTTACATAAGAGATTGAATACTATTGAGGCACAACATTATCATGCCTATGATATCATTTAAACTGGTCATTGACAGTGAATTTGAAGGAGAGGACAATTGACAACATCCTTGCTCAGAATCTCTACTCTTACTAAAGATAAAAGAGAGTTAACGAGCTATTCATTATTTTTTTATGTCACCACCCCTCGATCGGAAATTTCTCGCCCTGCATGCCATCTGGCTGGTGAGAGAGCATACTTCTAAATCAAAATTAATAAAGATAGATGACACTGGGATATATAAAATTGATTTTTTTTTTAATTTAATTAATGTATTTCTTTTAAATTTTATTTTTTAAATCCGGGCTGTATGCTACTGAGTAGCGTAACAGTATATACTGCTGTGTACTGAATGAATTGAAAATGCAAAAAGAATTTTAAAAATGAAAAAGAAATGAAATGAAAGAAATCTGACTTTCTTAATTACTCCAAAAATTGAAAAGGTTTAATTTAAAAAAATATAAAAGAACAGAATTTTTAACCCAAATGACGTTAATTAACAATCAACTTTTATAATTAAGTTGATTGTTAATTAACGTCATTTGGGTTAAAAATTGAAAAAAAAACTAAACTGCAAATATATCTTCCCGACCAAAAATAATAAATGATCTTATGTCTATAATGTGCACACATCAATATAATAACAATTATTATAAAGCGAATTCCTTGATGGACACGAATTTTCAAAAAGCAAATCCCTAAATCAAATGAATAACCAAAATGGCAGCAAAAGATTTAAAAATACATGTACTCACACTAAAGTCAACCAAGGAACTGTCTCACAAAATACAACGCAAACGCACAAAATCTCCGACAAAAATCTAGTAGAATAAACATTAAGCAGAACTAGCAAGTGCTAGACATCTAGATGAGTGAAATTAATTAAAAAAAACTTAACACTTAATTAAATTAATAATACAATTAACTCATTAACTAAAATTATACAAACTAAACATTATTGTGGAAATTTCTCGACACAATGATTCAACAAAACGGAAAATCATGACAAATTAGGCAACTTAAAATACACTCGCGGTAATGTAGGTTGCCACAGCAATACGTATTATATATATTGTAATTATTAAATTAGTTGATTATATTCAAAGTATGTTATTATTGTTATATTGTATTGAAAATTAATTAATATTTTATTATTGTTTTAAAACCAAATTAATTTTCAATCTATTACAAACAAAAAATAATATACAACATATTAGGAATGTGCAATATCCAAAATTAAATTTGTTTAAAGCCTTTAGAATATTTTTCAAAATTAAAAGTGTGACATGAAATTGTCAAGATAATGTGTGATAAATAAGAAGCTGTATACATTATAACTAGGGTGGTCGGACGTGTCTGCTTACATGGGTCGCATTCACCTCGCCTTGTCCAGAACATTTAACCATAGTATATCTTCAAGGCAGTAAAATCAATTCCACCGATTCGTGTGTCTAGTATCTAGTATCAGTGTTAGTCGAGTCTTGATGCGTGATAGTGCAATTAACGTTTTACGCATTGTCGAGCGTAGAAAATCCCAGAAAACGATCATTGCTTCATAATGTAGAAAAGTATATTGGTGAATTCCAGGATGTACATTATGGTGGTGCCAGAACATATTGTAATGTTCCGACCATGAATTTTAAAGTTGGGATTCTTTTTTATTAGATTTAAAAAAAAATGCACATATGGGTTCTAATTTTAAAATTTTGGAAAAAAGACAATAATATATTCTGAAGAATTGGAATTAAATACAAGATATACAAGTTTAACAATATTTGAATCCCATTTCTTCAAAATCCTGCATAATCGACACTTATTCTATACACAATTTCAAGTTTTGTAGCTTAATACGCAGTAAAATACCATTCAACGTAAAGCTTTTCCAAATAACAAACTCTTCTTATAAGGTATGATTTCTTTTCCACAAGAGCACATAATAAGAAATCTTATAAATACTATTAGATCTATTCCTAGAAACACTGATATATTTTCAGGTAATTTACTCGGATTAAATCATTAAATTTTCAAATGATAGGTAAAGCTTTCAATGTAAATGTCAGATTGTTGAAGGTTATATTATATTAAGGTTCAATAGTCCACGTGTCAGCTCTAAATGTTAGCTGAAACTGTTTCTAAATGTCTGCCTCGCTAAACTACCTATGAACTTACGTATATATCGATTCGCTACCAACTCCACAGTCTAATTTGTTTTAATGTTTAACTACCCTCAATTTCATTTAACATTTCCCTCACTTAAGTTTATATTCTAGCTATTTTCAACGTTTATATGACATACACAGCAATTTGATATTTACGCTAAGAGTTAATTAACGTTCCTTTTTATTCTCCATTTCGCGTATCATTTTCATTGCTTGAATCCCGACATGTTTATTCGCATGTTTATTTTACTGCTACAAATTCAATTTTATCACAGTGATTTCAAAATACGTACGTATTTATTTTACATTACTTGCGTAAACATAAGTTGCATCATCGAATGTACGTGGAATTTCATTCCGCCATTTTATTCTCGTCTATTTACCCCGGCAACAGATTATGGTATAACCACCGGGACCCAAATACCGGAATACCCATGTGCCTTCGTCTACAGCTGCAACGAATCCCGTACGGGATATTTCCACAGCCCCAACTATCCGGGACCCTATCCCAGGGACACCGAGTGCCACTATTTCTTCTACGGTAATGAAAACGAAAAGGTGCACCTGCATTTTCACTTCTTCGATATCGAAGGAGTAAAACCGTAAGTTTTGCGTGGTGAGGTGACGTGTCAAAATCGACGCAAACATTGGCGATTTTCTTTTTGGGAAGGTGCAACACGATCTCCGCCAGTGATTACGTGGAGTTCTCCAACTTCATGACTCTCGACTCGAGGTATTCGAGACACTGTGGTCACCTGCAGCAGTTCCACATTGAATCCGATAGGAAATTCTTCAAAGTAACCTTTAGGTCGAACGATCGGTTGGATGGGGCTGGTTTCAACGCCTCTTACGTATTTTTGGATAAGGTGCAATCGTATAGCATCCCAACATCGGAAGGAAACAGAATCTTACCAGGTGAGTTAATGATAAGGGAAATCTTCATCTCAGACTAGATTAAAGGCTTCCTGAGCAATTATTAAGCCTAAACATAGAGTTAATGTTTGCACTATCTCTGCTGAGGAACTAAATGGCCATTTTTGTAACATTTTGTAATCAAATAACTAATAAACTAGTTGGGGATAATAAAGGTCACAGTAATCGTGTGCGAGCCAGGAACAATGATAGATAGACTGAGTAATAGTAAACCTCTGGATTATTGTGATTTGCACAGCGCTTGCTTAAAGTTGGATAGGGAGGTATTAACCGATCATTTGATATATTTAATTAACCTTTCCTTTAGTAATACCATATTTCCAGAGTGTTTAAAAATAAATAAAGTTACGCCAATATTTAAAAAGGGCCATCATTCCCTGCCAAACAACTACAGACCTATATCTCTTGTACCCATGTTATTTAAATTGTTAGAAACTACCTTTAAAAATAGACTTGTTAACTACTTATAAAACAAAAATATTTTATGACAAAAATGAATCTTATTGTACTTCAAAATTTTATGGACAGATGCTTTCAAGGTGCCTAGATCTTCAGAAGTAGTAGGTATTGAACTACAAGGATGTGTTTCAAAATGTCAATTATTCCAAAAGAGTTTTTGTGAATTTGTTTAAATCTACTGGCGGCCAGTAAGAAGTGTCTTCCATTGAAATCTTTCCAAACTCCGAGAAGTTATTAATATTTCCTTAAATGAGAAAAAATTTCCACAAGCTTTTCGTACATCGATAATAATTATTCCTTTTCTTAAGCCGTCTCATCTGAACTTTGATTCGTCTCCTCAGATTATTTTAAATAAAAAAATATTAGCTTTTGTTGAAGTCTTACAAAAAAAAAATATCTCATAATTCATTTCCTTAGAATTCCTGACAATGGATCTTATTGTATTTCAAAATTTTATGGACAGATGCTTTCAAGGTGCCTAAATCTTCAGAAGTAGCAGGTATTGAATTACAAGGATGTGTTTCAAAATGTCAGTTGTTCCAAAAGAGTTTTTGTGAATTTGTTTAAATCTACTGGCGGCCAGTAAGAAGTGTCTTCCATTGACATCTTTCCAAACTCCGAGAAGTTATTAATATTTCCTTAAATGAGAAAAATTTCCACAAGTTTTTCGTACATCGATAATAATTATTCCTTTTCTTAAGCCGTCTCACCTGAATTTTGATTCGTCTCCTCAGATTATTTTAAATAAAAAAATATTAGCCTTTGTTGAAGGCTTACAAAAAAAAATATATCTCATTAATTCATTTCCTTTGATCTAACAATAAGTTAGATTAGAATTCCTGACAATGGATCTTATTGTACTTTAAAATTTTATGGACAGATGCTTTCAATGTGCCTAATCTTCAGAAGTAGTAGGTATTGAACTACAAGGATGTGTTTCAAAATGTCAATTATTCCAAAAGAGTTTTTGTGAATTTGTTTAAATCTACTGGCGGCCAGTAAGAAGTGTCTTCCATTGAAATCTTTCCAAACTCCGAGAAGTTATTAATATTTCCTTAAATGAGAAAAAATTTCCACAAGCTTTTCGTACATCAATAATAATTATTCCTTTTCTTAAGCCGTCTCATCTGAACTTTGATTCGTCTCCTCAGATTATTTTAAATAAAAAAATATTAGCTTTTGTTGAAGTCTTACAAAAAAAAAATATCTCATAATTCATTTCCTTAGAATTCCTGACAATGGATCTTATTGTATTTCAAAATTTTATGGACAGATGCTTTCAAGGTGCCTAAATCTTCAGAAGTAGCAGGTATTGAATTACAAGGATGTGTTTCAAAATGTCAGTTGTTCCAAAAGAGTTTTTGTGAATTTGTTTAAATCTACTGGCGGCCAGTAAGAAGTGTCTTCCATTGACATCTTTCCAAACTCCGAGAAGTTATTAATATTTCCTTAAATGAGAAAAATTTCCACAAGCTTTTCGTACATCGATAATAATTATTCCTTTTCTTAAGCCGTCTCACCTGAATTTTGATTCGTCTCCTCAGATTATTTTAAATAAAAAAATATTAGCCTTTGTTGAAGGCTTACAAAAAAAAATATATCTCATTAATTCATTTCCTTTGATCTAACAATAAGTTAGATTAGAATTCCTGACAATGGATCTTATTGTACTTTAAAATTTTATGGACAGATGCTTTCAATGTGCCTAGATCTTCAGAAGTAGCAGGTATTGAATTACAAGGATATGTTTCAAAATGTCAGTTATTCCAAAAGAGGTTTCTGAATTTGTTTAAATCTACTTACTGGCGGCCAGTAAGAAGTGTCTTGCATTAGATTCCTGACAAGCTTTTTCTGCTATGAACTTTAATATTTTTCACTAATTAGTTTAAATGTTGCAAAATAATATGTACTTTTCTTGGTACTAAATATGTAGAAAACAATAATTATAACAATAATATTTACTGGCAATAACAACTTATTGTAATGTCAAAGTCATAGTCCACCAAGTGAAAATTATTCTGGCATTTGGAAAGGTGAATAAAATAATACGAATGAAATTATTGAAGACAAAATATAGGGAATGCTACAGAACAGAGGACGTTCTATTTGAAAAAAAAATAAGAGTTGTAACATTAAGATTCTTTGATACATCAATAGTTTTTAGGCATCCTGTATGATGCAGCAACACTGTTTCTCGATTTACAAACGGAAATAGTTAATAATAAAAAGATATACCCTGTTAGATGACAAAAATACTCCAAACTGTGGTACTGGTAATGCTGCAAACTTCCCCTAGACCCCTCACCACAAACTGCACTAAACTGGACGTACGTTTCGATAGCAAAGCTATCATCATCAGCGAGGGGTCTAGGAGAAGTTTGCAAAAATATTTTAAGTAATTTCCAATACGGCTTCCGTTCCGATAGATCAACTATAAGCTCACTAGTGGACATTATTATATATATTACAGATGAATTGGAATTGGGCAATGTAGTAATGGGTGAATTTTGGCTTTCACCAAATCATTCGACTGTCTATCGCATGATTTATTATTTTTATTGAGAGTTTTATTAAAAACAGATATCAGTGTGTTATTAAAGACAACGAAACATCATTTGATTGTGAAAACATAATTTGTATGGCGTCTCTCAAGGCTCCGTCTTAGGGCCCATTCTTTTCATTATCTATGTTGACGATATCAATGATTTTATCAATTTTAAACACGTAGCATATACCGATGATACTACCGTTTTAATAAGTCATAAGAAAATAGAACAACTTAATGATTTATCGGAGAAAGCTGAATCTTATTTTGCAAGTATTAATTTGTGCCTCAACAGAGACAAAACACAAAAAATTGTCTTCAACTTGAACTCTTGCATGGATTACTCGATTACTGATTTACTAAATGACTAATGTTTTCTTCTAATACATATTTCGTATGTATTTAATTCTCTTGGTCGAATACATTTTCATCAGTTGAAGAAATGCTTCAATTTAATAGTATGTCCGGTATCATTTGTATGTTATGCCACACTCGATACTTCAAGCCTCATACAGAGGTAGTGTGTGATGTAAATACCTTAAATCTATTTCTAATACCACGTTTCGTTCGTCCAATGTAAACCTCAATGCAGCCAGCACTTCCAATACCGTGAATATCCGATGTTTTGATGTAATTCCGGTTTACTTAAAATATCTATCCATGTGTTTCACAAAGCGAATCATGCATCCATTTCTTGTTCACTATCTATCCTAATTCTATATCTGAAAGGGTATTTTAGAAAATGTTTGTGGTGGGTTTCAACTAAGGGTAATATGATGGAGCTTCTCACATGGTGTTTATATCAAATTTACTTTACGACGTCAATAGAAAGGTCACTGTTATGGATCGCTATCGTTTTGATAAATTGCTAAAACTAACTTCGTTAGATTGGCTTATTAATTAATATAAAAAAAAAAATATGTTGCTCCCAATCATTTACATTTGCCATTACAAATCAGGTGTTGGTATAGATACCTATTTCTAAATCCTCATTATTTGTTATTACTAAAATATTTAATGGTTTTTCTTCTGCTGTGAATCTAATAAACTTGAGTTTCGAGTTGAATCACTTTAAGGAAATCTGCAACAATTATTTTAGTGTTCATATTAAAGTCCAAATTGAGGTGATAATAATAAGATTTTTACTTTATTATTATCACCCAGTGATTTATTTCTTATTCTAAAATCTTTTATTTTCGGCTTACCAGTTTCAGTATACTACCATCTTCAGAGCCATTGTGATATTCATAAAACTAAATGATTATTTTAGTAATAGTAGGTAAAATATTATCTACATACCTCAGCCAAATCTTAATAAAATATCTAGTGTAGGTATCCATTCATAACTTCCTCTATGAGCAAAGAAGGTAGACTTCCTATCATTATTTGTTTCAATTGGTCAAAATATCTCCCATTTATTTAAAAAACTTTGCAAGACATTAGCAGGAAATTACAAAATAAAGAACTTAAAATACCAACTTTTCTTCTACAGATCGACCATTATCAACATCCTTAGTTCTACTTACGTGGATAAAAATTGGAACTTTCCTGTGGGTATAAAAACAACGGAGCAATCATATTTTGCACGAGTTCCTGTGCACCATCAGAAGTCGAAGATTCGTTGCGTGTTCAAATTTTCAAATAGGAAAAGAAATTATAATAAAATTAATAAATATTGAGACTGAAATGTTTAAATAAATTCTTTTATAGGGAATATAAGGTATAATGTGTGGACCAAATCAACTATTCAGAACAGTTTTTTTTTTTTTTTTTAGGCACCATTAATTCAATTAATTTGATACTTCAAAATAAGAGTTATTTAGTTATTGGTTGATTAAGTCCACATCATGCATTTAGCTAATGTTTTAAATTAAATTTATTAAGTGAATTGTTAATTCATTTAAAAGAAAAGATTATATATAAGAAATTGTTATGTTGTTTAAAGATTTAAATGTTTTCAAAAGCGACACAATCCAGAGCAGCAGGAAAACTTGTACATATACCATCATCAGATTGATGTAATATAGTTTAATAAACCTCTAAACAAACAGAAATATTAATAAAGAAATATATGTGGAAATATGTCTAACTATTATTAAATTATACATATGTAACAAACAAAATAGTCTAAAAACATCCTACCAATAATGTATAACATTATTTACATATCTTCCGTATTAAAAAGAATCTTTTTCATTCTGGTTTATCATATTTCCTTTTAATTTTACTGCCTGGTCGGATCAATATCTAGATGTTAAATAATTAAAAAAGGAGATATGAGAGACATAGAATTTATATATGTTATATGGCAGTACACAATGTAAGAATAAAAAAAACTACTTTTTATGTGATTCACATATGTAATTCATACTTGTAAGAATACTATAATATGTGTACAAATGATTATTAATCTGTGTATATTTGTTGTAAATAAAGAATTTGTATTTTGTTTATGTGTTGAAGTTTTATTTTGGAATTTGCATAAGTAAGAAAAAAATTACATGCAGTGAAAAGGCAATATATTTACGGTAAGTATAGAATACTAGATGGCTCGTATAAACGACAACCAGACTGCGTATGATCGTGATTCCAAGAACGGCTTACCATGACGTAATGAAACATTAAAGAAAAAATGCCTGCGGGACGCTAGCTCATGAACTATTCGAGCTAGGTCAATGACTACATTGCCAGCTTTATGCTATGGTCGCTTGCGGGTGATAGTGTCGCACGTGGCTTCTAGGGACGCACAAATGAATTCTAGGTGATTGTGATACATTTATCTGTACCGTAGTGCCCACGTTAATAATTAAAGTTATTCACAATTATTAAGGTCAAAATCTTAATATTCCTCCGTTTCTTAAATTACAATAATTATGAATACTTCTATCAAATCGTCCATTATCCCGTTACTTTGTAAATTTCCACATATCAATAAAAAAATACTCCAAGCGCTGCAAACATTCAAGGTATTTGTGCTAATACTCTTAGCAAGTGATTCAAATGAAGACATCTTGAACGCCTTCAAAATATTTGGTTTTCTCGTCTAGAGATGAATCGCCCACACGATATAACATTTTCTTGATTGAGAAAATATTGAAAAAGTATTTCAAATCTGTTTTTCTTTTACTGTTTCTTAGAGCTCGTTAACTCTAAAAATAGCTTTTATTTCTATTTCTAAACCGCCAAAATAAGCAATGAATGAGTTGACGGTTTTTTGTATAAATAGGATTATGCGAAAGCTAATAAAAACACTCCTTTGTGAAATGTCCTCATCCTTGATTTAAATCACTCCGCCTCTAAGTTTGAGACAAATTTTCTCTCAAATTATTTTAACAGTACAAATAATATATGCATTCGTACATGTGTCCCCATAACCTCTGCACTGTCAAACAAATGTAAACAATCTATAGTAATGTAATGTTTTCGGGAGTTCAAATAACCGACGCAGGCCATGTATTAAATACAAAGTATTTATTTCTACACTGAGAAAAATGGGTTAAGTAAAGTGTTTACTTGATAAAAAAACATTTACAATAGATAAAGTTTTACTGGCAACTATTCTCCTCAATTAATACCTACAACTAAACCCAGGTTCCTGAATACAAGTTCTTACTGTAAATGGTGCTCTTATTAACGGCTATTATACAGCGTACCTGACAAATTCTTGTGTAATAATCGTAATCAAACTGTGGATATGTGGTAAGTAACGTATTACTTGTGACTATTGGTACTGTATCTAACTACAGCATATAGTTAATACAAACACAATAATACTAATTGCTATTAAACTCAACTTGCTACAACTATGACTATTTGAGTTTTGCTGCACCTTGTGTGGGCGCATAACCGTCATAACTAGTGTTGATTCACGTACACGCAATAGACGGATAAATCTCCCGTGCTTAATAAAGGTGTTTGCTTATTAATACTCGATAATACCTGTGTTAGAAGTTAGAAATGGAAGAATTACTTTCATCTTGGGGCTTCAACTCCACTACTTAAATGAATTTTACAGAGATAACATACGTAGATCATTTTTTGATATACACCCTTCATAAAATCCACTAAATCCACATAAATAACACTAATATACACACTAATAATAAATAACTAAACCACTACTAAAACACTTAATAAACTAAACTCACATAAATATTCTAGTTCTAGAGGGATCTACATCTTCCGTGAATCTTCCATTACATTTGCACTAGAAACTTCGATTGCGAATCGATGAAACGTAGAACAGCGCGCTCTAAGAGCTGTTTAATTATCGAAAGGATCTCAGCCTTATACAGGCAAAGCTATCTACTGGTATAGTTGGAAATTCAAAATTCAAATAAGCGCGCGTAAAAGTAGTTAACTATGTAGGATCGTTTTTAAATGTTTTTTTTGCGATTTTACTCTATTAAAATATATCTAACACTAAATAAGTATTTTTTTTTAATTTACTTGGTCGTTATTTGTAGTTAGGGTATTCCACTTAAGTGGTTCATTAAAAGCTTATGATGTTCTGTTATTTACTTATATTAAAGTTTTTGGCACCATTATCTGTTCGATTGGAACTATAAATGTGAAATACTTTAACCAAAATATCACTTCCAGTAGACCGGAAATGGACGTCAACTTTGTTATTTTAAATAGAATGCTATATTTTTTTATTGATTTTTGGATTCTATGGCCAACAATACGTCAGTCTTCATTAGCTATTCCTATAGCTACATGTTGCCGTTTTTGAGTTATTTAAGTTTTTCTTTATAGCTCCAATCCAATTCCACTTCAATTTTGCTGAAATCTCAAGTAAATATAAGTAAATAATAGAACATCATAAACTTTTAATGAACCACTTACGTGGAATACCCTACATAATTAAATGAATGATTTAAAATTTCAAAGACCTTAAAAATTGTTGAATGTGTTACACATTGCATTAATCGAAATAACTTATATTTTTAATTAATAATTCCTTTTCGCTTTCTCCTTTCGAAAACATAGACAACATTAGCGATATAAACGTTAATTTGAAGACAATTTTAAATTCATTTGCCTTACCGTGGCACTTACAGATGCGATATTTTTACGTCACTCAGATTCAAATTTTAAATTCATTCATTTAGTTTACGCGCCGAAACTTCAAAACGCTCCGTACCGCAGTTTTACGACCCTTTGTGCATTATTCAGCGTCGCTATTGGTTCGTCCATTTGTTACCTACCTAGCGAGGTTTTATAAGCGCTTCACGTACTATGCTCAGTCTCTGTTACTCTTCCGACTCAGCGAAATTCAGTCAATACGAGCCGTTGTGATTCGAAAAACACAAAGAATCCGTGCTGCCATTCAGCACATACACACTAGCTTCGAAGCCCCTTGCCTTCAAGCTACCGCTAAGTATTTTTACTTACTTTATTTATAATTTAAAGTGGTAAATTATAGTTGCTCATTGTTTTGTTTCATTTTCTATTTTTCTTTACTAATCGCTCACTTCGTGCTTTGTGTATAACGCAGAACTCGTAATTGCCCTTTGTTCTATGTTAATCACCGCTATATACAGTTTACTATTTAAATTTTAAGATAAATAATTGCCATCTGGTTGTCGAACCACGTGTCAACATTAGTTTTTTTTTTCTTTTTTTGCTGCCTAATTTTATTTTATTTATTAACAATAAAGCGTTACTGTTAGAATTCTTCGAGCCTTTTATTCTCAATATTACTATCGCGACCCCATCAGTACATCCTTCGTGTGTTTAACCGTTATTTTACCAGGTAAACCGCAGGTGAAACAGTGTAGTGCGCCCGTACGCCCGCATGCCGCAACGTAACATTTAATTTCTCTAAATGCAACATAAAATCGAACGTTTAGCATTGTTTACTCCGAAGAAAGGACTGATGAAATACTTCTCGGAAACCACGCCAGAAAAAGTTTCTGCTATTACAAAAAAAAATTCTATCATTCCTACTTGCATAAAGCTTTATTTTTATACCTCTCTTACCATGTCCTCTATCTGGCATCTTCATTTTTAGTACGATTAAGATCAAAATCTTAATATTCCTCCATCATATTTTTCCACTGTCTTTATTTTTCGCCTCTATTGTTTCTGCGCCGTAGTACGGCTAACGAATTCTGGATTGTGGCGTCCCCTCCTATACACCTCAGGGCTTTAATTTCCATTGTTCGTCCGCTGTTTTATTTTCCCATTTCGGAAAAGTTTTAATAGAATAACTTTCCACAAAACCTACACCTACAGCCCCTAACAGTAATTGTAAAGGATTTAACCGAACAGAGAACTGAATGAATCCGCAATTTCCGCGTCGCATATTAACGTAAAAATTCATTCAATCCACCACAATGAGTTTATTATGATTTATCCCATGCACCTCGCCCAAATCTACTCTTATCATTAAGGATCACGACACATAATTCGATTTCTCTTCAAAAGGTATCAAATTCACTTAAAACCTCTTGTAAACCCAATGTAAACAACCCAGGACGTATACGAACGCTCGTGCCTCTCACAATACAGCAAAGGTACTATTTGTCCCGGGATACGATGCAGAACCACGGTTCCCAGTTATCGTTTCGAACTAGGAGATCGTTCTCGGATTCTGTCGACTGCTCTGGATCTGATTTCCGACAAGTCGACTGACAAATACCTACGCCACGAGATATTCGATATTCGATTATAGAAGTCCCCCTCCTATTACAGATCTACGGCGCTGGTAGATGGCGCTGAATGAATGCAAATTGAATCGCTGCGAAAATTGAGCGGGTGCGGCGGTGAAGACTTTTTGGGAAGTTTTCTGGCTGGTGTCGCCTTGAATGGGAGACGAAATGTACCTATTCTAGTGTGTGTATGTGGAGTTTGAATTTAGATATTTCTGTCTTGATTCTCTCTTTTGTTGCTTACGTGATATTGAGGTTAGGAAAAGTGGCGTTAGAATGAAGCTTATATTAGTTTTTTTTTTTTTTTCGATGGTGTCTGGCGCCTCTTTTGTGAAGTATTGGAAACAGTTTATGAAGATTTCGTGAAATGTATTGAAAGGCAAATTTATTTTCCGCGATATCTGCAAGATTACCCATTGATAAAAGATCAGATCTCGAGTACTCCAACAAAAGCAACTTATTCATTTCTTGGAAGCATTATACAAGTAGCAGAATAATTGAATGAGAATTTAAGATGGAAATCTCATCATTAATGTGAAGATATTTGCTAAATTGTCGATCTGAAACTACAATATGTATCTATAAAGGATAATAATAATTGTAAGACAACTTTAAGCCACGATATATGCGTCAATTAACTAACACTAATTAATAATTAGGTCACATTAAAAACCTGTGTAACGCCCGGTTGATATTAGCATACATATATTTCACCTCACCAAGGACCTTCAGTGCTACTGGTCAACCTAATGTATTACACGAAGAAAGTCATATATATCCTTAATAAGTAAAAAAATAATTGAAATTCCATTAAGATTTCCATCTTAAATTGAGAATTTAAGATGGAAATCTCATTATTAATATATATTTGTTAAATTGTCGATCTGTTTCTTCGTATAATACATTGACCAGTAGCACTGAACATCCTGGGTAAGGTAAAACATATATAAGTATTTAAAGGTCACGTCAGTAAACGTTGCTTCATCGGTGAAGCAAGTGTCAAAAAAAAATGTCGATCTTCGTTCTGTTTCGTCTGTAAAAACTGCGAAAATCGTAGACGTGCAAGAGGATCCTGAGGTAATAAATTCTGCACAGGATTTTCGGTAACACGAATTAAAATTTCCTCCTCTTCTTCTACTGAAATTGTTTTTGGAGCACTATTATGACGCTTAGGACGAAAACATCCAGTTTCTCCCAGGCGATTATAAAGATTTCTTAAAAGTTCGTGATTTGGTTGTCTTCGGTTTGAATATAATTGTAAATATCTCCGGGCTGCAGCAAGTCCATTGAAATCGGTTTGAGCAAAAACACAAATCATATCTCGCATTTCACTATTTGAAAAGTTATTATGCCGTGGCATTTTTTATTACTACTTATTCTTGTACAAATAAGGCAGAAAAGATAAGGCTACTTACTTAGCACTTTTTGGCACAAACTTCGCAAGCATAAATAATGATAGCTGTCAGATGGATAAGCCAACTTTGTATTTTAAGAATTAAAAATTACGGTAGTAGCACGAAATGCACTAAAACTTTCGAATGCAAATATCTTAAAAATGGATCAAGATATCAAAATTAAACATGTATTTTAAAAAAGTTTGCTCTTTCAAATTTTCGATTCGGTTTATGTGATTCTGCATACACAAAAAAGATAAACTTCGATTTACCTATTCGGCAGAGTGTAACTAGCGCCCTCTATGAGCAACGGTACAAGTGATGACAAATTCCTATTCATCATGCTGAAAAAGTTCATAGTACCCTAACAGCCAGAAATATTACATAAATATTTTTAAAAATATATTTTATGAGGTGAGAGGTTTTTGAATAAATTTTTCATTTTTTTTCTAAATATAGATAAAATATTCAATTAAAATATTTATTCCATATTTTAAAATTAATAATAATAATAATAATAATAATAATAATAATTTATTAAGCTGCCCAACAGAAAAGATCCATTTACAGGACAACAGCAACAGTAAAATAAGTGTGCATATACATATATATAAATATATCTAACAGAAGCAAAGTTACTTAATCTAAACTATCATTAAATAACATCTTATTCGGCATAAGAAAGGAAAAAAGTATCTTAAACACTAAAGTTAAGCAAAAGTTAAAGTCGTTAAAGTCATGTTCGGCATTACTGATAATGAAACTATCGGCATGCATTTATAATTAATGAAGGCAAAGGAGTAAAGTGAATTCAGTAGTGACGTTAGAAAGTGAATCGAAAGTAGAGCACATGCGATGCAATGTGAGTTTAGTAGGATGTTAGTGTTTGGTCTAGGACAGTAAAAGGTTGTAGATGATCTAGCTGATAGGCGAGGTACAGTGAAGCTGATCTCACTAAGTAAAGGTATTGAATCAATTCTATTATGTAATAAATTAAACAGAAATTTCAGGTCAGCCTGGGACCGCCGAACATCCAACTGAGTAAATTGTATGCATGAAGTAAAGCGTTGTGGCTATATCCTTGCATGGGGTAAGTAAGGTGTTCCTAAAGTAAAGATATTTTAGGAATCTACGTTGAACTTGTTCAGGGAGTAGATGTGCACGATACGCAGGAGACCAAACACCGCTGCGTACTCAGCTTGGAACGAACATACGAGAAATACAGCGAGATAATGCAGGTAATGTTATGAAAATTTAGTACAAGTTCTTATAATAAATCCAAGCATTTTAGTGCGCTATTACAGATGCTGTTAATATGCTCTATAAAGGAAAGTTTAGTGTCAAAATATTACACCAGGTCTTTAGTAGAAGTCGTACGCTCAAGTAGTGGTACCATCGTAATAATATCATATACAATAGGCCTTTTTTGCGTGAAAACGTAATAACCTTGCACTAGAGACGTTCATGAAAAGCCTATTTTCAACACACCAGCCGTGCAAGGAATCAATTTGATGTTGAAGGAGTCTGGAATCGTTGATTTCATCAACAGTAGCGTAGATTTTCAAATCGTCAGCAAACAAAAATTGGTGGCATGACAGAGTGCCAACAGGTCATTAATGAATATAGAGAACAGCAAGGAGCCTAAGTTGTTCCTTGAGAACGCCAGATGTGGGAAAAAAAACAGCTGGACTCGTGACCAAATATCTTACATAATGGGTTCTTTAAATAAATAGGATGAAAAGATGATAGTAAGGATAAAGAAAAGCCAACGATCAGTTTACGGAGAAGTAGGGAGTGTCCACGCTGTCGAAAGCCTTAGCGAAGTCAGTATAAACACATCTACCTGCTTATTATTGTCGATGTTGGAAGCGAGAAACTGAGAAATTCGACCAAATTCGTAACGGTGGATCTTTTGCTAACAAACCATGCTGACTGGTGGATATGAGTGGATGCACCAACGGGTAAATACGATTATATAAACATTCTCGAATATCTTAGCGAAGTTGTTAATTATTGCAATCGTCGATAATTATAATTGATGCCTATCACCCTTTTTGGACAGAAACAAGTCGAGTAGTTTTCCAATATCAGGAAAAATTCCTATTTGAATAGCCAGATTGAAAACATAGTGGAGTGGACCAACAAAAGCCTGTTGCGCAGTCTTTCAAAATGAATTAATGATAAATAATAAGCGCTATATCTTTTTCTAAAATAGTTATAAATTATTTATAATGAAAATTGAGATTTTTTATGCAATCTATTTAATTGTCAAAATGAACTAAAATTGTTCTTGGTTATTTAGAATGTATAACGTCGATAACGAAAGTTGAAACATACATAGAGTTGTCTAAAAGGCAAGAACTTGTTTTTTCACACTCACCATACAAGTTAATAATGATAATTCTGGCTCTTTTAAGGCATACTGAAGGTTTATCAAATTAATCACTATTTATTAATTGAAGTGTTCTAAATAAAAAACAAACGTATTTATTATCATTTTTTTGAATAAGCAATAAAAATGAAAAATACTCATTTTTAAGTCTAGCCTGGTTGGTGCCAGGTACAACCCTATGGCTTTTTCATATCTTCGGTAGTGGCGCTCTCATGCGTTTCCTTGTCCTAAAACAATGCCAATTGTATTAGATCATACCATGAATAAAACATGGTAAACATTATCAACACCTACTAATACATTGGAGCATTTACATATAATTGGAGTGGTAGCTACATTCTAATACTTACGATACCTTATTTTTACTTTATTTCATAATATTTGAAACATTCTACGTACAAACAATAAACAACACAACGTATTTAACCTCTATTTGAGGTTATGACGCTTATCTACCGAGATGTATCTCTTAAGCAAAATCAACTACAATTTATCTGGTAGATGCAGTACATATATGATGCAAAAATTCCTACAATTATATTATTAAACGATTTCTGTACATAGCGATATTGAGCATTCCAATTATCTTATAAATGCCATGACATGTTCAAAGTTTTGCTTACCTCGTAGTCACACAAAAACTAAAACACACCCCGCAACAATTAATTACACAGTTAACCCTAATCTGCCCTAATCGTATACTATTATAAACTATAAATGTAACGACAAACGAATGGAAACGTTGATGATACGCACTGCGCGTATGTATTCTATGTACCCAACCATAGACGCATAAACAATACTAAATCATATAACACGGCACTGTAATGAATAGAGTGTTGTTGACGTTCGCAACTTACAAATATTACAAATAATATAATACAAAACGCAGATATATTAATTGAAAATTACACCGCTCAACTTAGATACTAATTAAATCATATTAGATATATATTATCTAATTTAATGTTTAAATATATTTTAATAGGTACATACTTATTAAATGTATGCATATTTTACCATTTTATATTATTCGTCCTACCACCAAATGTACAAATGCAAAAATTCAATCTTTTTTTTTTATATGAAATAAATATTTACAGAAATAAAAGCAAAATATTCTTGCAGAGTTATGAAAAATATTGAGAAACATTTGCAATAAAATATTATTAATGCTACATACATATATATTTTTAAATGTTTTCCTAATATATTTCTATAATATATTTTATGCATATTATATTAATATAACTAATAATTCAAGAAAGAATTAATAATTTTTAAATATTTATAAAATATGAAATAAATATAGTTGGTCACTGGGGTATTTTTACACGATTAAATCGTTTTTCTTGCAGTTTTATAGCACATTATACTGTGACAGTTGTCACTTTACATAGTGTATTTTAATGATCTGTAATTATAATCTCTGATTTAGATCAGCTAATTGTGTCGACATGTGAAACTGATAATACCATGTCATTAACTAAGAATGACGGAGATCCCTTGCCAGCTGGAAAAACCCGGATGTACAGGAGCTCGCAGAAATGTGGAAAGGTAGAAAGAGATATATCGACGCGCACGTAGAAGGAGACAACCTTTTTATAAACGACCCTTTCCGCATAGAAAGCAGGTTAGCGAAATGGAGTCCTTTTAAGCATTAATAACCGGCGGTCCAATGTTCCTTATCTGATTACACCTTACCTACTACGGCACCGGGAGAGCTACGCGCCATCCGACAAAGAAAAGGCATCCAACCTCGCCTTACGTTTTCCTTCGCACGCCACACCACCACCCCTTGCCTTCCTTTGACACGACCCCCCCCCCTCCCCCCCACGCAAAAAGAATGGGAAAAAATAGGATGGAGAAAATCGCCCCGACAGCCATTACCGACCATCATCTGGCCCCTAACAAATTGCCAGTTCCTCGTCACCTATTTATCTCGGTACAGTGGTGGTCTTTTCTTACTTCTATTACCGGAGCTTTTCAGGCGACCACCTTATTCAGTTTCTTCCCGGGCTCCCACCACCTCACCAAGAGGAAAAAGGAAGCAAGAAAGTCCCACTTGAGCGTACGAGAGAGAGAAGCAAGCGAGGATGCAGCAGAGGACCAGGCCATTCGGTTTGGCTTAATTCTATAATCTGGGGGGATTTCTCCGGGGTTGACTAAGAAAAGTTTCCACTGAAATCTTTAGTGTAATTAATTTTTCCCCTTTTTTCTACTCCCTTGCTCGTATTACGCCCTATTCTTTTTGGTGGCGGTTCTTCCCGTCTTAAATAGGGATGAGAATTAACGAGAAAGCAAGTCTAATGCGTGGAAATATAATATGAATGGAAAAGCAAGTGAGGTCAAGAAATAGGTGGATTTATTTACCCTATATACACACTTTATTTATGAAAAACTAAGTTATTACAAATCATCCCAATCCCGTGCTCCACTTAAAAGGCACTACCTATTCTAAGTACTATATGGATTCCAAAACAATTGAAATGTTCCTACTAAGGATTTACTAACCGGTAAATTGACCAAAAAACGTTTGGTAAATTTACCGGTAAATTACAAGAATTTACCGGTAATTCGGTAAATGAAAATCCCAGACCAGAAATTTTTATCTACAAAATATTGTGGTTTATAGACATGTAATAAAGTCTAAAAGGATATTGAAAATAAAAAGAAATAGGTACACTTATTAATTTTATGGGAGATGTTTTTTGTTTAATTTAAATTTAAACTTTCTTGAGATTGAGAACCGCTGTAATGCCGTAGAATAAAGAATAATAAAAGATGAAAGAAAATAAAAATGAAAACAAGACGGATAACGAAAAGCAATACAAAGAAAAGCGAGATTAATGTTTTTTTGTTGCTAGGACGGTAGGAAGCAAAACACCCCACTTTTCCTACCTGCCTTTGTCACAAGTGCAATTCAATTCTTTTTAATTTTTTGGTTTTTTGTGTTTTAGCTTATCTTTCGTAAAAAGTTGAGTTTAGCATATGTGATTTGTGCTCAGGATTTTTTAAGATTTTTACTTAAAGTTTAAAATTGTTTTTCTTAAAGAGTAAGTAAATGTCTCATGTTTTAATATTTAAAAATAATAACACATAAGAACAACATTTCCCGTATTTAAATTAATAGCAATTTTGAATACACCACATTATGAGAGAACATAAATGCAACATTGTTGTAAATAACATTAAAATTTGAACTTTAAATATTTTGTTTTACTTTTTTACCTGTTTTAACTGTTTAAAATAATTAAATACAAATATTTATTACAAAATTCTAATATTATGCCTTAAGATTGTGTAAAATATGTATTATCCAGCCTATCTTCTAACCTATTTTCTTGGGGAATCCTCATTAATGTTACACATGAAAAAAAAAATTACCGGTAATTTACCGGTAAACCGGTATTTTCAAAATCGGTAAATTTACAATCACTAGTTCCTACTCTAACTAAATAATTTCCTTGATTCTTAATAACAAAAATATAATACAGTAGCCTCGCGACCATATGAATATTACTTTATGTGAAATGCTGAAATATGTTCATATAATCGCGAGTCTACTGTAAATCGGTGAACTAACAATTGTTAAAAATGCGCCCATGGAACGGCTTTCGCTGTCTCAAAACATTCGCCAAGGACATTAATTATTTGTAATATACTTATATAAAATCAATTGTCAAGGAGTGAGGGAAAACCATAGCAAAAATCTTACTCTTGGAGGATCTGGGAAGGAGACCTTGTTACTGATAGCCGGTAAACTATTATTATCCTTCTGAGTGCTGAAGAAGCAGCTTCCACATTTTTTTAAAATTCTGACAGCCATTGAAACAGCAAAGAAGTAATGACCTAAGAACCTATTATAATACTTAACGATAATTTAATCCTAATTATTCTAACCAATAGTAATTAAATTGAAGAACTATATTTTAAATACTTATAGTTCAACACTTATTCAGACCACTAAAGAGCATAAAATATTCATTCATAAATACGTGCTACCTTACTAACTATCTGAATATCATGCCGTAACCTATCTAGTTCTTTACCATTACTAAAACAAATACCATCATTCGATCGACTCTTTATCTCATTATCTGATATCAGCTTCGCTTCGCGGCCAAGTTAACTCCTTAGCTACTGCCCTAACTTCCATACGTGATCGCCACTCATCAGTGAGTGGACATTCAACTAAGACATACCCCGCGGTATCTACCCCACCGCATTCACGATGCGAAAACGTGTAACGCTATCAAAAAGTCCACCTCCCATTTAAAGTAATATTCCACTTACGCAGCCAATCATTATCAAGTTTATCCCTAAACGCTTTTTTAACTACGCTAGCCGAAATTGACCCAAATCTAATAATCTCCCCTAGACACTGCCTATTTCTCTAATTGAACCACCCTCTCATTACCAGTTTTACCTACGTAAGCCCTAGTCCAAAAAAGTTTTATATTCCTCCCAAGCAACATATCTCAAGTATCTAATAACAAATCAGTCGGATTTTTTAAATTACCTAACGCCTCTAACACAGGTAAGCTATCTGTTATAATTCTCACGTCCCGTATAAATTCCAATTCGTGCCTAATATAAACTACTGACTACCTGACTTATTGCAACTAATTCTGCCTGAAAAATATTGCAATCATCCTCTAATTTAAATTTTTGATTATGTATTTCAATACCCCTATTATAAACCTTATATATACAGAGCGTTATGAAAGAGGATTTCTTAAAATATAAAAAGTTGGAATACAGTATGTAACCAAGCAAACAGACCCACAAGAGAAGAGGCATGCCATTTCTGGAAGATCTAGTAGCATCTGGGCCTTTACGATGAAGTCTATACCTAAAACCTTTGAAATGGCAATAAAAATCGCGCATAGATAGCGTCCTTCGACGATCGAAGTACCTCAAAACTTTCCATGGCCGTTCGTTTTGGTTGCCCATCGGCCATGGTCATAAGCTGCTTACTTTTCGCTGATGTTACATTATTTTGCGGAAAATGAAGGTATAACTTCTATCCTGCTTAGCTCAATAGTCGAGAAACACCAAACCTCGTTTTTTCGCAATGGTTACATGATCTGATGTGGCCAGTTTTGTGGCATCCATAACACACTAATAAGCTCGTGGTTTCCGCAGAGGCAGACAGCTTTGCCTGTATCTCCTGCACTGGCTGAGAGGTACTGCCTTGCCGCAAACCTTCGACAGTCTTGCTGGACGTGCCCAAAATTCCTACAGAAATAATACGTGGACGTGTCTTCTGTATTCTCTGTTTCCTTGTATGTGCCATCGATGCTCCTGCATTTTACAATTAGTTCCTCAAAACTCGTTACCTGTTTTGGAGGAAGTAATCGTCTGATCCTCGTATTTAACAAACCATCGATCTTATGATCGTTATGCAAAACAGGTGTTGGTGACAACTTAAATAGTAGTGGCTTTTTCTTGGTAACAAACAGGTCGGTGACTTCTGTTGAACCTTGCCCTCTAAGAAATGTTTTTCTAAAAATTTTGTAGTTTAGTGTACTCCCACCAAAACTGTATCTCAGCGATGCTAGCGCTTTCCCATGTTGTAATAGTGGCTTTGTGTCTTGCCACCATGGCGCAGCAACGTTATCCAGCAGCATGAGCCCACACAGTCCTTGCATATATCTATCGCATCTATGAATGCCTCAACACACTCTTCTTTTGCTCCAGAGAAACGCGAATTACAATCTGCAAAATTCCACACAGTTCACGATGGTGCTTGAGCATCCAGCATTGCAAACGAGAGCTTCTTTCACACCCTGCAATAACTGGTTGGAACTGGTCCTGTGTTATAACTAAGGAGTCCGGCATTTGTATGGTGTTGTTCTTTTCAACAGAGCGAAGGTGTCTTCTGTTTCGTTGTAATTCAATACAGCAAATGTCAAAATCCTAGTTCACTGGCTGTTTCTAAATCGACCGGCCTTAATGCGATGAGAAAATGAATAATTACTATCGTATTGACAGATTACTGTCTTTGTGTTCCGTAGCTTCCACTTGCACTGCTTTCCTCTTAAGTTAAATCGAAGCCCCACTTGTAAAGAGGTAAAACACGTCGCAATCGAAACTGTATTTATTTACTGTACTTTAGAAAAGAATAAATAAATTGTTAAATAACAAAATACCCTTATGACATCTGACAATTAATTAATTAATTCCATTTAATGCTTTCAACCTCCACAGCCAGCCAGGACAACTCAGGCACTATATTATAAAACTGGAAATAATTGTTTTATTCTTTTTCGAAATATGATGAATGGGAACATAAGCATCGAAATGTAGGCACAATATATAATAAACTTCCTAATAAACACAGAGCGAATATATTTTGATAATGTCTCAACTGCAATAAAAAAGAAACAAAAAAACCCTCATGAATCCTCAGCCTCAAAATCACATAAAATCGTTATAATCCTCTTCCAACAAATTTAACGCCTACTTCATCGAAATAGGTATAATAAAACTGATGACATCCCTCGTATTTTCAAACGTTTTCCGTTTCCCAACCCGGATTGCAGAACAAAAGGGGTGCCGAAGATTTTCAACGTGAAGTGCGATAATAAAAATTTTCACTATCCGCCCGACTCGCTTTTCGTTCGCCTTTCTTTCCTTTTTGTCGCCACATTTTGTTAATTTCGATTCGCGCTCTCATTGTAACGAAGTCGAAATTCCGATACCGGATGAAATTGGTGGTGGGAGCTCGGGTGGAAGGGTGGTGAACTGGTAACGTTTACATAGGAACAGAAGTATTGGCCGGCATAATTAAAAAAGTTCCGGTTTTTGCAGATCGTCCGGTTAAAATTGTCGGCAATGGAATAGGTTAGTTTTGGGGCTGAGGGTGTTGGGTCCCTTTATTGTATTTTTAGTGGTTTTATTTAAACATTTTCAGTCTTGTGTTGAGTGATTATCATGAAACATTGAACAATTTTAATAAAAGAGATTATTGAATATGATTTTTTTAAGAGGGTATTATTCAGAGCACCAAAAGGCTTGCGCATACTAAGCGTAACTTGTTCAATACCTATAATTTGGAAAATGTCCATAATAAATTTATTCCCTATTCTGTGATGTAATGACAACAGGCTTATCTCTATGGTTTTATTTTAAATGTATGCACATATACTGTGAGAATTCGAAATTCCATCCTGTATAATACAAAGTATTTAAATTCATTTTATTAATACGTCGGTGATAAGTACTGTGGCATTCGCTGAAGCAGCGTCTACTTCACAAGAAATAACAGTCTATTTTGTTTAAAGTCTCGCGTAATTAAGACAATTTATCTGCTTCTTTGTCTATTGTATGTTACAATTGCTGACCAGCGAATCCCACGTTACTCTCCAGAAGGGCGTTTGAAGTTCAGAAAAATAACGCTAACGATCATTCTTGCGCCCTCCTGTTAAAGAGAAGTGGAACTAGTAATCGGTACGGAATGACGTCACAACTAAAGTTTATAAAAATTCTTTACATTGCTGTTTTAATTCAATTAGTCCGCGGTCCTTCGATTTAGCTACAGAAAAGCACGCGTTTCCCTTCGTTCCGGGCGTTTCCATAACTTCCACAAGTTATAATTAAGCTTCTCTACTTAAATTCTGCAATTAGAATAAACTTAAAAATTCGAGAACAGGAAGCAAAAGCGAGCAGGTGTTTTGTTTTTGTGCTAAAACCGTTCGAAAAACCCCCCTTTCCTTAAAAATTCTGTGAGTATTGTACCCTATAATTTGGATTACGGGAAGAATTAATTACCCACATCGGTTGGTAAGATAATTAAAATTTCTGCTTAAAACTAACCATTGCAAATACGTAAAAACCGTAACTCGTTCGCTCTCTCTCTTCCTTAAAAAGGAAATAATTTTTGTAGTAAAATTACTAGTGCTTAATGACTTTTCAAATTTAAAAAAAATTCAACCAATTAATTGTCTTTTTTTTACTTGTTATTTTATTTAATATATCGTCACAATCTATTCAATATATAATTGTAAAAAATAGTCACTCTATTATTTCGCCATACCTAATTAAAAAAAGAAGTTCAATTTGTACTCATAGTAAAGTTTTGGAGAGGAAGTTATTTCTTCTTCTATCTTTAGGCTAACTAACGGCCCTGTTTCGACTGACGGAGGAAAACACTGTTGGAAAGCATCTTTGGCTAAAACTTCTAAAACCAAACGCTACTGAACAAAAAGTTGTTTTCAGCAGTGCTCGCGGTCAAAGAACAGGAGGGGTTGTCTGTGAAACGGGATTTGGTTTTGCCTTGAATGAATTTGGGCTGACCATCCCCAAAAGTTCCCAGATAAGAAAACCCGTTCCATTACAAGAAGAAGAACTCACAATACAATACAGTACCACTATTTTAATTATAAATTTCCAATACGTTTCAGACACAAACACCGATTTGCGACTCAATCACAGACAATGATTTATGAAATATGTTGTAAGTATAATCTACTGTACTACTTTTGTAGTTTCTGTTCCTTCCGGGGTTTGGTTAACGTGAATCCCCTTTTCTCAGCTTTTTAAAACCTTGATCAACGTGAGCCCCCTGCCTCTCGCTGTTAAAGTAATTGCTCGAAAAGTTGACCTTGAACTTCAATACATTTGACCAAAATACTCCAAACTGTGGTACTGGTAATGCTGCAAACTTCTAGACCCCTCACCACAAACTACACTAAACTGAGCGTACGTTTCGATAGCAAAGCTGGGAGTTCAGTGTTTCTGCTGATGATGATAGCTTTGCTATCGAAACGTACTGCTGTGAACTGATTGTCCAAGCATATAAGTTTAAAGAAATAAAAAAAAATGACAAAATTAATTTACTAGCTCAGCAATTTGAATTTAAAAGGGCACAAGAGATTCTTAGATCTCAGAGTAACTTTCATGAAAAGTAAAAGTGAGCGTTTGTAAAATTTGACTTTCTTTAAAATCCCCAAAAATAGAAATGGCTGATTCAAAAATAAAAGAACTATTTAAGATGATATTTAAAATCATTAACTTTTATTGTAAAAAGAAAAAAAAAAGCACTTAATTAACAACAATAGGGGAAAAAAACTTTAAGACAGAGGGTCTTGGATTAAAATAACCCCTTCGTGAATTTACAATTAAAAAGGACAATGCAAATCCTTTAGCAAACAAAATGGTAGATTCGTTCTAGAAGGAATTTCATATACCACAAAAAATTCACGTGGTCTCAAAAATTCACAGCAAACTAAAATTTAATTAAATCAACGTGGAGAAACAAGTAAAAACAAAATGAAATTTATACAAGCCCAAAGCTTCTCTTCACCTACCCCGAGGTGATTAAAATAAAATTAATTTGAAAACTACAAAAAAACGGAAAATTTAAACTCTAAACGCGATCACTTCTAAAACGAAAATTATTAACGGGCCTTATACATAAATTGTGCACAAAAATACAACGCCAATTAATAAGCGGAGATGTCTGAATAATGATCAAAATTAACAAAATTAACGAACAAAACTTTACAAATGAAAAATCGCAAAATGGATGCAAAGAGCTCAAAATTTACATATACTTACATTCGCGACAATGATTCAGACACTGGCCTAAAAGAGGCGCTACTACGCGTATATACAAACTAGTAACTGCGCGCGCTGCGTCAGCCGCATAAATCATAGAACAAGCCTTATAAGAAGGACCTAACACAAGATAAACAAATGCTAAACATATAAAGGAATGAAAAATAAACTAACTAACTGAACAATTAAATACATCAAACAAACAACTAAATTCTTAGCAAAATCACAATATTAAATCTAAGTGAGAATTTGCGCGCGGCAAAGCCAAAGCTTGATCTTGGAAAATTAACAGCATAGAGTTTAAACAACCGGGGAGCCATGCCATAGCAGTACGTTCAGCAATTTAGTGCAGTTTGTGGTGAGGGTTCAATACATTTGCCGACCTGCATTTCAAATGACTCTACACAACTGAGAATTGCGTCTCTATTAATGTGGCACAAGCATTCCTGATCCATTCAATCATATTCTCACGAGTTGTCGGTACTTGTTGGTATAATTTGTCTTTTAGGTATTCCAAGAAAAAAAGAGTCTACCGAAATCAGATCTGGTGATCTGATAATCCAATTTACTGGAGCACGGGATTCTTTTCTCTCGTTGGGGGTTGCAACACTGTAAACTATCTAATAGTGTATCATCCACAGCCCACCCGCAAAATTTAAAGCGAATATTTGGCACGTGTTGCCACCCCAGAGGCCTTAGATTAAACCCATCTGCATGATTTACAGTTTCATTCCGGCGATTGCCTACCCGCCTCTGGCACTCGCCCTTATTCCATCCCAATATTAACCGGCGCAGCCACCGCAAGATCCTTCGCGACCTACATCTTGAGGTGTTTTACAATTCGCACCTGTGCGTCTACAAAAAGACGAACAGCGCCATCTGTCGCAGCGACAAGGAAGCACGAACCCCTTTTTCATGGCATCCCGAGAACGTGATAAATTTTGTGCTTTTTTATAAATCTCAGAATGTCGGTCGGTGCTCTTACTAACTTCGCCATCCGCATCACGGAAACTTTTCAGAAGTAATTAAGCTACCCCCTCGCTATTCCCCTCAGTCGCGGATTTCCATCCTCCGCCGCAAAAGTGCGTGGTGTCACGACTGACTCGGAAAAATCTTACAGGTCAACCGGATTCAACTACAAGCTACAAAACCAGTTGGGGGGGAAAGTTTGCCAATATATTAACTCGGGAAGGGATTAAAGGTTTTTCTGCTGCCGGGATGAAAGGGTATTTCTGCCTTTGTAAACGATTTCCGTTTTCCTCCTCGGTTAAGTTAAAGTTTTTAATAAAGAGTCGACGATAAATTCTGAAACGTGCAGAAGCTTTACGGAGGAGTTGTTGCTACAGATAAAAGCTTGAAAGACCGGAGGTATGTTTAGAATGAGGAAATTGAAATGTTAAACTGGTTTAAACACTATTAATCTGCACGGCTATCCGCAGTGTGAAATTAATAAATAGAACTTCTGCTCTGCAGTGTCTGGTTCTCTCTAGGTCTTAGGAATTTTGAAAATCATGGATAAAGTATTAAAATAAGTATTGCGTCTTTAAACTTTAAAGAGTGATGATTAAAACGACTTAATCTTGGAGAAGAGATTCAAACTCTTTATTTTGATAAAGCGATGGAAACTTTAATCGGATAAGGTGATAAAACTAGTGACAATTGCAGAAACACATTTTTTCCGTTGTGAAAGGCGTCTAACATGGGATCTCGGGAAACACGCAGCACCTCGGCTTTTTATATGTATATAATCTCTTTTACTCACTAAATTAAATTACACTATATAACACGTTTTTTTTTCCTGGAATAGTAAGTGTTATTTCCAACTTATTTATGCTTCAAAACAATATAAAAATACTTATATTCCCCTCTAACTTTGCTTTGTGACTAAAATTTGAAATATACCCACATATGTAATGTATATCGTATATTCACTTAAGCATGAGACAAATGCGATTTTTTTTTTTTTATTGTTGAACATGCAAAAAAAAGCATTAAATAAAAGTTGGTGCTTTTAGAAACATATTATTTTATCAATTAAATAGAAGGTAAATCGAGCACTGTGAGATATACTGATAATTAACAGGAAATACCAATAAACTTCGGTCTCACAAATTCTTTAATCTTAACAAAAGAACTTATAGATAAACTCTACAACTTTCAAATTTCCTCTGGAGATAAATTAATATCTTTTGATGTAACATCTCTGTTTCCAAATGTTCCTATTGACATAACTTTGCAAAATCTTGAATCTTTCTTAATTTTTAACAACGTTGCTTTTGGGAAAATTCTTGAATACATTAAATTAACGAAACTGTGTATGGAACAAAATATCTTTAGATTCAATAATAAATTTTATAAACAAACATTGGAACTGCAATGGGTACCGCTCTCTCCTTTTTTAGCAAACTCTTCCTAAATTATTTGAAAAAGATATTATAAGTAAATTTCCTTCTTCCTAAAATTGTGGATTAGATATGTAGATGATATTCTTGCTGTAATACCATTTGATTTTGATATAGATTTTTTTCCTTAATTTCATTAATAATCAGTATCCGTCAATAAAATTTACGTTTGAAATTGAGGATCAACACAGTTTACCATTTCTTGATTTATTACTTGATTAAAGATAATACATTCCACTTTGATATACATAGAAAAGCCACACACACAAACAATTATATACACAACTTATCTTATACAAGCTATAAACAAAATACACAACATTCTTTTTCTTAATAACTAGATTATTGAACATACCGCTTTCGGAAGATAATTTTAAAAAAGAATTAAATAATATATATCATATAGCAGAAATTAATGTTACATTAAAAGTGGATAGATAAAATTAAAAATAGTTAGAAATAAGAGGTTATTAAGAAATATAACTACACTTATTCCAGTGAAAATAGTGAGAAAAAGTTTTGCAGATTTAACTTTAATAAATTATGGGTTAACCAGATATTAAACTTGTGTAAAAATACAATCTTAGTCCGGTTTTTCAAAATTCTAATACTTTAAGAAATAAATTAAATTTAATATTGAAATTATTGATTTTAAAAATGTTCTGGGATTTATAAGATCAAATGCGGTGTTTGTAATAATGTTATATATAGGCCAAACAAAGAGGAATGCGGAGATTAGATTTAAAGAGCATTTATATCATATTAGAATCACAATGCCGATAAATCCGCTTTGGCGTATCATTTTATTAATACAGGACATACTTTTTCAATTGATGATTTAGAATTAATTAAGTCTTTAAATTGTAAGAATCTTAATATGTGGGAAGCTATTTATATGAAAAAACATATTAATAGCTTGCTCAATACTGATTTAACACCCCTCAATTACAAATATTTAGAATTTATTGAATATAGTAGTCCTGTTGATTAATTTTTGTAGCCTAGGATATACTTACTATATTTACGCATTTAGTATTTGACAATACACTTGTACACCTGAAGATGTTAGCTTAGCTAACGAAATGTACATTGTGTTTTTCAAGATTAAAGAATTTGTGAGACCGAAGTTTATTGGTATTTCCTGTTAATTATATTATTTTATGTTTAAAATTACTTAAAATGCGTGGTTTTGCTATAAATTAAGAAAAAAATTGTCTTGAGAATAAAACACCCTTATTTTTAAAAACATAAAAAGCTCTATTAGAAAAAAGTGCTTCAAATCCCTAAATATGCCAAAATATAAATTTTCAAAGTACCTTTTTCTAATGGAGCTTTTTGATATCTTTAAAATAAGGGTGATTTATTCTCAAAACAATTCTTTTTTCCTAATTATAACAAAATCAAGCATCCTAAAGTAATTTTGAACATCAAATAATATGTTTCTAAAGAACGATGACCTCTCACTCATACTTATCATAGTTCAAAACTGACAGCAAGGTCTCGATGTTAAAGTAATCCTCCTTGAGGTACACTGAATGACCCAGGAGAAGAGACGAATACTTATTACCATTACGCAGCAGTACTCTTTGGGGCTCCTTGAAGAGCTGTCAATGAAAAAGCGCCACTCATTCGGATTACAGGCGATTCCAATTGCCTCAAATAGACCAGTCACATCGTGGCAAAACAGAGCCCATCTTGATAGGTGGAGAAGCTAGAAAAAGTTTGGTGACGCTTTCTCCGACCTACAATTCGCACACTTTCATCCACAAGGTCAGCCTAGAGTTCAAAAGTTCGGCATTGGGTTTGGAGAGTCCAGGATCTATGAAATCGTCATCTGGTTCTACAATATTTTCTTCACACTCCGACTAGCTCTTATTGATTGAAGATGCCTGATCCCTCTCAGGGTGGGTAGGTATTGGAAGCTGAAGGCTGTGTAATACTGGCGGGTGCATGTTTGCCAGGACGACGTTTGAAAGGGTTCACAATGCACAATGCTATTTTCTAAAAAAAAAAAAAAACACGAAATCTAAAACCGAAGATGCAGGTTTCTGTCACTTTGACAGAAGTATTTATTTTAATTTCTATCGTGAATGAATTCACCCCCGTCACCGACTTTAGTTTACGATGACGACATAATATGTCCTTCTCATTTTGGGTTCGCTTGTAAATTTTAAAATATCACTGTCTTGGCCAGAAAAGCAAAGTTTGTGGGGAATAATTGACTCTTTTTATACTTCTCTAACATAAGAAAATAGGAAATGACAGTTACAACCCAAAGACAAAACAGTTAATAGGAGTTACGTAGTGTTATACCAACCATTGCAGTATCCTAGTATAATAATATATCAGCTCTACAGGCCGTGGAGGCCTAAGGTTTGGTTGGTTATGCGTCTCCATCCATTCCTGTCCTTTGCTTTCTTTTCCCAGTTGCTGACGTTCAGTTTCCTTAGATCTTCCTCTACCACGTCAATCCATTTCTTCCTAGGTCTTCCTCTCTTTCTTCTACTCACTATTGCTTTGTGACTCGAATGTCTGGAAGTCTGGCCACGTACCCCAGCCACCTGATTCGCTGAGCTCTTATTACTGATGCTATGGGAGGGCTCTCATACATCTCCAATAACTCATCGTTTGTTCTTATCAACCATATTTTTTTTGTCTTCTTACCCCCGTATATCCTTCTCAATATTTTCCTTTCCATGCCTCCAAACGTTCTCGTTCTGCTTCATTCAGTATTCCACAGCTCCGAGCCATACAAAACCCGTTTTCTGTCATCCCATTACACAGTCTGCAATTGGTATATCATTCAAATATTTTATTGGTTGAATGTATGGACAAAAACAATTGTAATGCTGTTCAAACACAGTCTTTATTTGATGCGAAGGCAAAAGACAAAAAAAAAAAAGCAAAGAATAAATACAGTATCAGAACTGACTTCAACACAACTAACTTCTCTGACAGCCAGTTCATACCTAAGAACTTCTCTGACAGCCAGTTCATACCTAAGGCGATTAGTTCCGTAATTGCTGACTCTGAACTGAGGTGGGCACCCAAAGAAAATTAACATTGGCCTGGGTTCGTAATCACTGGATGTGAGTAGAAATGAGGCTAAGGACGATTTAGCCAAGCGAGGTTCGTCAAGATCATTCGTTGAAGTTGGCTTTGCTATTTTCATTACGAAATCGCAAATTAAGAAGCCCACTAATGAAGAAATACGGAATGAGTCCAGAGAGTGCTAGCAAAGATTTCCAGAACAGAGGCAGGTAAAAGAGCTTCCAGAGGAACAGAATGTATTACTAAGGATAGGTAGACTGTCAAAATGATAGTAAGTCTGCTGATGTATAAAATAAGCAAAGTACAACATGACTGACAGAAAATCTACCCCAGTGCCACTAATTCTATTTCATATTTTATAAAATATAAAAAAATATTAATCTTTCTTGAATTGTTATATTAATATAATGCATAAAATATATTAAAGAAATACATTAGGAAACATTAAAAATATATATGTTATGTAGCATTAATAATATTTTAGAAATGTTTCTCAATATTTTCATAAATCTGCAAAAATTTTGCTTTGTATTTTTGTAAATATTTACTTCATAAAAAAAAAAGATTGAATTTTTGCTTTGTACATTTGTGAGTAGGACGAATAAATAAAAAGGGTAAAATATGCATACTATTAAGTGGTATGTACCTTTAAAATGATAGTAGATTAATAAAAATAATATATCTAAATGATTATTAGTATCTAAGTGAGCGCTGTAACTTTTATATTATATATCTGCGTTGTCTATTATACGTATCCGTATATTGTAATTGCGACGTCAACACAAATCTCTATTCACTACGGTGCCGTGTTATATGATTAGTATGTTTAATGCGTCTATGGATAGGCATAGAATGCATACGCGCACGTGCGGTATCATCAACGTTTTAATTCGTTTGTCCCGTTACATGTTATAGTTTATAATAGTATACGATTAGGGCGATTAGGGTCAACTGTGTAATTAATTGATAGCGGGGGAGTGTGTTAGGTTTTTGTGGTCGACTACGAGGTAAGCAAAACTTTAAAACATGCTCATGGCATTTATAAGATAATTGGAATGCTCAATATCCGCTATGTAAAGATAACGTTTCAATAATTAATTGTAAGAATGTATGCATCATATATGTACTGCAAGTATCAGATAAAGTGCTAGTTTGAATTGCCTTAAGAGATTCATCTCGGTAAATAAGCGTCATAACCTCAAATAGAGGCTTAGAAACACGTTTGTGTGTTTTAGTCTTTGGTACGTAGAATGTTTTCAAATATAGAAATAAAGTAAAAATAAGTTCGTAAGTATGAGAATGTAGCTACCACTTCCAATTATTGTAAATGCTCCAAATGTATTAGAAGGTGTTGATAATGTTGTACGGTGTGTTATTCATGGTATGATCTATCAAATTGGCATTGTTTTAGAAGACCACCAAGGAAACGCCATGGAGAACGCCACTACCGAAGATATGAAAAAAGCCATAGAGTTGTACCCTGGCACCACCCAAGCGCTAGACTTAAAAATGAGTATTTTTCATTCTTTAATTGGCTTATATTCAAATAAAATGATAATAAATACGTTTGTTTTTTATTAGAACACTTCAATTAAAAAATAGTGATTAATTTGATAAACCTTCAGTATGCCTTAAAAGATGTCAGAATTATCGATGGAGTCAAACCTGTATGGTGAGTGTGCAAAAAACAAGTTCTTGCCTTTTAAACAACTCTATGTATGTTTCAACTTTTCGTTATCGACGTTATACATTCTAAATAACCAAGAACAATTTTAGTTCATTTTGACAAATTAAATAAAAAATCTCAATTTTCATATAAGTATTTTACAAATATTTTAGAAAAAATATAGCGCTTACATTAATTTTAATATATGGAATAAATATTTTAATTGAATATTTTATCTATATTTAGAAAAAAATATGAAAAATATATTCAAAAACCTCTCACGAAAAATATTTATAAAATATATTTTTAAAAATATCTATGTAATATTTCCGGCTGTTAGGGTACTTGCAGATTCTGCCAAGAGGAGGAAGAGACACCAATGCGACGGCTTGGCGAGGACAAAGTTTCTAGTAATGGGCGTGTAGAAGCCCACACAAAGAAGCTGCCCTCAAGGATGATAGGTCTAATTAAAAGGGCAAAATTAGAAAGTGTCTTTTAGGAAAAAGGGAATCACAATAGATTTGAAAAGGTTACGATAAAGCAGGTTCGTGGGCCACCCTAGCCCTAATCTAATCTAATGTACTCAAAGACCTGTGTGCTGCTGAAATTGACCCCGCAAAAATAATTTTTTGACAACTTTATTAATCATTAGTTTAATATTAAATTAATACTTATTGGTAATAAAAAATGATGGTACTCAGCACTTAATCCATACACCTACACTTTCCTTTAGTTCATTAAAGCGCCCTACCTTTAAAAATAATTTAGTTATACCTCACTGACTCGTTCATCATATCGACGAGCAATTGAATCTGACCGTTGCAGAAAAAAAAAAATTGGGTAAATGGAATTGTTCCAGCTCTCATTCTGCATCCGACGAGGTGGCAACACAACTACAAAACAAGTCCATTAACGGGAATGCAACAATAAATCCGCTTCCGAAAATACAGCGAAATTGAGTATACCTTTTTTTTTATTTTTGGTAATGCATTCATGCAATTTTTTTATTCCGTTTCTTTCGCTTGTGGTGTCATTCGCTTCGCAAATTCGAATTCGGTATTTACGGGCAGCTTGTCCCGAATTGGGATGAAGTGAAACGATGCGTGACGTCGAAGTATTGGACTGTAAAGATTTAACGGTGACGAAAAAAAAAATGTTGCGTATACACTTGTAGGGAGTTTTATAAAGTTGCCTTCATCCAAAAGAGAGGGGGAGAAAGATTATACGATAAAGCGACAGCTGCCGTGAGGGAAATAATAAAAACGCGAATCTTTTGTAATCCCGGAAAAAATGCACAACTTTTAGAGTCCGTACTAGATGGAGTATCGCGAAAATAGGTCGAGCTCAGTGCATGATCAAAGTGTCAGTGCCATCTATCTAAGGACAAGAGAAATAGACCAGATTGTTGCCTGGATATAGTAGAGTATATGTCGCCCTACTCTTTCTCCGTAAATTATGGAGATTATATGGTGATTTCGGGCTTCGTTATCCAGTCTTTTATTACGTCTAAGTGTGGGGTTCTCGGGCGTAAACTTTAGAAATTGTTTTCGTGGGTTACGAGAGGCGTTCCGACTGCCGGATATAGGAGCTGTATAAATTTAAAGAGATTTTACTATAGCCCTCGTAATTGCGTAATTTGCCTAATTTATAAGATCGAGGAAAAGAAAAAGTTGTTGTATAAGGCAGTGTTAATAAGTCAACCCATGTCAAGAGCGAGAAAGACAGACATGTCATAGATGCAAAGAGTATATATGGCCTAAGTAAGGTTTAAGAATAAATTCACCTGATCTGACATCTCTCAACTGTCAAATTGGTTACATAAATTATTATCTAAAGAAATAAATTTTGTCTTAGGGTGGAATTCAAGAACACGATTTGAGCATTCCTCGTTCTCACCAAACACTCATATCTAAAATCTTACTCAATTTTGTATTCAAGAATAATGAGTGACTCATTCGTTGCTCAAAACGAAATGAAATGTGAGTAAAATGTAAGCGAGATTTTAGTGTTGGTGAAAATAACCTTAGATGCTGCTCAGAGTGGAGTTTGTTCATTAACTATTGTAATAGAAAGTGTTAGATATATTTATAAAAATGGATCACGATTACAATGAATTTATTGAACATGTTAATAATGATTTACAAATTCCAAGGTAAAAAAAAATCAAATATTGCTCTATATTCTGCATTATGACTAACACGTTTGTATTTAGGTTAATATTAAGAGACATAGAAAATCCGCTAGAAATGTATCACAATGGAGAAGTAATTCAAAGATACAGATTTTCGCGGTACACTATACAGGACGTACTGCTGCCATTAATATATCCTCGAGTGGGAGAGTCAAGAAGAGGGCTGCCTATACCTCCCTTAATAAAATTGTGTATTGCATTAAGGTTTTACGCCAGTGGAACATTTCAAGTAACAATTATTGTTGAAAATTGAATACTTAATTCTCAGAATTTTTAATATGTGTTTTAGAGAGTATGTGGCGATTTATTACAAATAAGCCAGCCAACATGTTGCCGTATTGTAAATGAAGTTTCTGAAATATTAGCCAGAAACTTAGGAAGATATGTAAAATGGCCCACTACAGCCGCAGAGGTAACACAAAACATACGACACATGTATAATATAGGAAGATTTCCAGGTGTCAGTGGATGCATAGATTGCACTCATATTAAAATAAGAAATCCTGGAGGGGGAAGATGCCGAAGTGTTTCGGAACAGAAAAGGATGGATGTCCATCAACGTGCAAGTTGTTGCAGGCCCTTCATTAGAAATTCTGGACATCGTAATACATTGGCCTGGATCTGCCCATGATAGCAGAATTTTTAATAACAATGCCATAAAAATTAAGCTGGAAAGGGGAGATATTACTGGCATATTGTTGGGTGACAGTGCGTATCAACAATCGCAATATGTATATACCCCTGTACCAAATCCACAAACAAGAAGTGTACATAGATATAACAATGCACATATCAGAACACGAAATGTAGTTGAAGAACGTTTGGCATATGGAAAGGCAGATTTCGATGTTTGAAAATTGGTCTGCAAAATAAGTTAAAATAATGTTAGTCGAATTGGTGCATAAATAGAATTAAGGAGAATGAGATAGATGCAAATGATGATGTTATACAGCAGAAGACATTCCTATACCACGTGCACCAGAACATTTCCGTGGCAATATTATTCGTACTGCATTTATTGAGAGACATTTCAATTAATTTAACTTTAGTTACTGTATTTTTTGCTGTTGTTGTGAACTTAATACAAATACAGAAACGAAATAAATGCCTAATACATATCTTGCTTAAAGAAACGTTTAATATCTATGAAACTATAACAATAATACTTATACAACTAATATAATAATTAAAATTGCTGAGAAATAACTGAATCCTTTGTAATTTTATGAGAACCGCTTGAAAAAATTATCGTAATATCCATTATATTATTATCGATTATTATTATTATTATATAGCAGTCCTCATAAAATTACAAAGAATTCAGTTGTTTCTCAGCAATTTTAATTTTAATTTCCTCTTGTTGAATTTTAAGAAGTTGCTCCTTTATCCTAGAGCATGTAGCTCTTCTTCATTTTGCATGCGTAAAGCATGAAATTCCTTATCTTGAGTTACGTTTGCTTCGATTCGCCTTAATCGAGCTTCCAACTCACATTTCTTCAGTTGTTCAACACTTCTCTACAAATTGCAATTAACTATTTGCGCCTATTTGTACACATAAAATATAATTTACCTTTGAATTGTTTCCTATTGAGTTAAATTCTTTTGTCAACTCAACCCAGGCTTTTTTTTTCTCAATGACACTGATGCTGTCTGTACGCTTACATTCTATTATTTTTGCATATTTATTAACTAATTCTTTTACAAAAATGTTTTCGTCACCGGTCATGTACTTCTTATTAGTATCCATAATAACAGTATTAATAAAAACAAGTTTAAAAACACAATTCGACAACGACACCGTATGATAGCAACGAATAACCTAAGTAGGGCTAGCAGAATCACTACGTCACGAACTTCGTCATAGATACGTCATCATACAGATGATCTTTAACTCGTTTACTTCCTTAAGTAAGTGACTACTTTTCATTTGTTTATGAATACGAAAACTGAGGTTAAGTAAAACTTATTCTCAAGTGAGTGACAGAGTAGCAAATAGTGACTATAGTTTTAGTAAGATTTTAGTAGCATTCTTGAATTTGCCCCTTAGTCGATGAAAGTAATAGAAGGCGAGTGCCTGATGAGTTGGAGCGCTGTAAATAGTCTAATCCACGATATTTATATTAGATTTTCTGGGCGAGAAAAATATTTAGAAAGCTCATTTAAAAGAAGAAGTACACCAATGTAACAGTTGGTAAATGTAGATTGGCCACACTGAGTTTTGACAGCTCAACTTATATAACAGCTTATGTCTCTGTCAAAGTGAAATATTTGAAGATGATTCGTCATTAACAATTAAAATGACAGCGAAAATAACGCATAATATGTTTTGTTTTTTTTTTACTTAAGTAGTAAGTAACTGTGAAAAGAAAAAAAATCTATTTCTTTCGTATTTACAGGTTGTTTGTCTTTTCTCTAAAGTTAACTTATGGTTTTCTTCAATTTAGATTTAGAAGTCAGGTGTAAAAAAGAAGCAATTTTTCATCAATTAAGACTTTATTAATTGACTAAGAATTCTTTGATTTGTTTTACAACCTTTCCAAGCAATTTTGTACGAGGAGCAATAACATTATATTAGATACAAAATATAAGATAAAATGACAGCGAAAATAACGCATAATGTGTTTGTTTTTTTTTTTTACTTAAGTAGTAAGTAACTGTGAAAAGAAAAAAATCTATTTCTTTCGTATTTACAGGTTGTTTGTCTTTTCTCTAAAATTAACTTATGGCTTTCTTCAATTTAGATTTAGAAGTCAGGTGTAAAAAATAAGCAATTTTTCATCAATTAAGACTTTATTAATTGACTAAGAATTTTTTGATTTGTTTTACAACCTTTTCAAGCAATTTTGTACGAGGAGCAATAACATTATATTAGCTACCAACCTGACACCACGATATCACGAAAACTCGCGTTGTGAATACTAGCTATTCTTCTTGTATGCACATCTGTGGCGCCTGTAAAGTTATCTGCAGATCTGTAATCATCTAAAATACATTTACACCGATTTACACATAAGCTTATGTGTAGATTGGTTAGATTTTGTTGAAAATTAAATGGGGTTGCATCAACTTTTCTTGAAAATTGTATGGGGTCGACTAGGCTTTTATTGAAAATTAGTTACATATATTGGCTATTAAAAGTTTATTGAAAATTAAAAAGGGATTCACTCAAATTTTGTCAAAAATTAAATGGGATTGTCTTGGCTTTTGTGGAAATTAGGTGAGTGATGCGATTTTGTTAAATAGTATGGTGACTTCTTTTTGTCGAAAATGAAGTTAACTTGGCTACAATTTTATTAAAAATTAGGGTTAACTCAACTTTTATGAAAAGTTAAGTGGGAATGATGTGAATTTTCTCGAAAATTAAACAGGGCTGGTTCGACTTTTGTTAAAAATTGGCTAAAATTATCTTGAAAACTAAATAGAGTTAACACAACTTTTATAGGAATTTAAGTGAAGCTTGAGAATGAGATGGCTTTAACACGACTTTTGCTGCAAATAATGTTTTTATTTCAAATTAATTGAGGTTGTCTGGATTTGGTATTAAAAATCTAATGCAGTTCTCAATTTTATGTTGAAAATTAAGTCAAATTGGTTAGAATTTTGTGGAAAATTAAATAGGGTTGACTCAGCTTTTGTGAAAATGATATTGACTTTAAAACTTAAACGAGGTTAGCTCGACTTTTATTGAAAATTAAGTGAGGTTGAATAGAATTTTGTTAAAAATTAAATAAAGTTAACAACTTCTATTTTTAATTTTTATGGGGTTGTTTAAATTTTCTTAAAAAGAAGATGGATTTGGCACGAATGTTGTTGCAAATAATGCTTTTCTTTAAAATTAATTGGGGATGACTTAATTTTTTATTAAAAATTAAATGCGATTACCTTAATTCTTGTTAAAAATGAAGTCAGGTTGGTTTTTAGTTAAAAATTAGAGTTTTAATTCAACTTTTGTGTAAAATCAAATGAGATTGACTTGATTTTCTTGAATTAAACGAACTTAGCCCGATTTTTGTTGAAGATTAAGTCGGATTGGCTAGGATTTTGTTAAAAATTAAACATGGTTTATTCAACTGTTGTGGAAAATTAGGTGGGATTATCTTGGTTTTCTTGGAAATTAAATAGAGTTGGCTAGACTTTTGTTTAGAATTATGCAGGATCGACTGGACTTTTGTTGAAAATTAAATTAGAAACAATAAATAGGTTTAACTCAACCGGTGTTGAAACTTATGTGCGCTCAACTCGGCTTTTGTTCAAAATTAATTGACGTTTAGGTTGATTTTATATTGAAAATGTTATTTCTGCTGCAAAGTAAGTGAGATAGACTTGATTTTTCAGAAAATTAAATGAGATTACCTTAATTCTTTGTTAGAAATAAAGTCAGGTTGGTTTTTTTGTTAAAAATTAGATAGTTTTAATTCAACTTTTGTGTAAAATTAAATGAGATTGACTTAATTTTCTTGAAAATTAAACGAACTTGGCCAGACTTTTGTTGAAGATTACATCAGATTGGCTAGAATTTTGTTAAGAATTAAACATGATTTATTCAGCCTTTGTGAAAAATTAGGTGGGATTAACTTGATATTGTGGAAAATTAAATGGGGTTGGCTTGAGTTTTGTTTAGAATTTGGGTGGTGTTGAAACTTATGTACGCTCAACTCGACTTTTGTTCAAAATTAATTGAGGTTCAAATTGATATATTGAAAGTTTTATGTTTGCTGCATATTAAGTGATATCGACTTAACTTTTCAGAAAATTAAATGGGATTAACTGGAAGTTCTTGAAAATTAAGTAGAACTAGCTGCTCTGGATTATCAAAGTTACAGACTTCTATTGCTTTCCATCACTAACGGTTCCAAAAGAATTCGAGCAAAGTTGTAATGTTAGAGCTAGAAGAATATTGTAACGTTTTTCTATTTTTAAAACGTTGTCGGTGTTTAGAAAAACACACAGGCGATATATTTAATTAACTTATCTATAACACAATTACGGTACTTAAATTTAAAAATGCGTATTAATTAAATCACTTAATCACTAATGTCTTATTTATGTAAACGATATATTTGCCACCTATATTTATATTACACGTAACTAATTCACTCCGTTTTTATTTCCACTCGCGTATACCGCAAACTATCCAACTCGATCGAACTGATGCCTCCTGGCCAATTCCGACGCGTTATTTATAAATCTGGCGCGAAACTCTCCAGATTGTTCGAAACCTTCTAGAACGTCCTTCTAGAATCAGGAGAACATTCACGAATTTTCGACCCGGTACTGCCCTCTGTCATTCCTCGTAGGTAGTTCTTTCTTCTTCCGCTATGCTAGCGCCATCTATGGACGCCTATCGGAACCGCCAGTTTAAAAAGTTGGCGCTCCTTACAATATAAAGGATGATTGATTTGAAATAAATAAACACATTCCAATTTCTTTACTTTCTGATGCTTTTAACAATTTTATAAAACACTTATAACTTAAAGAGTATCCTAAACGTTACATTTTTTTGCAACTTCTGTGGTAAAATATAAATGCATTACATAACACATGGTAATCTCCTGTATATATCACTGAAACCAAATCTAATTAATCCAAACGGATGTCAGATTACACCAATTAAGTGCTAGCCAATCAACTCCCCAACTATTCACTTTCATCCCGAAATTACCAACTACAAAAAAAAACACACACAAAAATAAGGCAACAAATTCTCCCTGCCTACAAAGATCATAAACCACGCCAATCCCACCCCACAACCTCGTGTTCATTCGCAACCGACCGACTAGCGAGTTAATCCGTCAAAAGCTTGACCAGACCGTCCGACGAGATCGCCGATGTTTGCCTAGCTCCCACTTGTTTAGGTCGGTCCCCCGTTATGCGTTCGTGTACCCTCCGGACCGCGTTACAGTAATTACTGTACCCGTTACAGCTCCTATTTACAATGGCGGGTAGCTGGATCTTGTGCCGGTGGCGTTTCCCCAATTATCGGAGCGCAGTATTAGACAGAACCAGGAGCTGTCGACGCGTTTGTGTATGTCCCATTTGGACGGATGGAAGGGGGAAACGAGTCGTTTTACCGGACGGGTGGGAAAAGAGTGACGGAGGAACAGATATGGTGAAATTGACTGGTGCAAATTGAAAACACCCCGCCGTTTGTGGGCCGGTAGGTGTGGGGCGAATGTAATTCGGGGTGAAACGGAGCATTTTTAATTTCGTTTCGTTCTTTTAGAAAAGCGAGCGAATGGTCGATTTGCTCGTGGTAGTTTGCAATTTCGAAAGATCGGTGTTAACTGACAAGGCAACACCAGCAACTGTAAAATTTAAATTTACAGACTGAAAGAATACCATGGTAGAAGCACTATGTATATTTTTTCTGCCCAAACGCTCGATTTGCGCGGCACAAGAAATAATACACCATTTAAAGCGATCGTTTTATATATGAGTCTCTAGAGTCTACGTGCCTTTTCGAAGGTTCGTGTTTAATTATACATCTAATATATCTTAATATAGATAGTAGTAGATCATGTATACGTTCGTACGAAATGTTATTTTTTGAGATCTATTCCATAAATGCGCATGCTGAAGTAATTCATGGTCTATGTCCAAAAAGTCGTAGAGTGCCAATTGTAAATCTACATACTGCTGTGGACGGACACCCAGTTTTCGCGAGTTTTTTTTTTAAGTTGCCTGATTTTTGTCATGTTTACTCCGTTCAGCCTTTGTCAATTGTCGAGAAAATTTTCAAGATGTAGATTTTATTTTATATAGTTAAGTTATGAAGTAATGTTTAATTTTTTATTTAAGGTGTTCAGTTTTTAAATTAATTTCATTTATTTGGATTTTATTTGCTCATGTATGTAGCGCCTTTTCTTCTAAATGTTTGTGCAGCTGCGTTGTACGTAGTCGAGAGAGGATTTTTGTTCAAAAACGACTGGTGAATTGTTTACGGGCCGGTCGACTTCAGCGTGAGTACATGTGTCTGAATCTTTGCTGCCATTTTGTTAATTATTGATATCCGTATTTTAATTCGTATAATATGAATATATTTCGTCCATCAAGAATTCGCTTAATAGTAATTGTATTATATGATGTTACAGAGTTGTAAGATATTTATTATTTTCGGCAGGAAGATAGATTTAGTTGTATCTCTCATTATATTTTAAAGAATTAATTTTTTTCCGTTTTCATTTTCTGTTTCATTTTATTATTAATCACCTCGAGTTTGGGTAAATAAAGCATTGTGCTTCATTAGTTTTTATTCTTGTTATTCCTAGAAATTGTTCACGTTTAATTTTGTTTGTTTTAATTTGAAACCACGTGGATTGTTTTGAAAAAAAAAGTTATCTTCCTGAACTAATTAATCTTTTGCTTTGATTTAGGAAATAGCATTGTCCTTTTGTAATTTAGAATCACGTGCAGTTTTTGATTTAGGCCGGAACCCTCTATTCATGGTTTTTTTTTCTGCAAATTTGTAATTACCTTTTTTTTTCCTTTTTTTTATTGGGGTAATTATGAAAGTCAGATTTCTTCCACCCACAATTTACTTGTCGTGGTTAGATTCAAGTTTTAATATGCGAGGGTAACTCTGAGGTTATTTGTTCTTATGCGCCCTTTAAAAATTTTATCCGTTGAGCTAGCTAATTTAATTTTTCCTTTTTAATTTTTTTTTATTTCATTTTGCATTTTCAATTCAGTCAGTACACAGCAATACGCTGCACATTAAATAAGTAAATGAATCAAAATATAAATCTTTAGTTATTCGCGTTGTGCATCAAATTTGTACGTAATATAAGATATAGCACTTTCTGAGGATATAGTAAAGAAAAAAAAATATAAAAAATAGTTTAGGTGGTAGAACTGGAATCCTCACACACATGTGTACCTCCTTAAATCTTACATCTAAATAAATTCTTTTTTTTTAGTAAAAAGATACCGTTTTAATGTTACGGGCAACATTATGACCTACTAACATATATAAATATCGACGAAAAAAAAATCTGGTTATAGATGAACCTATTCTAATGATTACATAAAAAATAATAGTAGTTCATGACATTTCACCAAAATTGCAGTTTAAAATTTTGAATTTTTTGTTTATAACAGTAATATTTGTTAGAATGCTCAAATTTTCCCTGTAAAAAATGTTTTTTTTTTTTTTAATTTGTTCTCGTGAAAAAAAGAACATATTCTCCTCTTTTAAATGGCTAAAAATAATAAGTAAATAAAATCTTTTCTAGGACAGTATTTTTATCTTTTTTTGCCAAGTAATCTATTTGAAATTATGAACAGACTCATTTTCAAAAGGACATTAAGTAAATTGTAAATCTTTTTCTACCAATTAATCGATTTGAAATTTTGTAGCCTTATCTTCGAAAATTTTGACATTAAGTCAATTTTATTATCTAGAAGAGAATAGTTGTGATTTAAAGAAATCGTTTTCAAACCGCTTCCTTTCACTCAATTCGCTTTAATTTCAATTAATTCTGCCTTCTCATCCCCTCCCGTCATCATTATTTGATAAAAAAAGGAAACATTCCCTTCTTCGGTGTTATAAGAAACAATTATTTTAATTAAACATTTAAAAAGAATCATCATTCCCCTCCCCCGCTTGGCATTTAAAAAATAATCATTTAAAAAACTTAAATCTGGGGCCCTCCACCAATTTTCGATCTTCCTGTTGTTACAAAAGAAAAAAAAATAATTATTATTCAAAAAAGAAAGGAATCTTTTTTTAAAATGTTTTTAAACACTCGGCTATTAAAAAAAAAATTTTAAAAAGTTTGAAGCCCGCCTCCCACTCCCATGTCTAACTTCTTCCTATTTTCCCATGTTACAAAAAAATTGTTTGATTATTAAGAAAATAATCCTCCTCCTTTTTCCCTGACCATAGTTTACCCTCCCCTCTCCCCACCCCTATAATTTTTCCTCCTCAATAATTATCTCGTCATATGACAGAAGAAGAAATACGCTTTCACATAATAGAATACCAACAAGGAATAACTCATTCATATAAATAATAAACAATGTCGGATCTAAAATCCACTCCTGTGGCACCCCGGACAATTTATTTAACATACATATGTATACGAAGTGTTTTCGGGCTGAAGAAGAGAGAGACCTGCAAAGAAATTTTCAAAAGGAATAATATACTTACCTTACCGGGACTATATATTTATGAATGTGCGTGCTTTGGAAAGAAACACCACAGTGAGTTACTTGCCAAATATGAAACAAGCCATAACTACAATACTCGCGAGTGTGATAAAGCAACATTACGTGTGCCTCAAAGTACTTACACAAAAATACACAAAGACGTGGTGACACAAATTCTCAAAATCTATAATAACGTTCCAAAAGAATTCAAAGATTGCAGTCTGAGGACTTTTAAATCTAAAATAAAAAGACACTTAACGATGAAGTGTTTATATAATGTGCAAGATTTTTTCTTTGCTCTTAGGGACATTTATAAAAATGTTTAATTATTTGTTAATTTTTTCTAATTTTGTAATTCTATTTTTACTTACTATTTGTATATCTTTCTGTTTTCTTTTTTGACTTATTTCATACTTGTTTTTGGTAAAATGAAATAAAAGGGATATTATTATTATTATTCCAAAGTATACTTTCTCATTAAATTTAGAAAAATAGTAACATCAAATAATACTATTGGAATACATCTTGGAATATTCTATAAAAATAAAAAAATAACTTATAGAAATGAGTGTGACTGTTTTTTGACGTATAAACATATTTCATTACGAATTTTCCTCCTAGTATCGTAGAGATAAATCGCGAAATCCGCTTTTCCACCTGGAAATAAAACCCAGAACTGCATAGCATGCTTTCGCGTCCAATTTTACATCTCGAAACACTTGGGCACTTCTCACCGGCGCGGAATTATGAATTACTGGTGAAGAGAGTTGCCAAACGTTATACTCAACAAGTACGTGCGTACTCCGGAAGCCGGAACGAGTTATGAAGGCCAAGGAAACGTGCAGGTGCAGTCGACGAGTTGAGCTTTCCAAATCGTTACTTAAAAACTTGAAGAACTTAGTTGTATGATCGCTGAACAGTTGCATTTAGGGAGTAGTCAAGTATTTTAGTATTTACCGTTAATGATAATTAGGTAGATGTGTACATTATGAATAAAAATTAACTTTACAAACAAATATTTACATTAAATCTTGTGTAATTAACTTTAAATTAGTTTAAATATTAACATAGCAATATATAGCTACATATATGTATATATTGCTATGTTAAACAGGTTCTTAATTTGCATTTTTTTATCATATTTATAAACATATATTGCCTGTACTCTTAAAAATACATGTTAAAAAACGATGTTGTGTGGTTAATATCACTTCAGCAGTAACTCGATCCCCATTCGCGTAAATCCAGCGATAAAACCGCTTGTATCGCTCCAATAGATCAAAGAATCACACTTCCATATACTCCCCAAGTCCCGTACAGCGCCATCTGCACCCATTTTATTAGCATCTAAAACCTCTTGAAAGGAAAAAATAATAACTATACGGCCGTTTTACGGTTTTATGTATTTAATAAACATTGCCCCGGACGCAGATGTTTCTTTGTATCTCCTCCTCCCCCTCCTTTCGGGCCTTTATAAGGCCATTCTCCAGCAACGTACCGGGGAACGATCATAACGCCATCACGATGGGTCGAACTATATATTTCGCGATATTAAAAGGTTAAGCTCGGGGTAGTAAAGTAAATATTATATATACAAAGAGGCATATGGGGTAGATACACGCTGTTCTCTTTTATAAGGTTTAATATCTGTTTAATGGCTTTCCCGAGATCATCGCGTTTAAAGGTGGGAGCTGTTATTGGGAGTAAGTTGTGTTGTGTTTTTAGTTTTTAATAGGAAATAATGTTCAACAAAGGTGGCTTTAAAAACTATTTGCCAAGTAAATGAAAGTTGTAAGTTCAACGTGAAACTTTACATTTAATATACAGGGTGAGTTTTTTATCCTGAGACAATGGAATATCTCTAAATCACTGCATCAAATCAAAAAAGATCTTACAAGGGAACACCGGCGGGTGTAGCATAGAAAGGTTTGACCATAGCTTGTCGAATAGATACAATTCTAAATTAAGAAATATTTAAGTAAGGAGAGCAGCGGAGTAACGATAACAAATAATTGTTGTGTTGTTATTGTACTATATTATTATTATTACAATTATTTTTATTATTAATTCTCCAAATTTATTACCATTGTTTTCTATGTAAAAGCGATCTTTTTTTGATGAATAATGAATAAACTTATTATTAAAAAAATGCGGGGGTATGGGGTGCCCCGTCCCCCGTTATTAGCTTTTTATGAAGATATCTACCTTGAGACCATGTATTATGCTGGAAATTATGTTAAGGATAAAAATTTATTTCTGTTGTTCATTTGATTTATATCAATAGACAAGTTTATTAATTTTGAAGCTTTATTATTATTTTTCTATTTTTAAAATTATTAATTTTCTAAACTTGTTATACATCATCGTATTCTATGTAAAATCGGCCTTCTTTTGATGAACAAGAAAAAGAAAAAATGCAAAAAAAAATGAGGGGTACGGGGTGCCCCGTCCCCCGTTATTAACTTTTTGCGAATACGGACGACGCCACCCTTAGGGCCGTGCAATATGCTGCAAATTATGTTAAGAAGAAAATTAAATATTTGTTATAATTTAGGAAATATTCGCAAAAATTGAAAAATCGTCTAAACTTTGGAGGGGGCTGTACCCCAAAATCGTACGGATACGCCGATAAAAAAAATACGTGTCTCTTATTTTAAGGTACTCTTTCGATCTGTTAAGTTTCATCGAAATCGGAGGGGGACACCCGCCGGTGTTCCCTTGTTAGTAAGATTTATTATAATGTAAGGGGCTGACTGAATGATGATCCCCCACCTCACCCCTTCAGAGTCGGAGGAGGGCAACTTTGAAATCTTAAATGGGAACCCCCATTTTGTATTGCAGATTCGGACGCCATCAAGTATGTAGTTTTTGTTTGAAACTTTTTTTTCGATTCGTAACAGATTGCGCTGTAATAGCAAAAAACATGATTGTGAACGTCTAGAAAAAATACACAAAAAAGAGAAGCAAGCAAAGATGATTTTGTTTTTTTTTTTATTTTAACATTTTAACTAACATTTCAAAAAGCCATGTGTTCGAAACTGTGCCCCTTCACTTCGATACATTTATTTATTCGCAATTGGAATGCTATTCAACGATACAAAACCGTACTTTATTCAGTACTTGGCAAGCCCGCTACATTATAACAAATCTTATTAAGATCTTTTTTTGATTTGATGCAGTGTTTTAGAGATATTTCGTTGTCTCAAGATAAAAAAAACTCACCCAGTATAAAATGTCCGTATGTACTGGCGTATAAGTTGTTTGTCTGTGTAACAGTTAGTGAGTATTCTATAATAACATATAATCATTATTTTTTGATCGAATATTTGAAACTACGTACGATTTTTGTTTTTTTCCAACTTAAATTGTGCATGTGTTAAATGACAGCTTTAAAAGTGAGGTTATGTTTTGTTATTTCGATAAATAACTACATGTAACGGCTTATATTTGTAAACATAAAAAAATAGCATTAACAACCATAATAACATCGATAATAAACCTGTTATTTTCGATGCACAAATGTAAGAGATGATTGAATCACTTGCCACGAAATTTGGTAAATAAACAATTTAAAAGTGTCAATAAATTACATCCACACACAGTCGTAATCCTTGTAACAGTTTCTTCTTTTTGACGTCTTTAACAATATTATTTCATAGCAAGCTTTCCAAATTCTCCAATTAAAACAAATAATTCACACAGTTACCTGATTTATACTTTGATAAAAACCCCATAATATACTATCGTTTTTTTCGACTTTAGGACAGACTTCATCACTTTATATCTGCCTGAATCAAATTAGTACTTTTGAGTAAACTTAAATACCTAACAATACGCGGGCAATATTTTTTTCTTTATTTATAAGATCTATTGTTAAATTAAATTATAGGGTCATTGGTTATGTTGGCCGATTCTCCACCATCTGTTTTAATAAATTGCTTTGTTTCTACAACTGCTTGCTTTGTTTTTTCTGAACCGAAATTGAAAAAATGAATTTCATCAATTTTGTATTTGTATACCGCGATAACTTTTCATTGCGAACAATATTTCTTAGCAGAAAAGGTACTTTACCTGAAATGAAGACAAACAATCGAAAGCGAACGATAGAGAAGTTTCAGACCAAGCAGGACTTATTTCGCAAATATTAAATATCTACTTGATTTGATGCCGAGAAGTAAGTTCATGTAAATTTATTTTCTTTTGTGCCATTTTTGGTATTTCATTTTGATTTTAAAATTTGTTTCGTTTATTTTGATATTATTTCATCAATCAGGGAACTCACTCTTTAATAATTGCTGTTGTATTTTGTTGTGTACACAAGTCGTATGTAAGATCAGTTATTATATTTGTTTTAGAAGGTATATATTTTTTTTAGTTTAAAGAGTTTAAATTTTTCCGTTTCTTAGTTTTCAAATTAGTTTTTTTTTAGTTAATCACCTCGGTGTAGGTGAAAAGAAGCTTTGTGCTTGTGTTTAAATTTCAATTTTAAATTTACTTGTTTTGTCCACGTTTAAATTAATTTTAGTGTGTTGTAATTTTGAGACCACGTGGATTTTTTGTGAAATAGGATTTTCTTCTAGAACAAATTTGTCTTTTGCTTTGTTTAGAGGATTTTGAATTGTCCTCTAGTAAATGTAGAGTCTAATGCAGTTTTTGTTTTTGGCCAGAATCTTAAATTCATAGTTTTGTTTCTGCATAATTGTAATTAAATGTTTTTTTTTATAAAAATAAATTTAATGATTGTTAACGTTATTCAAAATTTCAGTTCTTTTATTTTTGATTACTTTCACCCACATTTTATTTTTCATGATTAGTTCAATTGTGAAAATAACTTTAAGATTGTTACTACTTTTGCGCCCTTTAATTTTTTTATCCGCTGAGCTAGTAAATTTAAATTTTAATTTAATTTTTTTTTTAAATTCATTTTGCATTTATGCTGGTATCATCAGTACACAGCAATACGTATTGTCATCTCCATGCATGGTTTTCTTAGACAACATTTAAACTAATTTATATGAAGTAATACTCATTTGCAACAGGTTTGAAGCATAATAAGAGAGTCGTTGAAAATAAACGTGCATACCGGTTGCATACCCTAAATGTCAAATATTAAACTGTCAATAATGACCGTTATAACAGATCACACTTTATTGAAATGCTATTTATAGAATTATAAAAACTATTAACTGTATTTGTTAGTTCAAGCTTACCTGGTGCCTTTATGAATATTTTTCCGGCAAATTTATCATTCTGTCGATTCGTTAGCAAGCAGCGGAAAAGTTGACTTAACAATTGCTTTGACGCATCCACAAGAGTTTCGTGCCACTTGTAACGACGTTTCTCTCGCTGTGTGATATTTTCTTTAATATTTGATTTATCTTTAGATTTCGTTAAAAGATAATCTATCGCGCGCTTACTTTTCGCTCGTGAACTTTATAGGTTACCCTTGTAACAGCGTCTTCGTAATTCTTGCTTCCTTCATAGTGGCGCTGGCGAAGATCGCTGTCAGCTGTGCGATTGTAAATCACGCGCGAAGATGTTTCTTTATGTCGCGCACTAATACGTCGTACAATTATTACAATTAACCCTAACTGAAGTAGCTTCAGTGCGTGAGTGATTACCCAGGGTTCTTGCTTGAAGTACGCAACAAATATAATATATTCTAGCAAAACAAATATTTAGTTTTCGTAGTTTCATTCCTCAGATCAACAACACGACAAAAAAAGTGTATAAGTGCAAATACAGGTAAGCGAAATCACAAATAATATTCGACATATAACAACAAGATATATATGTATACATATATAGCAATTAATTATGATGAAATACTCGTTTTGTTTAACGGGGTTTTCGGTTAATTTGCCGAGAAGGCACGGGAAATAAATGTACAAATATATATATACCGGGGTTTTCGTTTACTTTGTGACGCTCATAGGATTAATCGTTGCAAATGAAATATCAATAATTTACGGCAGAAATTGGTCTACGATAATTCTCGTATTAACAGTATACAAGGGGGCGGCATAAAAAAAAATCTGAGCGTGAAACAAACAATAAAAGAAACAATCTCGCCGCGTAACCAATTAATTCGTGGGGCGGAAGAACTATAAACGTATCACCCCGAGGGACGACAACAGAATATAGTCCAACAGGATCGGTAGGCGGCCATGATCGCATCACCCCATGGGACGACAACATACTATAAACCTTGTGCGAACGGAAAATAAACTGTAAACGCATCACCCCGAGAGACGACAACAGAATACAGTCCTACAGGATCGGTAAACGGCTATAATCGCATCACCCTAATCTAATTTTCATATTTAGTTTAAAGAACAAGGATAAATAAAGATAAAGACGTTTAAATCAAATTAAGATACAAAATTTAATTTAATTACAATAAATTTATGTTGTAAAAGCAGAGCAACTGTTATGAATCGGATTATCCAATTCAAAGTTAATTAAATGTCAATTTTGACACTGCATAAACCTAAAAGTAACATTTCAAGCACAAAAACGTCAATAAAATTTTAAATCAATAGTCATACTGTGATCTCCGTGTAATATATTTCCCATACTATGCAGAATCAAATTCGCGCCCGCTGACTGCCTACGTAGCTATGAATCAACGCATGATTTATCTAATAAGCACACAATACCGACCCCTACACTAGTACACCCACCTATACGTAATGGTGGTTAAACTAGGGGCCAGGAGGTGAGGGGGCTGAGTTTCTGTCATCCATTTATTACCGACGTTAAGAATTTTCGACAATCCGACCCATAAAACGCCATCTGACAACGGCCGCCGTGATATACAACCGGGCTTGCATCGCGGTCCGCCGTCACTGTTGTGTGTGTGTATCGGGGGAAACCCCTTTTTCCACCGGGGTGGATCCGCGGTCCGTGTTATCAACGGCGCGTGGTTTATTCGCAACGTCCGCCACCGCCGACAGAGAATTATGTCATCAACATCACGGGAGACGCAACAAGCAAAACCGGGAAATGAACGCCTGACTTCCGGCGCTATCAATTTATTATCTCGGATAACGTTTCTGCGGATGTGCAAACGCGAGCGGTTTTTCATTTTTTGTTTATTTTTTTTTTCGGAAAAGTAGAGGCTGGGGGAAAGAACTCGCCCCCGGGAATGCTGCAATTAAATAGAGCGTGATTTAAAAATGATGGAAGTTGTGGCGTATGAAATTTTCTGGTTTTAATCTGGCGCCATTTTGTTAGGGCAGTTTTAATCGGAATACGGTTGGCTACACTGCAGCGTGAAGGCTGCAACATATAGGCTTCTAATGGCTTTTCTTATTCGGTTTGCTTGTCTCTCAAGGATAAAGAGTTTCTGACGGACGCCTAGAGTAGTCTCAATATAAGAAATACATATTACGTCATCATAATGTCAACGTAGAATACGCGAACTGAAGCTATCAGTGGCGGAGGTGATTTAAATTGACAGAGGTGCTTGAGAGAAAATGCACGCCAGTAACAGAAGCTACTACAGAAAAATAGCAAATCAAATTAATATGTAATAATACTGTTGAATAATTAATATTATTATTAAATTAGTTGTTGGGTACGTCAATATTTTGGAAACGTTCGTAAAAATATTTGGTTAATAGAAATTACATATAATTATAATACATCGTAATTTTCAATGAACAAAGAATGTTTTTAGATACATGGAACATGCACTAAGAAGGTAAAAATAAACATTTAATTTTGTGCTTAAAATTTTTAATTTTAAATAATTAGTATTTATTTGTTTATGTTCAAAAAAAATAAAGCACCAAAATAACCATCGTCATTTATTCAGGATATAATATGAAATACAAAGTACAATGAACGATACTATATGGTGAAATATTATAATCAAATACACAAGTCTTTCTAAAATACTATAGCACTGGATTAAGAACAATAAACTATATTTTACAGTAAAAAATAAAACTAAGGGTTGCTTTAAGAGTTAAAAGATCACGACACTGTATTCTCAGCATCATCGTCATAACTCGTCATCATCATAAAAATCTTCATCAGTTTCTGATTCGCCAGTGTTTCACAACAAAATACCACCTCATCTGTTATCATATCCAACAGGTGCTCCGTTTCCAAATAGTCTTCTACAACTTTATCAACGTGGTTACAAACAGATTCCATTCTTCACGAGTTATAGAAGCAAATTGTTTCTAGCTAATGCCCCCACATCGGCTAACTTAAAAGTAACATTTCTTGCAGCGACCCAGTTTTTACAATAGCCCATATTTTCTCATAGGTTTAATTCGGGATGGTACGGTGCAGCCTTACAACACTATGCCCATGAGATGCTAGTAACTTATCTAATTTAAATTGTGGCGTTTCATTTTTATTTTCTTTATTAGTTCATAAAGCTCTGGTTTGTAAAGCTAGAATCAAAGAATATATTCTTGCCGTCAATCACTCGATCATTTCAGCCTTTTTTGTTCCAGAAGTTGGGTCATAATGAAGTTTACATTTGATAAGACGCATTGTCCACTATCAAAACACTTCTAGGTGGAATATTAGGCACAAATTGTTTGTAACCCATGTTAAAAATTTGTCGCATTCATATCATCGTGATAGTCACCTGATTTTGTACCTTACGAAAAAAAAAAAAAAAATTTAATGGTGCTTTCATCTTCATTCCTTCGGCTGTGTATGGGAACTATGAATGTATGACTCATTCCGTAAATACTATTGGTCTATTTTCATGGAGGTAACCTTGTAGTTGGCGTAGATATTTTATGCGTTTAGCTGTATATCGTAGCTTTCCATCAATAATTTCCGTTTATCAGAAGTTCTTTGCCACTGCAAGTAATAAATATATAATTTACTGTCATACATTAATTTTCTGTATGAGTACATACTTAAATCCATCTTTTTTAAAACATTGAGAGAGTGGTCAAACCTCCTTCGAAGATATACCATTTTCTTGATATTTTCATAAATTCCTATAATTAAATAATAATGCTGTTGTATAAACATTACAGAAAGGAAATTATATTTTTGTACCTCTTATGGTAGATCGTCTTTTTTCATGTATATAAAAATTATGTACAATAGTACGAATTGTTTGTTTATCTTCATACGAAGGTACTTTTGGACTGGGGCGTGTTCGTTTTCTGCCAGGGCTACTAAAAGAGGTAGCTCTTCCTGCATCTACATCCTCGGCTTCCTTGACAATACTTCTGTATGTAATGTCAGATATTCCCGTTGCTGCAAGTAACCTCTCTTATAGTGCGACAAAGGTATTATTGGAGCATTATTTGCAGCTTCTTCTTCATAAATTTTAATACATGCGCAATGATTTCCCTTCCCTGCTATGAATTATTTTGCCTTTCACGCCAACTTTCTTTGGTGTTGATGCGACTGTTTCAGCCATCATAAGCTTATAACTGATTATAAAAGAATTTCTATAAAAAAAATCTTATGCAATGCAGTCAACTTACCACTATCTATAAACGAAGTATGAGATGTCTTGAAAAAGACACTTATTTATATGAAGTAGGTAACACTAGATAATAATAAATAACACACGGTAAAAAAGCGATCAACTCCCACAAATTCAGAGACAGACACTAATTTGAATTTTGACAGATGCGAAATTGTCGACTGACGACGCCGCTGAATTCAAACACCCCTATAGCTGGCATAATGGACTCATCCGACGACTCCAGCGCCCAAAACGGATATGACGTAATATGTATTTCTTAAATTGTGACTACTCTACCTATTTAGCTGACGTTGATAAAACTGACACCCTTTGAGTTGCCTAACTCAGCACCTACGATCTGTGCTTTCTCTCTAGCGCTCATGACAAGTAAAGCAAATGACCATTACCTAATAATGGAAGTAATCCCTAAACCTCGTTGGTGATAATTATTCCCAAGATGTTCGCGGGTGTCTCGTACAGTTTGACTTACGATGAAATAGGGCTAATGTAGAGTGTGATGCAATAAAAATAAATAAGATAACGTAAGTAAAATTTTAATATTAGATTTAAAATAATAAGAATTACAACATATTTTAAATGACAAAAACATGTAACGTTCGAATACTTCATAAATTCAATTATAAATGATAAAGTAATCAATCACCAATCGTAGTTTCTGTACTTAATACAGTCGGAAGTCCTTAATACCGAATAGTCGATGAGCCAGAAAAAAAAACCGACACCTCTCAATTAGCGTTCGCAATTAATCGGCGTGGCAAACAACTGGCTCCGTTCAATTAGCAGTCGGAATTGATTGGCGAGCCACATAATCGGCTCCGCTCAATTAGTAGTCGGATTACTCAATGAACCAGACCAACGGCTTCATTTGAGCAAAGAAGAAGCCATATGAAGGACTGTTTTTTCGGATAGGTAGACTCAGTCTCTGCTGGGGTCTTCTATGTCTCACGGGATTAGCCGATTGGCTAATGGAAAAGGAAAAGGTCGCTCCGTTCCGAATTTTTCTTTAACATGGGATCCCGTTCCTGCTATAATGTCACCGTGCACTCGCGGCGGGGTCAGAATGCCATGCAGAGGGGTGAACGCCCATTTAGAGATGAGGTGCGGGTCCTATCTTCCTTCTTCTCCTCTCTTCGTTGAGGTCGAAGTTTTCAGGATGAAAGTGACATAGTAGCTGGTTTTTTTTTTTAGACGCGCCGCAGCTTATAGTCACTTGTAATTCTAATTAATTTGTGTATATATGCATTTTTTTTTCTCAAATCGTTACAACATGAAAGCGTTGGTGAGAGAGAAGTTATATAAAGCAAAGCTAAAGATATTAAATGTGATATACAATCTTGATTAACGGATGCCTATGTGTATACATACTGTTTTTTTTTTCCTTGCTATTGTCATTCACTAGATATGCGTAAAAACTAAAGGGAAAAATTTATACAAACCAAAAGGGGAATTTTGTTTATACATAGTACCGTTTAGAGCATAGTTATGTATCGTTTTTTTTTTTTGAGATTGTATGGACCAATAACAAGTGAGTTAATTTGACAAATAAAAAGGTACAAATAAAATAAAAAAAGGGGTGTAAAGAACCCATTATCAAGCTAAATTAGTGTAAGATGGGTGTACAGGACCCATTGTCAAATGTAAAATTAAAAGTCGGGTGTAAAGGGCCCTTTGTCGAAAATAACAAACAAAACAAATAGAAACAAGTTGAACAGTGTATAAAGTTAAAATTATTATATTAAATTAAAAATGGTGTAGAGGACCGGGGGGAAATGAATAAATACATATCGGTAAGAATAGATAAAGTCTCTGCCTCCAGAAAACACTCTTCAAATAGCTTTCCTCCCACTATTTTATTGCGACTTGCGCGGGCATAAACATTCCTTGTGGGAGGGGAAAGGGACGCATGATACAATATACGTACTACTGTGAACTGATTGTCCAAGCATACAAGTTTAAAGAAATTAAAAATGACAAAATTTAATTTAGCTAGCTCAGCAAAAATGAATTTAAAAGGGCGCCAGAGATTCTTATATCTCAGAGTAACCTTTTTTAAAAAATAATAGTGGGCGTTTGCAAAATTGACTTTCTTTAAAATCCCCAAAAATTTAAATGGCAGATTCAAAAATAAAAGAACTATTTAAGATGATATTTAAAATCATTAACTTTTATTGTAAAAAGAAAAAAAAAAAACACTTAATACAAATTACAGGAAAATTAAAACCATGAATATAAGATTCTGGCAAAAAACAAACCTGCATACGACTCTACAATTTAAAAAGGACAATGCAAATCCTTTAGCAAACAAAATGGTGAATTCGTTCTAGAAGGAATTTCTTATACCACAAAAAAAAATCCACGTGGTTTCAAAAATGCAAAGCAAACTACAAATTAATTCAAATAACGTAGAGAAACAACCAAAATTAAAAATGAAATTTAAATCAAGCTCACAGCTTCACTTCACCTACCCCGAGGTGATTAAAATAAAATTAATATGAAAACTACAAAAAAACGGAAAATTTAAACTCTAAACGCGATCGCTTCTAAAACGAAAATTATTAACGGGCCTTATACATAAATTGTGCACAATAATACAACGCCAATTAATAAGCGGAGACGTCTGAATAATGATCAAAATTAATAATAACCGAAACAACTCTTAACAAATGAAAAATCGTAAAATGGAGGCAATGAGCTCAAAATTTACATGTACTTACATTCGTGACAATCATTCAGACTCTGACCCCTAAGAGGCCTCTCACCGCGTATATACAAACAACCGACTGCGCGCGCTGCGTCAGCCGCAAATCATAGAATACGCCTTATAAGAAGGACCAAAACAAGATAAACAAATGCTAAACATATAATCAAAGAAAAATAAACTCACTAACTGAACAAATAAATACATCCAACAAAACTACTAAATTCATAGCAAAATGTAAAAATAAACATAAGTGAGAATTTGCGCGCGGCAATGCCAAAACTTGATCTAGGAAAATTAACAGCATAGAGTTCAAACAACCGGGGAGACATATCACAGCAGTACGGACTTAGTAAAACTATATACAATATCTTGCAAAATTAACTAATAATTCCATACACGAGAAATTAATTAGGGAAAATGATTTAATTTACTTTAAAATTAGGTTTTACTATGAACATTAATATGTTAATTTCTAATTATAAACGTTTGTTATAACCTAAGATCGTATATTGGATGTGGAGAAACAACTTTTGAGAAACTGGAGAAAGAGTGGACATTTTTAGCTTATACATTGTTTCAAATACCGAGAAACGAATTTCTGGAAGTGGCACCAGATTACACAGCACCGATCGTATTTGTATTGTTTTTGTAATCCTGTCAAATGTTTTGACACATTGTTTATTATTACTGCCGTGAATGGCAGAACTGTTTATAAGCTTTGTTCGAATTTCATAAATAAAATGAACATAAAAACTCATAAATATACCTTTTTATTAATAAATTTCCACCACAAAACATTCAGATGTTCTAGTAACACACTACAAATGCTGCAGAAATGAAATGAAAATATTAATACCTAATCTAAGTCATCAAAATCACTATGACGAAAAGTATTTGAATACTTATGTGCCAAAATGCATGTCACAATATTTTAACGAAAGAAAAACATACCCTTAAAAATATACAAAAAAATTACGACATATTCTTTCTAAATACATCCGCTACCATCTGAGCTCCTTTCTCATTATCTCTTCGAATCCAGACATGTTTTCCTTTGCCCTGTTGTACCAGCTATTAATATTCGGATACTTTGACAGATCAAAACCAACCGCCTGTGGAAGATAACAACAATAAGGTAATGAAGATAATTTGGCTACGAAAAGTAGAGATTGTAACAATGAATTTTTGCGGGAAATTTAAAAACTGATATTTTGAATATTGCTTGTAAATAATAATAAAAAAATGCAATCGTATTCTTGGGTGCATAACCTGTATTTTATTCCGGTAGCCACGTGACCGTAAGGGCTGGCAACTCAAATAACACTGGACTGATGATATAATTATTAGCGAATCTAAAAGAAGCCTTCATAGATTCGTCTTGTCGTCAGAGTACGGCATTCTACCATGAGTCTACAAATCACTACTCGCGTCTTTGGGATTAAATGTAGAGCAGACTTTCGAATTGCATGTTGTTAATTTTTACTAATTTTCAGGGGAAAAACTGTTATATTTTCTTTGAAACGATGGCATAATGAAAGAAATTTGGTTCATTAGTACCAGGAACAATCTTAGGTTAAAAAAATATATTTGTATTAAACTATTTAAACAAATTCATTATCATTATTCTCAACGCACTTCGTCGCAACAGATTTTTCAAAAATTTCATTCATCCGTTTCAAGTTCGGATCTGTGTCACACCATTCGTCTTCAGACAATGTGACAAGTAATTTTTTTAAGCTATCAAGTTTCTTTCGTTGTATTTTAGGTCCTAGCGGTGCTAATGGACATAATGCAACTCGAAAGTCTACTCCTCAAATATAAGATCTATGCGTGTGATAAAATGGCATTATCTTATAAAAAACAAAAAAAAAATGTTAACGTAAAATGAATTTACCTGAGCTGTACAAATGGTAGCCACAATTGCGAAATCTGCAATTGTCATGTAGGAACCTGCCACCCAAATTTGATCTTCCAAGTAGATGTTTAAATAAGCCAGAGCCTCCTCGAATTCAGTAAATTTTTCAGGTTCGGCTGGTTGTTTTTTAAAGAGTACTGGAAACTGAAAAATGTTTTCATCGTAAATTATTTTTGCGAATACGTTGTGCTTAACACCAACTGTCGTCTGCCCGAAGAAAAGACTCTAATTATGAGACAACCTGTATAAGTATTTTGACAGGGTCGGACTAAGATACACAATATTAATTATATATAACCTAACAGAATGTTGATTATTACATGAGAAATTCATGTGATTATATGATTTTTGTTTATTTTTACGTTTGTTCAACATGTTATACACCTTTCACAGACAGTTGTGTACAGGCTGGGGCAATGTCGATGGTATTATATGGAAAACTTCTTTATTTCAATAGATACGGGGAAAACTATATATAAAAGATGTTGCGTGCTCTTTTGCGAAGGTAAATTTAGTGGTGATGAGAAAAATCAGACATTTTTAAGACCAGGAACACATTGTTCTGACGTTTTGTGTTGTGATGTCTTGTATTGCGTTATGTTGTGACGTGTCATAAACAAATTTTTCTGATGCATTGTTTTAAAAGCTGTTTGGTTTAAAATGCCGTAGTGTATTTTTGTTTCGTTACACCATGACTTCAAACTGGCCAGACGAATTTGAAGAGGAAAATGAGGAATGTGCGGTTGTAATTTATTCTACAGTACGCAAGAAAAGAAAAAATTGGGTACACGAAATAAATGAAAATAGAGACTCTTTTGGCGAATATCATACTTTGGTTAATAATCGGCTTATTAAAGATGAAGAACGTTTCCATGTGTAGGTACTCTAGGATGTCCAGGGAAAAATAGAAAAAAGATTTTAAAAAAATGGATGCAAGCTTTCGAAGCGCGATCTGTACAGGGTGTCCGTTTATATTTTGACCCCTACCTACAGGCTGTATAATACAAAAGTTGTAAGATTTTTGCTCTATTATCTTTTACAATTTTCAAAGTTGAAATTATTTCATAAATTGGTAGATAAATGAATAGAACTTGCATTTTTTTAATACAACACCCTGTATATTATTAGATAGTATAAAAGACCTCTTTTCACTGATTTCGATTATATATATATATGTATTCTGTTGATTTTTGAATAAACCGTTTTTCGAATTACTAGAATTTATATCATTTTCTACCTTAAATAATGCAGCCTATAGAGGAATCAAAATATAAACGGACACCTTGTACAAGGGAACAATAAACCTAAGCGTGTTAAATAACCATTCGTGATGTCTCACGTTTTCAATTATCAAAATTTTGTCAATTTTTTTTTAATTTTGAAGCGCTCCTACTTTGCGGACGAAAAACTTTCTGACTTTAGTGACAATATCTGACGGAATTCTGGATAGGTCGGTATTTGAGACGACACAAAACGTCAGAACTGGTCAGAAGGCGTAGTAGCATCAGATGAATGTGCACACGGCTCATTTAAGTACACAAGAAAAAGATATATGATTTATTAGCAATACAACACAACACAACACGTCGGAACAATCTGTTCCTGGCTTAATCATTTCCGGAATATGACCCGAAAACTCAAAATTCTGGGTTTTCTTGTTTTACTTATAATCTCTTTATTTTTAAAGATACGAAATAATAGTAAAAAACCTTTTTTATTAATATATTAAAGTAGATTCTAAAATCTCTATCTTCATTTGTTCTCAAGTTATGAGATAAACTTTTTTTTTTAAATAGAAACTTTTAAGTAATATAGAGTAGAATAGAATTTTTTAAGTAATCTCCAAATATATACATACTGTAACGCTACACAGTAGCATACAGCGCGAATTAAAAAAATAAATTTTAAGAAAAATACATTAATTAAATAAAAAAAAACGTTGATGGTAAATTACTGGATATTGGTTCATAACGTAAATACATAGCAAATACTTATAAACCTATTTATACAAATTTCCCCAAGTAACTGCAAACGGTTTAGCGACGATACAAACAATTTTCTAACCTCAAATATTGCAGAACGTATAAAAATGAAATTTCTTATAAGTATAATTAAATTTAGATTAGAATGGAAATAATACGTTTATTTTTAGGTAGATTTGACGAGGAATACCTTCTGCAAAGACGAATTCTGCAGACATCGGAGTGGTCAGGACTGTTCAGGTATCGAATCAGGGCCCTCGTACATCATAGTTACATCAGATCACGGAAAAATGGCTCGTTCAGGACAGGAACATAACAGGAAACTCAGGAAAATTGTCGTTGAAGAAAAATTACCCAAAAAGGTTGCAGGTAATTTGGATAATATTTGTGTGATGAACTTTGTTTAACAAATAACAATTATTTTTAGGTTGTAATTTGAAATAAAATTGGATTTTATCGAAATAGCCGTTAAATTTTACAAGAACAAATTGAGATACGTCTGCCTTGAACAAAGGTCGACTGCTCAATGGTTCGAATTGAAAATGTTTTAACTGACTTGAAAGCGATTGTCTTTCGTCAAGGAGTCCAACTGTCTGTGAAAATCCGTTAATATAACCGAAATGAGGGGAACATCCATTGTTTTATGCATGAGAATGTCCATGTGGTCGAATGGACTGTCGAATGTTTAAACGAAATGAAAATAAATAATAATTACAAAATCTGGAATCACCTTACAATTGAAATATAATAAAGGTATGTGTCTCTGAATTGTGAGAAAAATACATTTGAAATTTTTAAACACTTATTACTATGTAAAATTAACAATCTTAAAATTCATTACTGCACCTAAAAAGTAGGCAACCATTTATACACATAGAATTGTTACAGAACTCAATTTCCAGCAATTTCCCATGTCTGTCTGTTGACTTATCAGAGCAATTGGACTGGCAATGCATATACAAACGTTATTAGACTAAATTTAACTGACATAAATACACAGTAAAAATAATAAGAATGTTCATTTGAATTGAACTTGGATCCAATTTTGATCTGTCAAAATCTATTGTAATAGTACACTATTCAAATTCTAATATTCATTTTCCGAATGTGTAGGTACAAGTGGCGTACCGTAATATACGGGCCTGGGTTCCAGTTGTGGTGTGCGGGGCCCTAACGCCAACTCCCTTCCCCACAAATAAAAAAAAATACGTATATATATTTTTTTTAATAATTATTGAATATATAAAAAACATTAAAAACAAAAACAAACAATATAGAAGGATTATACAGTGAAAAACAAACATTAATGCAAAAATAAATAAAAAAAAAACAAAAAATAGAGTAGATCAATGTATTTATATTATAATTTTTTTCTTGCTTTTGATGTGGCAAAAGATGTTATCAGACTGGATACATTCAAATTTTTGCTACCTCATTTTCAATAGAAATGATTGCCAGATTAGATAGCCGGTCTTGACTCATTGTATTTCGTAGTAATTTTTTATTATTTTAATTTTGAAAACGTTGCTCTGCTGTTGCTACCGTTACAGAAACAGTAAGAAATATCGTACAGGCTGTTACAATTTCAGAAAAGCTACTACTTGATGAACAATTATCAATTAATATAAATTTTAAGAGATCCTTTACCGAATTAATTTGGGTTAGTTCCTCGCGGAAGCATTGTCGAAAAGATAAAATTTGAGCAGAAATTGCTTCTGTAATGTCATTTTTGTATAATGTGTGTAATTTTTGTGCCATTTTAAATAAATCATCGTCTGTACTATTAATTAATATATCTTTATTTAATATTTTGAATGTTTGATTTATGTGACAGAGACCTTTAGATCGATTTTCTAATTGCAAAATTAAAATATCCAATGTTTTCAAAAAAACAGTTATTCTGAAATTTTCTTCATTAGTTTCAACGCAATAATGATTTTTGGTTTCGTCGAAAAATAATTTTGGGCGAGACCTCCGTTTTTTTCTGAAAACACTGGACTTATTCCCCATTTTATCGCTAACTGTCCCGCTTCACTTTTAACGCAATGAAACTGCTCCCGCATTTCCTTCATATTTCGTAAGGCATTCTCGAATAATTTTGCAGCTTCACTAATACTTTGCGATTTTTTTTGAAGTAGTTTCGACAGAAGATCCGTGGATTGCAAAATCTTTGTTTCAAACACCACTAAAAAAACAGTTTAAAATTTTTCTAAAAAGTTTTTAAGTGATTTTGCTTCAACAATTTAATTTTTTATTTTACTTGTTAAAATAATTTTTGAAAGTGTTTTCAATATGTTTAAAAAATTAAATCGTAGTGCATGTAAGGTATCGTGCCTAGAGAACCATCTTGTAGGCACTAATCTCTTTAATTTTATTGTATCGCTGTCTTTGTCAGTTGGGTATAGCAATCCCCACCTTACAATACTATTACCAAAAAACAAATAAATTCTTTCAACAAAATTAAAAAAGTTTCTTACAATTTCAATATTTTTTACGGAATCATTTAAAATTAAGTTTAGAGTATGCGCAGCGGAGTGAACATAAGGAGCGTTTTTAACTTTTTTTGAAATTATGGCTTGAACGCCATTGTAAATAATATTATTTATTTATTTCGGCATTTATTTTATTTCTAAGTTGCAGTTTGATCAGTTACGGAGACAAATCCTAAAAATGATTCGTTAATTACGACATCTGACACAACGTTTTCTTCGGTGCGTACGATTTCTACATACCGAAAAACTAAACTAAGCTGATCTTTCTTTGAAATGTCTTCAGTTGTATCAATAATTATCGAAAAAAAATGGACATGAACTAATTTTGTGAATTAATTCATTTTTAATTGCATTTCCGAGTAAATCTAGCACCTCATTTTGAATTTTTGGGCTAAGATAAGTAATCGTTCCTTTTTTTGTTATTTTTAAGTAAATTTTCCAAAACAGTGTCATATTTGGACAATAGCTTTATAACAGCCCGAAACATTCCAGGGTTTTCTGAATTTATTGTTTCATCGTGCCCTCGGAACGGCATATTTGTAGAAGCTAGCAAGAGTGAAACAACAATGATCCGTTCTAAAACATTGCGCCAAAATGAAATTTCTTCCCGAATTATAGATTCGTTTTTAAAATCAATAGTTTTATTTAATCTTAATTTGTCGTAAATTGCACAACATTGATTGGGCGCATTAGTCGCTTCATGGCTGTTTATAGCCCGATTTAAATGTATCCAGTCATCAAAACCTAAACTAAGAGAAGAAGAAGAAGCTTTTTCGAGAACAACCAACAGGGTTGACAATAACATTTATTTAAAATTGTAGAATAATACAACCACATTCGTTCCGTTGTAAAGCCGACTTTCGAAGTTGTTTTGTAGTAAAAATCAGAAAAAAAAACTGTTATTTTTGTCTTTGGGAAAAGGGCCAGTAGTAGAAATATAAGCGTATAAAGTAACTTTGGGATTTATTTTCTGATTACTCAACGTTGGAGAAAAAATGCACCAATTTAGTGAAATATAAACATACATTATGTACAAAACTGTTTGGCGCATTGATTCTTGTAAAAGAACGAGAGATAAACCACGGGCTCCGAGGGGCCCAACGTTATGTGCAAAGCAATTTAGCATTTCGGACCTTGTAAAAAAAAAGCGCAGAGAGGACCGGGCCCTTTCGGGGTCCGGGCCCTGGTTCCGCGGAACCCGTGGAAGCATGTTCGGTACGCCACTGTGTAGGTATATCACTGTTGATCATCTTGCTTCCTGAAGGGAAAATTCTGAAGGAAAATGCCTTGTGTGACATTCCAAATGCAGAGATTTCCTACATCACCTGGACATCGTCTGGCTGTCTGCTGCTACATATTATATCCTTTTTCTTATAATATCTAATTAGTTTTAAAATATAACTAACAGTAAGTAAAACAGTAACATTCCCTTTTAAATCATAGTAGAATATATGTACCATAACAATACATTTATAGATCTGTTTACAGCCGTTCTCGAGTTATAAGCAATTTCTAATTTTTGGATAATTACAAGTTACAAATGAAGATGGAGACATTATAGAATGTGTAGTAGATTTCTAACTACATTAATATATTAATTAAAAAAGGTCCTTTACTATTATTTCCTATCTTTAGAAATTAAGAGATTATAAGAAAAAATGATTTTTCTCATCACTACTAAATTTATGTTCGAAAAAGAACACGCAACATCTTATATATTAGTTTTCGTATATTGTCAGGAGTTCTTGCAATATTTTTATTAAAAGGAAGGATTACATAGTACCAAAAACGTGTCATTCAACTTTTTCTATGCCCCACCCTGTATATACCAACCAGTAAGAGAAATGTAAGTTTAAATGACTGATAACAAACGACTCACAATATACGCTCGCAATCTTGGGAACAGCGTGCAGGCGTCGAAGTAGAGCCTCTGATTGACCACCGCCGCTTTCTTGGCGGCCTTCGGGTTCAACGTGTCGTCTCTGCCGTATCGATCAGCCAGGTATTGCAATATGGCACGGCTGTTCGGGGAGCAGAACATAAATTATCGCGATCCCCTAATAAAACAGACGCCACGGGCGCTCCCAGATATACCTTACCTCTCCCATAAAACGAATCCCTTGTCGTCCAGGGTTGGCACGGTGTGCTGCGGATTCATCTGAAAATTGAATTTTATTGGCTGGAGATCTGGAGCGGACTGAAAAATCTCGGTCAATTAAAGTATCGAGAGGACGGGAGATAAATTTAATGCCTCGACGGAGCGTACCGAGTGTATGAAAATGCCAATAAATGTAGCGAGAAAATGTACAGGTCTTGTTTGTTATACAGGGTGTTATACTTAATAACATTTTAACAAAAAAAAAATATATATATATATATATATATATATATTAGCATATAATAATTAGATGAGTTACTGCATGTAAGCAGAATTATGGGATTAAAGTATTTTATTTCAGTTACGTAACGTTTCGGCTGTATAAATTATTTCAGCCTTCCTCAGACGTTATCTATAAAATGAATAATATAAATTAGGGAGAATTCACATTGATCACGGTTCCATGAAAAATGAATATACAAAAAAAATACTTACTAACTATATAAAAAGGTTGTAAGCAGCTTAACAGTTAGCATTACTTGTTGTTACTTGGCCAGGATATTAACATATTAAAATTATTTAAAATAAAGACAATCACATTTAAAAACTCTTAAAACTATTTATCTAACTAAAGTTGTGTTCTGTTTGAGGTCTCAAACATGACTATATTTTATAATTGTAATGTATGTGTGTGTGAAGTTATTTTGTATGTGTGGTCCTACGTGTAAATACGTAGAAGTCAGGGTGAAGTTTTTGTTAATTATTTTGTATGTTAGTGTGTGTCTGTGTATGGGTGTATGAACGTATGTGTGTGTAATGTGTTATATATGTATATAATTTCAATATTAAAAATTGTAAGATTAATTTAATTGTAATATTGTGTTGATTATTATTGTAAATATAATTATTAAATTTAAAATTAGAAACCTAGCTTTTGTTTTATTTTGGGGATAAGTTTTGGCAATAGTCCTGAATATATGTTGCTGAATATTGGCTTATCTTTTTTTGCATTTAAATTTGGAAGCGTAGTGTTGATGGCTAGAGCCTCATAGAAAATACGATTATTATTATAGTTAGATTCCTTGTATATTATTTTAGCGGCATTAAAGTCTACGCTGTGGCTATTGTTGGCTAGATGGCTCGCTAGGGCACATGCATGTGGTTTAATTCTTACGTCGCTCTTATGTTGTGTGATCCTGTCTTTAAGTCTTTGTTTCGTCTGGCCTATATACAAGGTGTTACAACTACATGGGTAGCGCATATACCACATTGCTGTTCATTAATGTGGGAGTTTTGTCTTTCAGTCTGGTGTAGATGACTGAATTAGGAACTGCACTAGTGTAAGCTATGGATATGGTATTACAGAAAAGCATCTTAATTTTGTTTGTTAGATTGGGTATGTAAGGTAGTTTTTTGTATTTTGTAGTGGTGTTTATATCCGTTGTATTACTCATCGGAATTGCAGTTGGTGTCTCTATTATGTTCAAGTTTTGTGTGTTACTAGAGAATAATAACTTATTAAGTAAAGTTGTTGGGTAGCTGTTTTGTTTTAAAATTTCTTTTAATAACTGTAGATCCGAGTTTAGAAAATTTTGTGTGAAATTTTGCAAATTCTGTTTTTCATTGTTTTAATTAAATTTATCTTATATTTTTTAGGGCAATTTGAATAATAGTTGAGGAACCTATTAGAATTAGAAGGTTTTCTGTACCATTTTAGTTTGAGTGTGTTATTCTCCCGTGTTATCAATGTGTCTAAAAACGGTATGCAAAGATGTTGTTCTGTTTCTACAGTGAATTTTAAATGGCTATTGTAGGAATTAAACCAGTCTAACGTAGTTTGGACTTTTTCTTTGGGTATGCAACATATCAAATCATCTACATATTGCCAGATGAAGGGAAAAGTGAAGTCAATATTATTGATTACATGATTTATCACTGTATTCATCACTAAATCAGCTATTGTTGGAGAAAAACAGGAGCCCATTGGTGTACCATGTATTTGTGCGTAGTATTGTCCGTCATATGTGAAGTAGACGCTATTGAAAATCCATTTTGTGATTTCAATGAATTCTTTCTTAGGTATTTTTGTGTGTGGTTTTATAAGTGTCCAATTTTGATCTATAATCGATAGAGCTATATGTACAGCCCCATAATTCTGCTTACATGCAGTAACTCATCTAATTATTATAGTGGAATACATCCTCGACAATCCTCACGAAATTTCCTTTATTATATTAGCATATACAGTATTTTTTTTTATTGTTAAAGTATCGAAATTTTCAGTGAATGGATTTGTACCCCCCATTGTGTGCTAGTGGTTTACAGTAGTAGATTTGTACTGTTTATAATTACTAGAGACCGGTTATATGCAAAGAAAAATTGGAATATATGCGCATATATATGCATCGATTTTTGAGAAAATATGCATAAACCTGGGGCATATATGCAAAAAAAATTGCGACAATATGCAAAATTTTTACATAAAATAAATAAGAGCAAAAAATTTAAACATTAACTTTATTGCACAACATTTTTTCACAACATATTTCTAAAACAATTTATAATTAAATGTTTTTCAAAATTGTGTAAAAGAAAGTTTTGTCTTCTATCAGAATACATATGTTTCGAAATAGAAAAGCTTCTTTCAACATCCACAGATGTAATTGGTGCATTTCTTAACTTTGCAATACATTCTAAACTAAAATTCGAAAAAGTCGAAATCGTTTACTGTTTCACCTTCCAAAATTTTCTTAACTTTCTTCAATTTCAAATACCCCGCATTTTTATTTATCACTTTTTTAAATTTATCGTATATAGAATTACCTATTGTACCCTTAACCTTCTTACATAACATATCAAATTCGTCTACTATTTCGACTGATTCCGAAAGCGACATCCCTTGCGTTTCTAGTTTACAAATAGAATTGAAACAAACAAAAAAATTGCAGGCTCTAACCATGTACCCCATCTCGTAATAATCGGTTCAGGGGACAACTTAACACCGGGAAGTCGCTCCTTATAAAATTGGATTCGTAAAGGTGCTTTTAAAAATATTTTTTTGACATTGCTAATTAAATCATTAATCAAAGGGAATTGATTCCTAATGTCTTCGGCTATACTATTGAAAACAGTGAACACTATTATGAATAATGTTACTATAAAAAAAAATTAAATTTTGCGCGGCTTTTATCATGTATGGTGCAGCGTCCGACAACATTAGTAAAATTTTTTTCACAAGGTATACTTCCAGGTAAAAAGAAATTTGATAAACCTTCTTGAACGAATTGGGCAATTGTCACATTATTTGTTTTTTGAAGTTCTTTACAATAAATTAAATATGATTTACCTACAATATCTTCATAAAGAATTCCTATTAACAAATGGGCAATATAACGGCCACACTTATCCGTACTTTCATCTAACATGATATAAATAAAATTATTCCCTACCAATTGTTGAATTTCTGCTATTGTTTGCTGGTAACAAGATGTGACATAATTTTTTCGTAATGTACTTTCGTCAGGTATATTATGTTTGCAATATTTTTGCAGAAATAATTTCAAATTAACATTGTTTAATCTTGTTAATGGTATGTTAGACGAAATTAATGCGTTACACAGATCCGTATTATATTCTTCTTGTTCGGAGTTTCGTGAAGTTGTGCTACACATTGACGTATAGATTGCTGCACACATGCGGATCGCTTTAGTTTTTCACATTTTCCAATATGTGATGGAGTTTTAGCGTGTTGATCAATCAGGTATTTTCTCTCAGACAACAACAACAATTGTCATTTTATATCAAAAGTTAAAGAATTTAAAAACAATTGTAAAGCTTTTAGTAAAATTAAACTTACCAGTTTACTGCAGGCTCGACAAAATATTTTGTCGCCATCCTTTACCAGTTCAGGATTTAATCCATAAAGAAATTTTGTTCACTATACTCATTGTATGTACGCACAGTATTTAAAAACGTAACACAATTCCATGCTGTTTCGCTCAAAGATATTCAATGAATGAATAGTTTATTTGGGAATTAATAATAATAAAACGTATTTACCACACCCCTTTTGCTGGGCGAAATTAAACACGTGCAGTTCTTGGAAAAAAGTATTAGAGAAACCAATGTAAAAGATTTATCGTTCTGAGAATTGTCGGTTGTTCATCTACATTAGGAAATACTAGGAATTTTTACTAATAGAAAGGATAAGAAAAAGCTTAAATATGCAATATATGCAACTTTTGTAAAAATATGCATAGAAATGCCTAAATACGCAATATATGCAATCACTAATTAGCGCTAATTAACTTCAATTAGTGTAATACGTCTACATATAGATTATAATTAAAGATATGCAAAAAATAAAATATATGCACTTTGCATATAATCCGGTCTCTAATAATTACCTTATCTGCATTTGACCGATTATAATATTTAGAATTCATCTTTGATAGTGAATGTATCATGAATAATTAATATTATTATGTGAAGGGGTTATATTCTGGTTGATTTTCTGAATTTGCCTCTGTCTAAATTCCTGTTAAACATCGCTCATACGTCATATTAGCTTACCACGTAATTTAAAATTTAATTAAATTATATAGTAGGGCGTTTCATAAGTTGATTTTAAAAAGTATGTGGGCACGAAAAACATCCTTTAACTATGTTTTTTAATTGTACATATGCATATACACAGTTCGACAAAATTAACTAACAAAACTGCTTATCACTTGGGGAGGCGCGCATACGGCTGGTATCGGCTTATGCAGGTAGTTTTTTTTTATGTTAGGGTGGGCACCTATAGTCCAGACACTTGAGCTAGGTGGTCATTGTACCATCCCTTTAATTCTCTTATTTCCACTCAAGCAGGTTGGTGTTCTCTATAAAGCTCAGTATCTTGCCCAGTGGAAACTTGAGAACCCTCGAAGGCTCCAATCGATCCTTCCCGAAATATTTCTGCCTGAGTACTTTCAATTCCTCACATGTGCAGATTACATGTAAACTTGTCTCCTCCTGTAGTTAACACCTTCTGCACCACGGTTCGCTTACTTGACCTGTGTTGTATAGATGCTTTTTCAGGAAACAGTGTCCAGTTACCAACCCAGTAATGGTTTTAGCTTTTCTCTTGCTGGGTTTGAATAGGTTATCAGAGAATTCAGCATCCCTATCCCCTATTAGCGCTTTAGTATGGAGTTAGATTTTTTACTTGATTCCTCTTCGACACTAAACTGTACGGTTCCCCTTGAAGGCATAAACATCCTCGCAGACGTCCCCATCACTTTCCCCAAGCTAATGAACGGCCCATATACGATCTCAAGCTCTTCGAAATAGTTAGCGGCATGTTCCAGTGCATCTTCTCGGGTCTATGCATCAGGAAGTCGAAATCTATGAGTATATTTTTCATCTGATCGGCCTTCTTGTAGGTCTCACGTGTGAATTTTGCGTTAGCCGCGGTGTTAGCCATCTCAAAATTTAGAAAATCCTACAGCAAAGCTAAGACAATTCGCGATTTATACCCTTCGAGTACCAAGCAATGAAGTTTACGCGAACGAGATTGTCAATATTATATCAGGGTTGACTTTCAGTCGACCTCCATTTCTTTGTACTTTCTTTATCTAACCAGATCCAAATCTTTCTTTTAACAGGGTCCTTAGTAATTCCACATACGGGCTCTGGACCTATGAAGTGAAGCCCTCCTTGGCCTTCGTCGGATATTATATTGCCCTTTACATCCTCATGTACTGGCACCCAAATCAAGAGACACCGTGTAGTCTCGTGCCAGTGTATTGAGGGATTGTTTGCAGTATCTAACTAATTGCAGAGTTCGAGACTGCTTTGATAGCAGCCTGGCTGTAAGTCATTATACTTATTTTATCCCTCATGTAGCCCCCTTTGCAATCATTTCTGCACAGGCTGCAAGAACTCTGCCTGGAAGACCGTTGTATGCTTCCCCAGGCTTAGGGATATCCTTTGATTAGGACTGGGCCCACAAATACCGGCTCCTGTGCCCTGGCTAGATTTGGATCCGTCCGTGAACCAATCATCAAAAGCAGGGATATCACTACGTGCCTGGTCTCTGTTTGGTATGGAGATTCTCACCTTTTCAGTGAAGATAATCTGGGATGCCATACTGTCCGTGGGCATTTGCAGCAATGAGTGTGCCTTTCAACCCTAGTGTTGGGATGCCAGAAGTTGTTGGTTTTCAGTCTAAGGATCGCATTCATAGCCTCCACTTTCACATAAAGCTCCAGCAGGTAGGAGGCTCACAATGGTCTCCAAAGAAGCGGTATCTGTGCTGTTGATTGCACTAGTGACACCCAGCAAGGAGTGCACCCATCAGGGTGCTTATATGTAAAACACCTAACTATTATGAAAATCAGGTAGTTCTCAAATTGTAGTCACTGCACTGTGGACAACGACATTAATTTTGTCGGGCAGTGTACCTACTGCTCTGTTTTTGTAATGAATAAGTACCCGGATTCTAATAGATATTTTTTTAAAATAATAAATTTAACTACAACTATACATATTACAGATAAAAGTATTTTTAATCAAAGAAAATTTATAGAAATTTTACTGTAATCTGACAAACTATTATGAATTAACAAAAAAAAATTTCAGCTAAGTAGGGACATTTACTGTTTTCTATTTGAAATGTTCTTTCTTACAGAAAAAAAAAAAAAAAAATTTGTCACATACACCAACAGTGTGGCGGTTTTGAACTGAACTGAACTGAATATCTAGAAACCTGGTTGCTGCTGAAACAATTACGTCAATTCTTGCATAGACTAAAAATTGGGTTTTCAGCATAATAGTGGTTATTGTAAGGAACTATAGTGGATGATCAATATTTGCTATATCTAAAGCAGTTAATATGGCAATTTTTCAAAAAAAAAAAAAATTAAAAACAAGTAACAAACAATGCCTGCTGATTCAATAAGATTTAATAAAATTGATTCAAAAATATAGTAGGATCTGCAATTCATTTTCCATTAAAAGTGGATATTCTTTAAATTAATTAATTTATTTATTTATTTTCGTTCATAACCTTGCTTAGTTCTTTTTGAATTGATTTATTCCGTTATTGACCTTGGTTCAAGTTAACATCCACGTAAGCTAATCAAATCAATTGACATTTCCTGTTTCTTTTTTACGTACATAAAAAATGCGATGTAATGAGAGATTTCAGTTTCCAAAATTATCAACATCGAAGATCAACATCTTTTAACGCATCAAATTGAAAATTCCAAGTGCATCATCAATTATCTTTAAACTTTTCCACTTTCATTCACGAATTTCATTTACCTTCACGAATTCCGGTTTCATCTGTTCCCCAGCCAAAATGTCCACCATCTTCATATTCATCTCCACCCCCAAAGTTCTCGCCAAGAGCATCACCGACCTGCAAGGCGGACTTGTCGGCACGTAATAAAAATCCAAACCCCCGGAATCGTTATTTTGCATCTCTTCAGGTTTGGGTACACTGTAAAAAATAAAAAGGTATGATAGCACGGCACACTGTCAATAACTCTCAGCCTTAAACCAATCGAATTCTATTATTAGAACTGACCCTTTGTTCGCTGTGAAGACTGGAATCACAGTGTCGTGTTCCATACAATTCCCCAGTTTGAAATTTTATCCAAGCGTGCGGTTAGAAAAACAAACAGCGATTCGACATCACGACCGCTTGAGGGAATGAATGAAACGTACGTAGTTATACGCAAGGTGGCGCGATCGACACAGTTTAATTGTAAGGGCCTTTACGGTGGATGGGTGTTGCTAGGAGTAACAGTTCTGCGGTTATGGAATACAAACACTACGTAACAATGAGGTTGCCGTTTGAATCGTATAATATTAATGAGATATTCTTCAACGGGGATGATTCAATCGTTTTATATACAGGATATTTTTTGCTATGAGTCCCTAAGCTATTTATTGCTTTTGAAAAAAAAATTGAAAAATAATATTGTAACGTTTTTAGTATTAAGATTTTTAACACAGGAGATATACATATTTAATAAAAAGTATTTATTTCTTTTACTTAAAGTATATAACAATAAAATAACACTACTAAAACAGTAATAATAAATAACTAAACACCACTAGTAACACTAATAAACTAAATTCACCAATTACTAATTATTATATTCACTATTTATTTAAATTTCACCATTTATTTTCACTCGCGCAAGAAATTTCCATTGCGAATTGACACGTCATACAATAGCGCCCTCTGTGAGCAGTTTCGTGTTTTACGTTTTAAGAGGTGGCGCTATCTGGTGGCGCAGCAGGAAACCCTAATTTCAAATCTAAAAATAAGCGCGCGCTAGATTATTATAAGCATAAGGAAACACAAAAATGTATGACACTTTTCCAATTGTGTTGTGAAAAAAAAAACACATTTACATGCAGCCCCATAATCCGTTTGTCTTGTTCAAACTTCGATTGAATTTTCAAAAATAATAAAAATAATAAATAAGCAATAGAAAAATATTTAAAGTAAAGCAAACTTGGAAAATTGGAAAATAATAATTGATTCAAGTTCCAATCCTATTTATTTTAATAGTTATTTGTATCACTAGACCAGAAACTACAGTTTTGCGAGTATGACTATGGTTTGTACGAATAGCTCGAATATTGGCAAAAGAGTTTCTGGCCGTGTGATACACAATGTTTTTTTTGGGCCGACATATCTTGATTTTGACTTAAAAATAGAAAAGAAATTTTGACACTAGGGAGTTGACAGTACAAGTTGGCACACATGTTAGATACCTTAGTATGTTGACGTTTCCGAGAATAAATCTTTTTTTGTAATTTTCTTTCTAGTTTAATATCTATTTATCAATAATAAGTGCAATGAAGACACCAGTTCATCTTACTGATGGTTGACATCAGTCTTAGTGACAATTTATTACACATCTGTCACGTGGAATGTAGTGTGCCCAACCTTTAGTGACATTTTTACCTAAACTACCGTTTTCCTGTCACTTTGAAGTACTGCAAAAGGAGTGTTTCTGTACGGAGGAGCAAAGATATTTTTTTGCTATATGTTTCGATCAACGATCATCCTCAGGCAACTACAAGATGAAAAATAAGTTATATTTTTTAACATTAATATTGTAAAAAATTTAAATTCTTAATTTTTTTAGATTTTAATAATAAATTTTGTAATAATTGTATAATTTTTCATCTTGTAGTTGCCTGAGGGTGATCGTTGATCGAAACATGTAGCAAAAAAGTATTTTAAAATAAATAAGATTGAAACTCGAACCAATTATTATTTTCCAATTCACTTAATACAGCAATCTTTTTGTGACATGGGACGTTTGCAAATTTGTAATTTGTAAGGCTTTCGAAACTGTTATTCTTGTCTAAAACTATATTTTTTTAATATACTATTAAAGTATCTATGATTCTGTAAGATATAGCAACAAAACAAAAAAAAAAAAATTAACGTAGATATTGATTACTTTTGACATACCAAACATTTACTCGTTATCTGTCCCTAAAATTCAGTTTTTTTTTTTTTTGTGGGCAATTTGACGAAAAATAAAAATCCATACGAAGCCAAGCCGTGTACAATTTCTAGTCATTACCTTATAAATGGTAAAGCATGCATTAGTGTAAATACATTAAACGAGTATCTAATGCGTTCACATGGGTAACGTGTCTACTCCCTTTCCAATAGATAACTCGTTACCAACAAAAGAAATGTACATAAAAGCTATTGATTATCACAAAAATACAAGGAAGGAGCTTGTTTGTTTGACCTTTTAATCCATTATCCTCATTAAAGTACATATAACGTTGATAATGATGATAAATGTATTGAATTTGTGGTAGTACAAATGATATTTGTCATTTCGTTCGTATATGTATGTATTTGGAAATCCGGATTATTAGGGAATAAAATTCTTTATTTGTAAACCATATAGAGCAATAGCTAATTTACTTTAACAGACGATGTGTTACGTCACTTAAGACGCAATAAAATCACATGCAAGTTGTCAACTTTCTGATTATTTAAATCTAAACAAATTGTTAGGTTATGTAACTGTCAAGTAATGCTACTAACGGCCGTTTGCACCGCTTATAATTAAGTTATAATTAAAACTTAATCATATTTAAAGTTTAAGTTCCCTTGCACCGATTGCTTATCTAATTAAATCCTTAATTCGTGATTATCTTTAATCAGTACCCAAGGTACGAATTAACTCATAATTAAAGTTGCCGAAAGCGTAGTTTCTTTGTTTACAATCGTGTTTATATGCGATTATAGGTTATGTTATGCAGTTTTTGGTTATAATACAAATATCTTGTGACTGTAAATTGAAATAGCTAGCTAATTAAAGTGTTCACTTTGAAAATTAGGACAAGAAATAGCAGCATGCAAGAAATATATATTTGGCAGGGTTTTAGAAAGTCCAAGGTAAATCAAAAATTAATTCCCGAAATAAAAACTGACAATAAATGTATTTGATTACTCGTGGTTTCAGGTGGCAATGACTCGGAGGTATTTCGCAATGGGAAAGGATATCTTTCTATAAATTCACAATTTTTATATGATGCTAATTTAAAAATAATGGATATCGTAGTACGATGGCCAGGGAATACACACTTTAACGATCCATTCTTTTCCATAAGCCACAATGGATATGCCTCAAAAACAGAATTATTGACCCCACTGTTAAATTCTGAAACAATTGTGAAAAATCATTATAATGAAAGCCATATTACAACACGGAATGTCATTGAAAGCATGTTTCTAAGAAGAATGTTTTCCAATACTGGCATATGGTTATCGCTTAAAGCTGGATACCTCTATGCCAGTAGTAGTTGCTACCTCAGTATTGCACAATATAGCCATAAATATGGGTAAAGAGGAGATCAACGAAGAAAAATTAAATCAAGAAATTTTAAATGGACAATTCATGAGATTAATTATGACGCTGTTGATGATGTACCTGCTGCAACACAGCCATTACTAATTAATGATTATTTCAACAATTTGTAATTCATTGCTATATAGAAATTAACTTTTGAACATTTTTTTTTTGTATTTGTTTTCTTTGGCTTTTATATAAACGAAATATATTTTATTTACTCTAAATGCATTATCACTTTGATTTTTTTAAAAGAAATATTGTGTATGTAACTAACCATTTATTTATTAAATAAAAGGAACAAAATATATAAGAAATGATGGTAATAATAAAATAATTCTAACAAAGTAATAGCAGAGGTCAAATAAAGTATTCAAAATTGGGAGCATTTGCAGAACAAACAAATAAAAGATTGCATAATGAAAAAAAAGCTGCATTCACATATTAATTTCCATTTTAAACTACTACTTCACTTTTTTATTTCAATATCTTAATTCTGTAGCAATTTGCTTCAGCTTAATTCCAATAACTTTCAAATGGCGCTTAAAATCGCGCATTCGCATAACGGCAATTTTTATTATGATGGAACAGTGTTCCCAATAGAAATACGATTTTTGACTAAAAACTAAACTTAACGCAATACCAACCTATATTTCTGTCGCAAACTTTTTAATTAACTAATCATTAATTAAATTTGTTCGGCGCAATCCAATTCATATTTAATTCGTAATTAAATTTAATCTTTGATTAGTTAATTGAAATGTTAATCACAGACGGTGCAAACGGCGGTAATACGTAAATAAACTAAAAACAAAAAACATAACTTTAACTGTCAAAAATTGTGAGTAATGTCAAACTGATAGATATTGCAAACATATACAACGATTAAATATAAAAAAAGTTACATAATAGTTTGTAATTTTAATGACATGCTGTAAAACATACGACTTATTCTTTTTTGACATTTGACAGTTTTATATTTGAGAGAGCATCATTTCTTTGTTATTTCCAATGAAAACAAAACATAATTCAACTTATATTTATTTAACATTCTTCTTAATAACACTTCTATAATACAGAATACATTTTATAACAATGCATACTATACATACAAACGATTTTATTTTAAGACTGACATATACGCATCTATACAAAACTGATTTTAATTCTTTCCCACGGCCCTCTGCAATCGCTCATATTTTCCGATAGCGTCTTCTACAAAACTCGCTGCTGCAGACAATCCTTCGGGAGTCACGTAGGAACGCATCGTTTCTTTGTTAACCCCACCAAAGCCAGCGAACGTAATGGTGCATAACGGCGTCAGAGAACAGACGGCTGTCATGAAAATACCCCCTACGAATAGGAGGGCAACGCCCCCTAGTAGGAACAAGCCAACTTTTGCGAACATCCTCAGGGAAGTTTGAATGATTGCCTGTTAAAAAAAAACATCTCATATACTAACTAGTTTACTCAATCGATATCACGTACACATATGTTAATAAAAGTTGTTAATAGTGGTAATGCGAAAGAAAATTTCGCGCATTTACTCCTAATAAGGAGCCTCGTAAATCAGTGAATATTACGAGTTTTAATGAAATAGATTAAACATAACAGGTATTAATATAGTATATTGCACAGTATTATTACATAACCAAAGATTTTTTTGTGAAAACAATGAAATACTGAAGAATTTAATTAATACTCACAGGTGTCGTTGGAACTATCGAAGTCTGCTCCTCAAGATCGGGGTACTGCGGGCCAGAAGGCCCCAAATAACTGTCATATCCGACGGGATTCGGATAAGTTTCAGCGTACGGGAATACGGCATGAGGAATATAACCTATAGGTTGTTCTACGTTGCTCGCAGTTCGTTCTGGCGATTTAGTTGGAGCTACGGTAGTTTCAGCGAATACTCCTCCGCATATGAAGCACAAGAACACGACTAGAACTTGCATTTTCACTTGTTATCTCGCGGGTAGACGGTGGTACTAAATGGAGAAGTCGCGAGCACTTGTTGCCAAAAATAAATCTTCCAGAGGACCTTGTGGGCTTTTATAAGGGTTGCGGCTGGTGGGGTAGGGTCTTTATCATTTCTGTTTCTCGTTTTTATTACTGTAATGCTGGTATTTTGGTTATTTTGTACCTGAGTTCGTAATGCACGCGTTATCTTATCTAGGGGTAATTGCAAGCAATGGTAATCGTTTGGCATGAAGGTAGTTGCACTTCCATTAGAAGGATATTTTCGCATTTTTCTGGTAAAAATATTTCCAGGAAGTGATGTTTTAAATGCGTGCGGACAAAAGGGATGTTATCAGCAACAACACAGATTCTCCTCGCTGTTATTATATATAGAAAGCCTACTTTTGTCTTCGGCGGTACGTGCATAGAAGGAAAATCATTTGCAATAACGATATAACAGTTTTGACAGATACTGGAATACGTTTGACAAAAGAGGAAGCCAAAAGAAAAATACATAAAAAAAATATTATATTATAATACAATGGTACTACAAATATACTTAAATCACATAATTTTAGCTATTTAGTATTTGTATTGCCCAGTCATTTGTTACCATTTTTTTTTGATGCTACACATTAATTTAAATTTCAACTGCTTGTTTTGAATGTATCTGATTCCCTCCTATTATAACGTCTTTCAAAGGTTCTCCCTCTCTCTTCTCTCTCTATTGATTTATCAGTAGAAATTTTTATAATCGACAATTTTGACCAATTTTCATCATTTCATCAGTTTTTGTATTATTATTTTGGTATGACATCATCTCAGATCACTAAATTTATTTTCCATCTTTTTTTCTAGTAGTAATTCTTTCCTCATTTCATTAACAATGGATTTCTTCATCTAATTTATCAAGAGTTGAACCTGAGAACTTAAAAATTTTGACATACTAAAATTAAAACTTTGAAAACGAGATTTTCAATATGCGTTATTTTGTGTTAGGAACTACATATATTAATCATGAATACCATGTGATTCAAAATGATTGTCGTAAGAAAAAAACTGTTTTCCGGAAAAATTTATCTATACTTATTATCAATTTATGAGCGAAGTTAGCTAAATACAAATTTCATACATTAAATGAATTTTCTTGACATTTAGCGACCTTGATAGTGCGTGTTGTAGTATCTTTCGATTATTTATCTTATAATTTTTTTCAAATCGTTTATATTTACATCAATATCACCAACAATAGTATTTCTGAATACTGTAAGAAATAAGGGAATTATCTGTGGTAATAGCTCAACAAACAGGTAAAAATCAATATTAAAATTAAGTGAAATAGTTTATTACATTTTTATAATTTTATATGGCTTATCATACACTTCGCGCAATGAGCTGTCAAAAGAAGTTACTTTTCATCCCTATAAGTTTCTACGGTACGGAATATTACCATTAGATCACGATAGGCGATTGGAATATTTCATTTCATTGGTTTAATAACAATTAAGGACGATACTTGCTAAACAAATCATTTTTCTCGGATGAAGCCTGGTTTTATCTAACAGACTATATCAATTTGCAAAACTATTGTATCTGTCTGTAGAAATCCACACGAATTTCGAGAAACGCAATGCATCCCGTAAAAGTGGAGTTTGGTTATCTATGTCTAGGCAACGAATAATAGGGCAATTTTCTTCGAGGAAACTGTAACAGCCCAACGTTACCAACAGATGTTGAATTGTTTTATTGCAGAGTTGCAAGAAAATTAGCTTGAAGCAGGTTATTTTCAGCACGATAATGCTCCAGCACATACTGCTCGACAAATATGCCAAATCTTCAACAGTTTTTGCTGACAGGGTCGTTAGAGCACAAACATGGCCACCAAGATCGCCTGATCTAACCCCATTAGATTACTTCATGTTCGCTATCTAAAAAATGGGGCTGATCTATAGAACCGCATGCATACCATAGAAGAACTGAGAGATGCAGTTTTGTCATTAATAATTATACTAATTGTATGTTATAATTTAAAGTAATAAATAAATTTAGTTAAACATCAGTTAGTACTGAATTGTAAAATCATAATTTAGTAAAGAGTTAAATTAATGACATTTCATTTTTACAAGCAGAAACACCAATCCATAGTCGTTTATATAATGCGAGTTCAAATATAAGTTACGTTTTTCTTATTTATGACAGTCCGTTACTTTCTTATGTTCCAACACTGACTTAGTTCAAACCTTCATTACAAACACGCGGCATATACCTACACCCTGTTACTATCTATAGGAGCGGAATTGACAATCATTTTGAATCTCTGTGTATAATACAGACGCAGGCACTGAGTATACATTTAACAGCGCCGTCGGATTTATGACTGAATGATTAAAATAAAGTCGGGTCCTTTATTTTAATTATTTTGATTCGCCCTGTATTAGTAGCATGTTATACAACAGAAGATATATTTCTCCTTAATTTCTTTAAGTGACATTAAATTTTATAAAATATATCTATTCAAGAAAAATAGTAGATATCATAATAGGTGTTGCAGAAAATTTCGAAAAATGGAATATACAGTGCCGTCAAAAAGTTGTCGCCCCCTACATATGACCTTACGCATAAATACAATTACAGAATAATTAATTACTTTTTCTAGGCGCACGGTTAATTTAGCGTAGGGATTTAAGAAAAAAAAAGTTAAGTAATAACAATTAGAACAAAAAAAAAATAATGAAAGATGACATTTTGACAATTGTAGTTGTCAATAAATTCTAATTATTATTATTATTATTATTATTATTATTATTATTAAAATGAATTTAAAGATAGATAGCAGCTAATAGTGTACATCCATCGCTTTATATCTGTGCTTTTAATATCAATTTATAAATCTAATATTTAAAATGTTTTGGGATAATACCCAGTAAACCAAATTCAAATTTCCCGCAATTATTTTTAGTAACTTCAACATTCAAGCACGAAATTACCTACGATTTTGCATTAGATTAATAGTTATTTGAATACCTATAAGTTGAAGTTACTAAATATAATTGCGGGAAATTTGAATTTGGTTTACTGGGTATGTACTATAACAGACAAAAATCTTGCATCAGATTTAGAACGGGATTTAAAGAGAGAAAACTACAAACCATCTATGAACTGTGCGAGCGTAGTATAACAAGCACGTGTTATCTTCATGACGGCGCCATCATCATCTTAACATCAAAGGCACGCTTTTCTTTTCGCACCTTTCTCTCTTTAATTATATCCCTCTTTAAATCTGATGCAAGATTTTTGTCTTATATAGTACATAAATATACACTATTCCTCCGAAATATTCTGACATTGATTCTAAAAAATTAACAGTAATTCATACAAAAAGCATCTTTAATCATTATTATTTTCATCATCCATCTAAAAATATCCAAACTCATTCTTCTAAACGCATACACTAACAAACTGGATTCAATTCAACGAGATGACTACGGCAGAATCTCTGCGACAGACAACGAACAACAACTTGGAAGTAGTTCATTTCGCCTCGATTGTCTCCGCCATTCGATTGTTCTCCACCGTGCAGATTCGCATAAATATCTGAAAGCGTCGAGACCCATTGTTTTAAGAGACGTAGAAGGTAATGTTTAAAGAGAGGGGTAGGTTCGGGGAAGCGGGGAGGAGCTGTTGAGAAGATTGGAGTTTGACGTTATATTATTTACTTGGTATGTGCGATCCGTTCAACTATTTGAGGTAGGTGGCGTTACTAGGATTGCATTGTTAGTTTGGACCGTTTATTTTGTGGCAAATTTCGAAGATGGGAGAATCTTTTCCATTATAATTCAGGATAGAAATCGCTTTTGTTCGTGTCGTGAGTTTAAATTTAAAGTTTATATCCTGATGTTGCAAAAATTTTCGATGGCATTGTATATGCATACGCATTGAGATCATCCAGTATTAATGTTTTACCGCCTATTTTCTCGGAAAATAATATAATCGATTCCAACTTTCACAGAACCATTTATTTATCGTATAGCAACTGTCATTTCCCACAGCAATAATAAATTTAAATCTGCATCCGGTTCTGTTCGTGTATTTATCAGAAGCGAACCTTAGTTAGTTTAGACTTCTTCAAAAGCTAAATATAGGTATAAAAAAATAAAATAAGAAAAAGATGTACAGGGTCCCATCGAAGATTGAGTCTTTGAGTACAGCTCTATTTTTGATTTTAGGAAAAAGTCTTTTATACAGAAGTTTTATATAGAATTCAATGCTGCATAGCTTAAAAATATTTTTTGACTATACAAGGCGTTTCAAAAGTAGGAAAACGCATGCTTACTTACATGCATATTTTCAAATTGTTTTCGTTAAGGGTTGTACGGTTTCAGAAGGACCATATTTAAAAATTATTTCGAAGTATACAGGGTGACTCACACCAAAAGTTGTGAAAAATCGAATGGAACACCCTGTATATTATGGCATATTTTGATAGTATAGACTAAATAAAGGCAAGTTAGTGTTGGGTTTCTTATACCTAACTTAACTCGTTTACGAAATAATTAACTATTCTTCAAAATGTAGACCAAAATTTAAGAGGCATGCCTGTCATGCGTACTTAAGCTAGATATTTTAAATTGTATTTATTTTTTAACTAAAGCATTAGACTTGATAATAAAATAAAAGTAATGCACAAAAATTATACAGGGTGAACAAAAACATACCATGTGATTCAAAATGATTGTCGTAAAAAAAAAACTGTTTTCCGGGAAAATTTATCTATACTTATTACCAATTTAATGAGCGAAGTTAGCTACATACAAATTTCATACATTAAATGAATTTTCTTGACATTTAGCGACACTGACGTGCGTGTTGTAGTATCTTTCGATTATTTATCTTATAATTTTTTTCAAATCGTTTATATTTGCATCTAATATCACCAACAATAGTATTTCTGAATACTGTAAGAAAATAAGGGAATTTATCTGTGGTAATAGCTCAACAAACAGGTAAAAAATCAATATTAACATTAAGTGAAATAGTTTATTACATTTTATAATTTTATAGGCTTAGCATACACTTCAGCGCAATGAGCTGTCAAAAGAAAGTTATATTTTCATCCCTATAAAGTTTCTACGGTACAGAAATTATTACCATTAGATCACGAAAGGCGATTGGAATATTGTCATTGGTTTAATAACAATTTAAGGGACGATGACTAGCTAAACAAATCATTTTTCTCGGATGAAGCCTGGTTTTATCTAACAGACTATATTAATTTACAAAACTATTGTATCTGGTCTGCAGAAAATCCACACGAATTTCGAGGAACGCAATTGCATCCCGTAAATGTTGGAGTTTGGTTAGCTATGTCCAGGCAACGAATAATAGGGCCAATTTTCTTCGAGGAAACTGTAACAGCACAACGTTACCAACAGATGTTGGAATTGTTTATTGCAGAGTTACAAGAAAATGAGCTTGAAGCAGGTTATTTTCAGCACGATAATGCTCCAGCACATACTGCTCGACAAACCTGCCAATATCTTCAACAGTTTTTGCTGATAGGTTCGTTAGAGCACAAAGATGGCCACCAAGATCGCCTGATCTAACCCCATTAGATTACTTTATGTTTGGCTATCTAAAAAATAGGATCTATAGAAACCACATGCATACCATAGAAGAACTGAGAGATATAGTTTTGTCACTTAATAATTATACTAATTGTATGTTATAATTTAAAGTAATAAATAAATTTAGTTAAACACCAGTTAGTACTGAATTGTAAAATCATAATTTAGTAAAGTTAAATTAATTACATTTCATTTTTACAAGCAGAAACACCAATCCATAGTCGTTTATATAATGCGAGTTCAAATATAGGTTACGTTTTCCTTATTTATGACAGATCCGTTTACTTTCTTATGTTCCAACACTGACTTAGTTCAAACCTTCATTACAAACACGCGGCATATACCTACACCCTGTTACTATCTATAGGAGCGGATTTGACAATCATTTTGAATCTCTGTGTACTTTCAATTTTCGCTATCTTTAAAGGCAACTAACTTAACAAAAACAATTTGAAAATATGTTAGCACTTTTCGTATATAAACCGACGCAAATGTGATGGCTCACTCTGTATAATAAAATAAATAAGAAAAGAAATAAACAATCACTGAGATGTAAGAAGAACGTTACATATAAAATTATTTGTTGACAGGTTTGACATTTAATTATGTTGGTGAAATAATTGGCATGGCCTATCCTATTAAAAATAGGTATTATTATTTCTGTTAATCGTGATTCAGTATCTTTCTTTTTTCAAAAAATATGTCATTAGTTTTATATTATTTGATACTAACACATATTTATCTACTAATTATTCATTTATATAAAGCTTATGTACTAAACCAACATGAAAATTAATGGAAAACTCCTTAGATTTATTTAAAATCATTAATTACAAAATTCTGCATGACGTATCATAAATATTTAGTATAAATTAAAAGGATTTTGTGTAAAGGTTGATTTAACATTAAGCAAGATGGTGTGCAAGCAGGTGCTATTTAAAAAAAAATCAAGTTTCCTTGGGATAAAGTTAAGCAAATGGTCAGGACTACAGTGGACAGCTGTATATAATTATCGATTTTAGTTTCACTGTTGCATCAAGCTAAGTATGTATCATTGGTATTTAAAATATGAATATCTAAAACAAATGCATATACAAGCTAATCAGTAATCAACTAACTAGTCTTCGGTGAGACTTCCTGTACAATGTATAATAAATAATAATTCTCAAAGAAACGAATTAAATATTTGAGTGTAGCTGCATCGCCGAGGGACCAACAAAGGAACAAATGAAACAGGACGAATTAATTCTATATATTTTCTTAATCAAAAATCCAATTTAAATTTCAATTTAATGTACCTACGTATAACTCCGGGCTACTCACAAAGGTCAGCGCGTACAACGAAAAAGGAAGCGGTTCTTCATTTTGAGAGCGCCCTCGAGCCTTTTGCAATTCCAATTCAACCTCTTCTATAAATATATTTAAATTAATTAACTCGGAAAATTACGTTCGATAAAGGGGGACTTGTGAAATATTTACATGTACAATTTAATTAATTTTTATAGGAGGCTGTTTTATTAGGGTTTATTTTAAAGCTATTTTAATGTTATATCGTTTACTTTGATTGCGTGACATCACACTCATATTACTGAAAATTAATAACTGAATTAAGCAAGAAATGATTAAAATCACGAAACATAACCTCAACTGTCAAAAAATGACAGCAGTAACGAAATTACAACAGAGTATTCCGTAATGAGACAATTTATCTCGTCTGCTAACACAAATGAGCTATATTCTGCGTTTATTATTGATTTATAACACAATCTCCGAATGTATAAAGACATCTTATCGGGTAAAATTACCCTTTTAGATATTTTTTTACAACTGGGCAGTAAGGTTCAATATCTATTCAAAGAAGAAGGCCTTTAATGCTGATAAGGATAAGTGGATCTGCAATACCTGTTCGCGACGGGTACCTACATAAATAGTTCAGGTATGAGATGCAGACCATTCAAGCTTGCAATAGATTAGATACTTCCGGTTTCTTGTAATAAATTCAAAAGGGTCTGCCTATACCGACGACTTCTGGAGGGTGACTCACCACTATGGCCTCTTGGGTATTTCCAATAAATAAAGAAAGAAATAAAATTTATGAATTGTGTACGAGACGAGGAATCGCTTTACATATTTGATATAAAAAAATCATTTACATCAATGGCTCATAATTGAGGCTATTTTCAAATTAATTTCTTTATTTAGCCTACTTGAATTAATTAAAAATCTATCTAAAATACATAATCTTTTTCATTTACACTATATGGTTAAATTTTTTACAGACATTTTAACTTTGAAATTTAAATAAGTCATACTTTACTTGTTAAAAAATGAACTAGATTAAGAAAAAAGCTCACAAAAGAAAATAGGGAAATAAATAAATATATTAAGACAGAAAATAGTCCAAATTTAAATTTTGGATTGGGTATATTACATTGTTGTACCAATACATATAGCCACTAAGAAGTTTCTCAATGTTCGTTGTAACAATAAATTGTTTTACATAGTCCCAATGCAATATTACTCAATAGCTACTGTTAATTATTATTACGAACTATTTTTTTGTGAGTGAACATAACAGCTACATTATACAGGGTGAGTTTTTTTATCTTGAGACAACGGAATATCTCTAAAACACTGTATCAAATCAAAAAAAGCTCTTAATAAGATTTGTTGTGCCCCCTATACTAGGGGCTCACTGAATGGTGCCGAACTCGATCCCCCACCTCACCCCATCAGAGTGCGAAGGGGGACAACTTTGAAATCTTAAATGGGAACCCCTATTTTGTATTGCAGATTCGGATTCTACGCCATCGAGTATGTAGTTTTTGTTTGAAATTTTTTTCGATTCGTAACAGATTGCGCTGTAATCGCAAAAAACATGATTGTGAACGTCTAGAAAAAATACACAAAAAAGAGAAGCAAGCAAACATGATTTTGTGTTTTTTTATTTTAGCATTAAATAACATTTCAAAGATGTAAATCATTTCAATTCTCTCTTGTAATGTTATAGCCTCTATTACCAAATATTCAACACTAACTAATTTGAATTGGATTAATAATTAATAATTTAAATAGGGATCGGACAATGTGTAAGTATTCACAGCTTGTCAATACTCAATAAAGTACGGTTTTGTATCGTTGAATAGCATTCCAATCGCGAATAAATAAATGTATCGAAGTGAAGGGGCATAGTTTCGAACACATGGCTTTTTGAAATGTTAGTTTATGTTAAAATAAAAAAAAAACAAAATCATGTTTGCTTCTCTTTTTTGTGTATTTTTTCTAGACGTTCACAATCATGTTTTTTGCAATCAGTTACGAATTGAAAAAAAAAGTTTCAAACAAAAACTACATACTTGATGACGTAGAATCTAAATCTACAATACAAAATGGGGGTTCCCATTTCAGATTACAAAGTTGTCCCTCCTCCCACTCTGAAGGGGTGGGGTGGGGGATCGAGTTCGGCACCATTCAGTGAGCCCCCTACATTATAACAAATCTTATTAAGATCTTTTTTTTTAATTTGATGAAGTGTTTTAGAGATATTCCGTTGTCTCGAGATAAAAAAACTCACCTTGTATATGTGTTCTATTTACTTTATGGAATCATCAATGCACGAATTTCATTCTGAACCGGACAAACGAAGCTATTAAGCGTATACCTGGAATCACATCATAATATCAGGATAACTACTCTGTTTAAAGGTAAATAATATTACATCACGAGCCAGTATTCCCCGCTCCTGCATATATTTATCCCCTTTTGATGATTCTGACGGATTTAAATCATAATTAGTGTGGAAGTGTCATCCCATTAATTCATAATTATGGGGGAGGGGAAGGGTTTATCATTGCAATGTTTGATAACTTGCATAGATATCATCAAGATAAATTACAAATAAGAGAGGTTTTAAGACGCTACCCTGTGGAGCACCCGTTTGGACAGCTTTAAGCTAGCATTGATTAAATCGAGAAGACTCCCAATCAATAATATTAAATATCTTTTCCACTATTGCATGTTTCAACTGAATGCTATCTTCAGGTAAAAGAATGTCAAATTAAGAGTATGAAATTTAGATTAAACAAGTGACAATGTGCATTTATTTTTTTAATATATAATATTCTGAATGGATTAGAATAGTTTTTACATTTTCTATCCAGAGTAAATTATTAGTGTGAAATAATTTGGTTGCTCGAAATATGACTTTTTCCTTTTGTCCAGTTTGGAATAAAAACAATCTTTGTTTTTGAGTTCTTTTAATAGTATTGATGTAGCTTTTAGGTTTTTATGAGCACTTTCCGTTTTCCCAAAGGAGATGTGCAATCGGAATGAAATGTAATTTAACATATAGCGCATTAACGCATATAAGATTGAATTATCGTGTGTTGCACAACGCATAAATGACACCGGACATAGGATTGATATTTAAAACCTTGACGAATTGCTACCAACGCCAAACTGTAAGCTAAAATTAACAAAAATCTTGAACGCTAAACCTACACGCAACCGAAACGAAAACCTCAACTTGCGTGTACTCCTGTCGACCCAAAATGATAATTCTTCATTCAGCAGCTGCGGCAAGCGGGACTTAATTCCCGGTGACGCTGTATCTGTTATAGCAAGAACAGTATGCTGACGGCGTAGCTCAATGGAGATGGCAGTGGGCTATCTTAAGGTATTCGTTTAAATCTCGGTAAATGGGCGCCAATGCTCGGATAAAGACCGAAGTATACAAAATTCAATAAAGAAGTGCACTTACACTAATGACTAATTGAGGAGCATCCGTGCAAAACCGGCTAAATCCATTTTCTTCAGTTTTTCGTTTTTTTGTGTATTTCATATCTTTAGCTTTATATCTATCGACTAGTAAAGTATTTCGGACCCAAACCGGCTAAAACTGTGTTAAAATCGCATTTGAAAAGTAGCTTTTGGTGCAAAACCGGATAAATCCACGTTTTCATAGCAAAAGCGGCTATTTCCAAAATAAACGAGTTTTAACTACTTTTAACAAGTTTTACCGACAAGTCAGCTGTTTCATCATTCGATTAGTGCCGGTGGCAATTGACGCCGACGGTTTAGTATGTATTCAGCAGTGAGAGGAAGAGGTTAGTGCTATACTGATGTTACTTTTGACAGACGTCTCGTGGTTATATTAAAATTTTGAAAGTATTGTTGTTGTTAGTTGGTAGTTTGTGTTAGTCGGTGTTAGTAGAGGTATTAGTTTTGTTTTTAGTAATAATAATAATCAATATTATGGACTTAATGAGATCACTATTGAAGCGGGAAATGACGGCAGCCGAAAGCGTAAGACAAAAGTATCTAAGCGGCAGATGAATAAAGCTAAAAGGTATGTTTTTTCGCATATTATATTAAGCGTTAAGGCGTAGTTGCCTTCATCGCAACGTTATTTTGCAGTACGGCGACGCAGATCCGGCTTTTCGAAATTTCATTCGTCCTTGCAACATAATGGACGTAGTTTTAAATGCTTGAGTTTGCAACAGCGTGAAATGCATTCTATACGAGAACGTTTTTATTCAGATGCCAGTAAAGTAAATCAAGACGTCCGATTATGCCATATGCTATCTGCAGAACCTGTTCGTCGTAGAAGGAGTCAGGGTCTGATAGAACAGAAAAGATGACTGTTTCCTACTTTTGAAAAAACGAATGGCGAGAGTATAAGAGTGTCAAAAATTTTTCACGGCTGTTTTGGGAATTACCAAGCATAGAACAAACACTGTTGCCAAAGTGATTCTTGAGGGAGGAACTCCAAGAGAAAAAAGAGGCGGTAATCGGGTGTCTAATAAAACTGAAGATAAGAAAAATTTGGTTCGAAATTTTATTAAAAAGCTGAAAGGTCGTGAATCACACTATAATCGCAAAAAATCAAGGAGAATGTATTTGAGCGCCAATCTTTCCATTGCCAGATTACGAAAGATGTTTAATCACCAAAATGAAGCAGCTAATTGGGTTTCCTATAATATGTTTAGAAACATATTCGTTAATGAATTCAATATCGGGTTCTCATCCCCTGCTTCAGATGTTTGTGGAAAATGTGCCAGGATTAAAGAGCAATACAAAACGGAAACTAATATAGAAAAGAAAAGACAGCTAATTACTGAGTATCGTGTTCACAGAAAAAGGGCGAGTGCTTTTTATGAGCTTGCAAAAGAAACTCCTGAGGGAAGTTTGAGTTTTTGTTTTGACCTGCAACAGGTGCAGCCTCTACCTCGCACACCAGTGGGTGATGCATTTTAATGCCCATCAAATCAGTTTCTACGCATTTTGTTGTGTTGGTATGTCTCACGAAATCCTACTTTCTATGTTTGGACGGAAGACGCTGCCGGTCGAGGCTCAACCGAAGTGGGCTCTGCATTGCTGTGTCACCTAGATACCTGGACTATGCTGATTATACACAGATTCGACGATTCTGTGATGGATGCGCAGGCAAAACAAAAATTCTCATGTAGTACATACTTTGATGTTTTGGCTTGCAAATAAAGCTCCCGAGAATGTTCGTGAAATCATAATAACATTCCCAGTACGGGGTCATAGTTTCATGGCAGCCGATAGATGCTTTGGAAGGGTGGAACGAATACTAAGAAAACATCCTGTTATAACTACAACAGAAGAATATATTGATCTATATTCGGAAGTAGGCGGCGTTAAAAAATTGGGCTATGACTGGAAGATATACGACATCAAGGAACTTGAAACACGATACAAAAAAGTGAAGGGCATTGCAGATACTAAAAGAATTCAGATTCAGAGAGGCAACAATCGTTGTACGCAGAATGCTGAAATAAGGGTCACCACTCATGAATATTATAGAATTCAAAGCACAACCAATGCTCATCAGACTTTATTGAAAAAGGGGAAGGAGCAAGATATTCATGTAGTGTTAAAAGAGGTCAAGCTTAGAAACACTATACCGGAAAAGAAAAAGAAAAGTCTCTCTCACCTCATGAATGAAGCATTTGGAACAAAGTGGAGCAACCGTCCTGACTTAGAATGGTACAAGAACCTTCTATTGCCTGTAGATGAGGTGAGGGAAGAGGATGATAATATTGAGCCATGTGACTGCCTTCATGAGGAGGCTGCAGTTTTAATATAAGTTTCTATGAAGTTAATTTAAGAATTTTCCTGTTTCTGTTTTTTTTTTGTTATTCATTTTTTAAAGTTTTTTAGAGTTTTATGTTTTATTTGTGCATATTTTATTTAAAATAAAGTGCTTTTTAACATTTTATCACCGGATTTTCGAGCAAACCCGGCTATATCCTATGGTTTTTCTCAAATTTTGGCCTTATTGTGAACTTTTCAAAATTGACAATAGGTCCTATCAATCGACCTCATCAAAGCCCACAAAACCTATTTTTTATATTTCCTATATCTGTTAAGGCCGAAAAATGGGGAGTTTTTTGGCATTTTCCCTACATTTTACCAAAATGGATATAGCCGGTTTTGCACGGATGCTCCTCAATTACACTAAGTTCGCAGATGAAAGGTATAAGTTACCGCAAAGTTGGCTAAAGCATGTGATTCAAATAGGGTCGAAATGACGGTACGTCTACACGCGACCAAGGTAGTCTGGAAAAAGTGGTGAGGACGGAAGGATGCTTCTATCTCGGAAATCAAATATCCTACGTTGATTGTCTAAGTGCGGAACTAAGGACCTAAACCTATTGGATGAACTCTAAAGTAACATCCGCTCTACAATAGACATTAGTGATCACAATGGCTGAGACGATTAATAGAGCCATGAGGATGCTATCTCTTACTAAACTAACTAACTAACATGTGCGCAAAAAGACTAACAATTTATTGCTTCTCTGCACAGAAATAAAATAATATGCTCGTTGAGATGAAACAGGTTACCTGAAACACATATATTGGGCAATTTCTGAAAGCCAGTATAGCGCAATAACCATTGTATATGTACCATAATAGACGAAATACACATTGATACGTCCTACGGTTACAACTTCAAGCAATAATCTAAATTAATAATCCTTTTGAATAAGTTAGATTATGCATTGTACCCAACAGGTAACTAAAGCACCCTACAGATATGTGGAGTATATATTCATACCGAAGCAGGATTATATCTATTCTGTTCTATACAATGGAAAGGGGTGAACTTTAGACGACTAACACTGTAGTGGAGAGCGTATACGAGGCAAATGGTATGCCGCGGAATCAATTTTGGCCACCGTTCAACTCTGGCACCGCACAAAGCGGTCACAGGTTGCGCGAAAATTAATTTAGTTTATGGAATGTGTGCCAAAATTATAACAATATGTGCACGGGAGGTAAAAATAGCGCAAAAGAAAGTGAAAATTGGGAGAATTCGTTCTATGATAATGGCATAAACAAAAGTGAATGCGTTTATCACTAATATAAAAGATTTGTTTTTCAAATAAGAACAAGATCGGATTTCGAGGAAAAATCATGACATTATCGATAATATTTGGAGATAATATTTTAGTATTTTAGATTGTATTTAGCATGAGATGACATTTTATCTTATTTCTATAATACAGAACTTGCGAATCACCCTGTATGTGCAAAAATTCATTTTCTCGCAAAAAATATTCTCACATTCCTATAATGCTTCCATAGAATAGATATTAAGATAAACAAACATGAATGAATGTAATCAATATTAGTGGCAGTCAGAAAAACAGGATCGCACTCAAGGCCAAGTTGCAATTTTCTTAACACTGACTGGAGATAATATTTCTTTGTTTTAGAATTAAATTCGTTATAACAGCAGCTTTCCATCTTTCCTTTAACAAGGCAATATTTGTGATTCACCCTGTATATGTAAAAAAATATTTTATCCTAGGAAACATCCACTTTTATATTAAGAGGAATAAATTTTAACGTGAAAAATAATATTTTTTTATTAAAATTCACGTGATAATGTGATTTTTTATGTACCACACGAATTTTGGAACGAAAACACAGGACTGGACTGACTCTGAGTAAAATCGCAATTTTTTTGTTAATAGTTTTGGCTTTGCATACGTGGTAACATCAGCTTCCGTTCCCCTGTTGCGAATCACTTTAATGTACGTGAAAAATTAATTTTTCCACGAAAACCTCGTCATTCATTATTACCTATTGTACCTACTAGTATTCATACGTATTAGAAGAGACACCAAAATGCATGAATTTAACATTACTATAGGAAATTTAGGTGAAAAGAGCAGGACCGGACTGGAAAACAAAATTATAATTTTCTCGATAACGGCTGCAGATAACTTCACAAAATTTTGAATTTATATGTATTATAATAGCACTTATCACTATTCTTTTAATAATACAGTAGTTGTGAATCACTCTGTATATGTGAAAATTCATTTTACGCTAAGAAATACCCATTTTTCATACATCTAAATGCATCCACAATACATATATTAAGAAAAAAGAAAAATGCTTGAATTTAACATTGCTATAGGAAATTTAGGTGAAAAAAGCAGGACCGGACTGGAAAACAAAACAGATAACATCACAAAATTTTGGATTTATATCTATTATAATAGCACTTATCACTATGCCTTTAATAATACAATAGTTGTGAATCACTCTGTATATGTGAAAATTCATTTTACGCTAAGAAATACCCATTTTTCATACATCTAAATGCATCCACAATACATATATTAAGAAAAAAGAAAAATGCTTGAATTTAACATTACTATAGGAAATTTAGGTGAAAAAAGCAGGACCGGACAGGAAAACAAAACAGATAACATCACAAAATTTTGGATTTATATCTATTATAGTAGCACTTATAACTCTTCCTTTAATAATACAATAGTTGTGAATCACTCTGTATTGGCGAAAATTAATTTTCTGCTAAGAAATACATCTAAATACATTCGCAAGAAATATAAAAAAAAGAAAAATGAAGGAATTTAACATTACCATAGGAAATTTAAGTGAAAAAAAAACAGAATCGGATTCGAAAACAAAATTACAATTTTTTCGATAAGGGGTGGAGCTAACATCACAAAATTTTGAATTTATATATATTATAATTGCACTCATCACTCCTCCTTTAATAATACAGTATTTATGAATCACCCTGTATATGTGAAAATTCATTATCTCCTAGAAATTCCCACTTTCAACACTTCCACCACATCCAGAGCGGAGATATCAATACCGGCAGAACGTTTCTACATAAAATTTACTCGAAAACATCGAGGGAACAAGCAATACAAAATCCATTCGAATTTTAATTAAAAATCCCCAACCATACGGAACTAATTGCAAATGCAGTTGATACGCTACTGTGTAGTATGCATATGTGAAAGGTTTCTCCTCCCGCTTCCCTTTTATTTCCCGTGCCACCCTGTTTGTCCATTAAATACTGACCCGTTTAGAACTACCCCTCACTACCGGATCTCGCAGAGCCTTGCCATTCCCACAAAGCTCGCTGATTGCTGCTGACAGTGATATTAAGCCTCGCTCGAATGACGGGCAGTATCAGGTTTAACTGTTGTTGAAAAGTCTGGTCGTAGATTTTAAATTTAACAATAAAACGGCTAGCGCCTTTTGTAGGTAGCTTTGTTTATCAGATCCAACTGCTAGATTGAAATTCAGAGCAGATTAATTTTACTTCTGTAAACATCTCTCTATTTTGTTAGTTTTAATTTAGAGGATACTGATGTAAAAAACATATTTGTTTTTACGTAATATAATTTTATGGAGTTGTTTTTTATATTGTATTTTTCTAATTACAAATCGATGCATAATAAAAAATTTAATCAAAAAATGATCGCAATGGGATATTTTACTTATTCATTATTCATGAAGGAATAGATTCCAATTATACCATAAAATGCAATACTAAAGAAAGAATGATCTGTAACTGACAACGAATAACAACATTATACACTTAGATGCTAAACAACTACACGTTACTATAAAGAAATATATTGAAAATATCTCAAACATTTTGTATAGAAATAATATTTATTAATTCTAATTTATTTACGTATTCTAAAATTTTCAATGTATACAAAAAAATTTATTCGAGGCATATATATTTGTAATTGTTATTCATTTGGTAGTTTTTTTTTTAATCCCTAAAAACACACCTCCAGTTTACTTACAAAGGTTTTCATTTTAGATTTTTTTTAATAAAACTGAGGAAACACAATTCCTATTTACAAATTTCAGGATTTATTCTATCACAAAATAAGTTTAATTATAAGTTAGTATTAAAATCAAACCTGGCCGTCAAAATGAGAATAATTTATGTTCTTTCCCAATGAAAATGGTGTGACATTTGTGTGTGACAAAATTTCATTGTTATCAATTAGATTTCAAACAAATTAAAAGAATATTGCGCCCTAATAAAAAGAGTAAAAAGAATAAAACAACAAATGTAAACCAATTTAAATCTTTGGAAAATATTTAATTCACTTATAGCGGCGACATCTATGAATAAATATTGTAACTTACATGATCCGTAATAAAAAAGAAAACTTTTTTAGCCAATTCTATTTACTATGAGAGGGCGCTTCTATTCCAGTTTCAAATAAATATTTAAACATTTATTGAACACAAATCTTGCTCCAAAAGATTATTATTTTGTTCTTTTTTATTGCACTGTAAAAAATTTAAAGTTTATTTTTACCTCTTCTAAAAATGAAAATTATATGTTATTTGTAAATAATTTTGAATTTGGTTGACTCACACAACAGCACACATTAAAATTAAATTTAAATTTAGAGATGGCACCTGTAATTAAAATTAATATATATTAAAAACCTATTGAGCCTTAAGACATAGCAAATGACTCCATCTATCGGCCAATTTTATTTGGCAATGATGTACCAAACACCCTATATATTCATCAAATTATTTTAATACACAGACTAATTCTAGATACCTTACCTTATTTTACATTTTGTCTATTTTTTGTCACATTATTTCGGACTGCAAAGATCTCTACCCCAAATTCAATCCATAAAATCAAACAAATGGAAATGATTTACTTTCTCAACAAAGCAACAAATTGCATTTTCATAATCTGTAAGGCTTTATGTGTATCAAAATATAATTTGTGAATTTAAACTAATATTATTATATTCAACACCAGATAAATTTCCATATAAAGAAATTGATTTCAAAATCATTGAAGCGCGACATTGTGTGCATAAATTTATGTAGCTCCATACAAAATAATAATAGTTATGAATGAACTAAATAATAAAAAATATTTCGATGCAATAGCTTCAAATTTAATGTTCAAAAAAAAAATACGAAATTCACGTTTATCAGCGCCATCTGTGTGTGAATAGCTTAACTTTCGCCAATTGTAATAAAACAGAGAACTGTAATCTTATTAGTCGATGCTATTGAGTACGAGAGGGCGCTACTTAAAAAAAAATATAAAATTCTATTTAATATACATAAAATTATTTATTTAATTATTATTATATTAAACGTTTAGCTCTTTTTTTAATAATATCAAACATAATCAATACAGATAACGTAATACCTCTAATTTTCATTATCCGCATACGTTATGCACATATATATATAAAAAGGTAATTTTTAAATAAATAATCAAATCCTTATAATTTCCCAGATCTCCAAAACGATAACAGAGATATACCGTATACACTCATCAGGCACGTCAATCTTTCTTATCTAAAACACGATACATCCAGCTGATAAGGCACCGCACTCCAATTAAATAGTATTCACCATCGTAGACATCCTCACACCCATCAACACATCACAGCATCTTTTCAACCTGTGAAGACCATGGACCTGTACGTCACCCCGTTGAGTGCACCCTGTAATGCGGTCCTCCTCGCCGCGAAAGCTTTAAATCTGAAGTTGAACGTCAAAGAGGTGAATCTAAGCGCTGGGGATACAAAAAAACCCGAATTTCTGAAGGTATGCCATCAAGAGCAAAAAAAAAAACTTTTCTGACGTATTCTTTTTGTTCTCAGATGAATCCGCAGCACACTGTGCCGACTTTAGACGATAGCGGATACTATTTGTGGGAGAGTAGGGCCATCTTAACCTATCTGGTTAACAAGTACGGAACTCGTGATGACCCTTTGTATCCTAGGGACCCCAAACCCAAGGCTTTGGTCGAACAGCGTTTGTACTTTGATGCGTTGACGCTGTACCCGGCGTTCGCCAACTGTTATGTAAGTGTTGCTGGTTTATTTCAGCGTGTTTGATCATATATAAATTGAGTTATGTCATGACTACGTAAAAAAGTGTAGAAAATGTCATCAAAATATATTTTGTTTTGTTCTGGTTTGGTATATCGAATTTTTAATCTTTAAATCACTTTCACTTCGATCACCACTGAATTTAATCTTCACAAAAGACCAAATCAGAATGGTTTCCTAAATACTTGTTAATATTTGGGGTCTTAGCAATGTTTGTTTCATACGCTGGAAAAAATAGATTGTAGAAATTGGATTAACTCTTGATATTATTAACTACTATAATCATTATTGTCAAAAGAGAAATACAATATTTATTTCATAAAAAAGAAATTATTCCAACACTAGCTGCTTCAAAAATAACGCGAAAATACAAATCCATTTACACAAAGTACGCAAACGCGATTTAAACAAGCCATAATCTAATTGAAATTGAGTTCAAGCGAAGTGTAACTGACCTACATAGTTGGCGATATTACATTTACCTTACTATATATATATACGTCATAACTGTGCAATTATAGTGCACACTATTACAGATAGATAATAATCTAGCACTCGTACGTAAGTTCTAAGTAAATATTTACGCAAAATCTTACGATATGGCAAATTTGCCAAGTACACTCGAGTTGTATTTCTATTTTAAGAGCAAATAATCATTTGCCACGTACACAACAATCGTTTATCTATAACACATTTAGCACCTTCACTGAAAATTCACATGGATTTACTTGAGAGAGTGAAATGTTCCACCTCAAAATTTAACATTTTTTTATTGTTTTTAAATAATTTTCAAATTAAATATGCAAATAGTACAACAGGACCAGCAAAATTACTTTATTTATGAAATGCTAAATAATCAATCACTATTCGTCCTACTCTCACTAATAAATAATTTCCCTATAATCGTTAATATATTCGGTTAGCTATCATTATGTTTACGCCCATGTAATGACGTTAGTTATCTCCCAGCATTCGCCAAAGAGTAAGGGAAAACCATGGAAAACCGTTACTCTGGGGCATAAACAAAAAAAGTACCGCAAAATTATTACAATAATACTGCTTTTGACATAAAAATTAAACGATTTCTCAATCAAATATTACTGGATTTAGTATGATTCATTGATAACAGCTGATAGTTTTATAAACCTCTACCTCGAGAAATGTATTTAGCTGGTTTTATTGTTAAATACTTTAAAATAATTAATCCTACACCGTAAGCGGAAACATCAAAAGGAAACATAACTATATAGCCTCTTGATTTGAACCACTACAAATCGTCTGAATCTTTTGAGTACCCTACATTTAAGTAGTAGATATGATTTTCATGTTTAGGTACTTAAACTAATACTTCAAATGTGTTTTTTTTTTCTTCGATGTGACAAATTCTAGAAGCAAAAAAAATAGATGAGTGGAAAGTGTTAATATCGCAATAAGTTTATCTCTAAACTGCGATAAGAAGCAATATGCATTTAGAAGGAAATTAATCCTTCAAATACGAAATAATTGCTTCTTGATATTGTCGTGTTTCGCCATGAAAATATTATAAGGGTATCTTATCTGGGCTATGTTTAATAAGTTCCTAATGAAGTAAATGCCTCCACAGCTTCTACGATACTTTAAAAAAAATTCGACAGTTCCAAGTACTACCAAATCTAAATTCACTCTATTCTTGTAAATCTTAATCTATGTAATGCTATTCACTGTTTCGTCGTGCACACAGGCGTAGTTTAGGTTCCATTCTTGCCTTATATAAATTGACGGACACACTACCCAGTGAAGCAAATTCAAATTTCCCGCAATTATTTTTAGTAACTTCAACATTAAAGCATGAAATTACCTACGATTTTGTATTACATTAATAGTTATTTGAATACCTTTAAGTTGAAGTTACTAAATATAATTGCGGGAAATTTGAATTTGGTTTACTGGGTAGAACTTGCACTTTTCTCAAACTCTTGTAAACCAACTCTTGAACTCAAAATGTTCCACACAATAATCGACCACACCAAATGAATGCAGCGTCCACTGAAGAATTATCTGGCAAGTCCTCTGATATAGACTTTAACTTTGAATGCATGCTATTTGAAGCATGGAATACGACAACATCGAAGAATGCAATACATTACACTTCTGCAACACATCCCATTACTATACATTTTGATAATAGCAAATGCATAAAAACAATACAATCTTTCGGTTGAATCCTTTGTATCCTTATAAAACCAACTTGATTCATTTCACTAGCAATAAGTAAATACACGCAAACTCTACACCAAGTACATTTATCAGATTATTGGCACTAGTTGCTCCCTTATTAAGTTAGATCAGAAGGTTATGTTTTGTTTAATGCTACGAGCCATTTCTGCACTTTCTTCTTTATTAAAATATATTAACAACTATTATTTCTATTATCATCGTTTTAAAATTATAATCTAGGTCACTTAATAATTTTGCAGTAGTCCAAAAAAAAAAAATGTGACAATCTCATCACCTTTTAATATTCCCAATCAATGCCAAACGAAACAATTAAAATCATCCGAATTTTCTCTCGACAGTATCCAATCATTCTTCAGGGACAAACCGAGGTCGATCCGACGAATTTGCAGAAGGCGAAAGACGCCTTCGAACTCTTCGATACCTTCCTGGACAGCTCAGAATATGCTGCGGTGGATACCTTCTCAGTAGCAGATATAGCATTGCTGGTAACGGTATCTGGGTTCGAAGCCTGCGGTTTCGATTTGAGCCCTTACAAACGCGTTCAACTCTGGTTTGGTAAAGCCAAAGAAGCCTGTGTCGGCTACGACGAAATACTGGGCAAGACTATGGAAATCTTCAAAGAGAAATATCTTGAGAAAGCTAGTCAAAATAATTGAAAAATGATGTCATGTATTATCGCTTTTTAAATAATAAAAATTATTGGACAGCAATATTTGTAATTTTCTTAATGGGGCACTAAATAATTGCGATGTAATAAACTCATTTATATTGTTACACACATTTAGTTTGTGGATTTATCATGCGTGACTATTATGCAATTGTTAGCAGTAAAGGTTTTGTAATCTCGATCTTGATAACGTGATAATTATGTCTGTTTATAAAGTGTAATTTAGGAAATTAGTCATTGGCAAATAGGTATTTTAGTGTATATTCTTGGACAAACAGGATTAGTTTATAATATACAGGCTCTGTGTGTAATTCTAAATTTGGGGGGTAATTGAATTTATAGCAATGTTCTTTGTATATTTTTTAAGTTTGTAATTATTTACGCGGCAATTGGGAGTGCACAAAAAAAAAAAACATCGAATGAAGTTTTGTATTCTCAATTTTATTTTACTACAATAAATTGCAAAACGAAAATTCAATACAGGAATTGTACTTATTAAAAAACTACATTTACTAAAATCAGAGTATAAATGTTGAATCGGTCGCTCCAGTGTTTTTGGCGTAATTTCTGATATAGGCACATACTTTTTCTTCGACAAAATCCCACACAAAATGGATCTAGCGGGCCACATGATAGTCCGCCACGGCCAATCCATCTGTTTGGAAAATGTTACTCCAGCCACTCGCCAATATTAAAAGCATATCGCATGGGAGCTCCATCGTGCATGCACATTGAGTCGCACATTCAATGGCACGTTGCTAACCGTATAGTGCTAATTGAGGGGTCCCCATCTACTAAGTCTTAAAAATCTGCTTTATCACTACTTACCGTGCATAGCCTGCAGAATCTAACATTAAGAATACTGATGTTGGTCTTAAAATATTAGGTTAGATGAGTGGCATTATTACGTTTATTGACGTATGAAAACAGGAATCATTACAAATTATTATTAATTTGGAGCTGAAGCAAGCATGTAAAAGAACCAATAATAATTCATAACTGATTATTTAGAAATTAATCCAACACTAATAAATACACAACACAACCAAGGGTTAATCAAGACACAAAATAGAGGACACTGCACTCGACACTTGACACACATTATTTTAAAAAGACAATGAATTAAGTTAGTTAGTGATAAATAGCGATAGTTTAAAATTAGTATCTAACAAATAAATTGATTTAATATAACCTTGGAATTTCTGCACAACGACAATAATTCTTCTTATCCATGTACTTTCTTAATTCTTGTCCTGTTGCATATAATAGATTCATTCGGAAATCCAAAGAAATTGCGACCATCGTTAACATCAGAATTTATCTTGCAAGAGCGAATGGCACAATAGCATGATGCCCATTGGCGTCTTAAATGGCTTAATTTTTGAGCAATATTAATGTTAGATAAATTTTGAGATTTTCGTTAGAATTTCTAATGTCCTAGAATATCTATATTATACAAAATATTACTGGAATATTTAAAAAACAATATTCTTTGCACTTATTCTGGGAATAATTGTAGGTATATATTAATATTCTAAATCTTCGTAGAATATTCTGATAATAATTGGAATATAAATACTAAAGATCTAAAACAACGCTAAAAGCAAAAAAATATTCTTGGAATATCCTTTGCTATCTGGGATTAATACCGCTGTTTACAATTGCCATCTTGAATACTGTATTCACTGTACTATGTTGCCATATATTTTCAATGGAAATGTGTGAAAAATATCAATTTGTGGTCAAACAGCCAAAAACATCTTATATATTGGATACGATAGAACATCACTCTCTATAATATAACGGTATTCATCAATGTAAAAGATACAGGCAATAATTAGAAGAGCTTCTTGTACTACTTACTGATATAAGCAAACGACCCATCAAGTGTAGAAGATAAGATCTCAGATCACTATTAAAAATAATAGAAAATCACTGCTCTATACCGCAATATTATATTTATCTCTTTAGAGAGATATGTTGACAACTTTATCATTTACGGTTTAAAAAAACCCGGCTTTGATATTTGCCTTCAAAGATTGCTATCAAAATATTTATTCTGAATAAATTGTATTCGCGGAATTCTAAAATTCTGTATTACTTAAAGTATTAAGGTTGAGATAGAATTGTTTTGTTTTATACGTACCTAATCGTAAAACGCATCAATCAAAAATCATATACCAGATACCTATATCATTAAACTGAAAAAGTGTAAATTGTACAATAATTTCTTTGCGTTTTTTTATCTAACCACAACGCCAAAATCGTGATAAAATTATTTATAATAAAAACTGTACTATAAGAGAAATTTGCTTTCTATTCTTATGCATGGATAACTTGTTCAGTTGACTAGATTGTGTAAGTGATTGTAGATAAATAAATTGGTGGGATAAGAAGAGTCCAAATCATTTAGTGCAATAATTTTCTTATCTCCGATTTTTTTTTTTTGCACTTCTATCATTTTACTTCTTAACCCTCCAGTTCATATTTGTTTAAAAAATATCTATCTTTTAACGTAAATTACTGAAAGAGAAGTAAAATAATGGGACAAGCTGCAGATATTCTAAATACATATGAAACGAATTGATCAAATACTACGATAACCAATTAATCATTGTACTTTCTAAGTTACTTTTTCACCATATTTCTACTATCGTCACATTTCTACCGCATTTGTGCCACTTAAATAACTGAAAAATAAAAATATGTACGCGACGATATACTAAGGACATACCAAACCAAATTTGTCACAAAGTTTGCAGTATAACAGCATTAGTCATTTGTCGATTGTATCCATTTACAATCGTGAAAATGCCGTCCTTCGCTAGTTTTTGCAAGTCACTGTTATAACTTTTACTAGTACAGTGTTTGAAACATAATATAATGTAGAAAAAACATGCTTTTCAATGTACGAATTTCTACAACTCAAAACCGCGCAGAAACAACAAATTATTATCGGTACTGTTAAATTTATTTATTCGTTTTTCGATTATATTTTTATGGTACACACGATAAATTTATAAATAACACCAAGAGATAATACTTATACAGTTTTCAAATCATCAAAATATCTTTAATGCCACCGAAAAACATTAGTTTACATACCTAAACATGGAAGATAAAAATATTAAAGCTGTATGCGGGTATTATTATTATTATACTACGTTATAAAAAGCAATAAGTTCCATTACAACATGTGAATATCAAAAGTATTAATTGATAATTGCTGTCTGTAAGCTTACCAAAAAAATATATTGATTCGATCCTAGTAGATATATATATGTAACACAAAACCAACAGAAGTATATTAATTTATGAATGCTCGGACACTGTTTCTATGGAAATTCTTATACAACAACAAAGCATACCTACTTACCTACATAAAATATTTTTTTCTGCTTCAACACAAAATTCAATCAGTACCTAACACATTTTAAAATTTCCACTACTACATAAAGATACACAAGCAAGCAGTTCTCTAAACTATTAACTACATTTTCATTAAAAACATTGTAATAACAAATTTTGTAATTCATTTCATTTTTAGTCATTTCCAAAGCTAGGCATCCGTTTGACATCCAGACTCTAATAAAAATGGCTGATTCCAGTAGTACCAAAATAATATGCTTTTCTATAGAAAATCAAAATAAACCTTTGAACATCTACAGAATACAGGATAACTTTGTTTCACATGTAATAATAATAATTATAATAATTTTTTTATGTTGTATATGTTTATTTGTTATTAAGCAACAAGTTTTATTAAAAAAGATATTAATATGGAAAGTATTATTTGATGATTTCTGCCTGTTTAGATTGTCAAAAAAATATATATTCAATCAATTTTACTCTATACCTACAAAAAGAAAAAATAAAAACATATTTATAAAAGCTTATTGTTTCTATAGAAATTCTTGCGCAATAACAAACAAAACGATATTTCCTTTGACACAGAAATTTAATCAATAAAACAAGGTTTCCTTTCAAGAACATCTATAAATTGATCGTTTTCATTCAAGCAACAAAATCATCATTAGCAGTGGCGTGTTAGATATCTTTATTTCTCATCACGATTCAAACGTAATAATAATTACAATTTTCCTACATAAGGCCAATACCGTCAAGACTAAATTGCACACGTTAATCTTTAATTAATGTTGACCTTTATTTATTTCTTTTGAATAGCAATCTAACAGTAAAGGTACATACAAGCAATGTTGCTTTAGTTTTAGATAGGCGCTGTAATTCTCTAAAGTGACATTCAAACAGACTTAAGTATTAAATTTTAATGTGTAGGTACCATTTTACCAAATTAATTTTGCTATATGCAATAACATTATATATGTAGGCTCCAAAATCATAACATTGCATAATATTGTATATATAAAGATAGTTATAGCCATTATATTTACTTAATAAGTACAACCAACATTAATAAATATTAATGAATAATAATATGATGATAAAATCCTATATTTAAGAAGAAATTATCACAAGACCTTGATGGATTCATTATCCGTAACATGACAGTCATCTACTTTTACGATATTGCTTTTTAACGACTCCCAATTTCATAACAAAATAAACCAAAATCTCCAAATCATTCTCTTGTAAGTAACACTGGAAATGAAACAGCACAATTCGTAGCTCGTCACGAATTTCCGCAGTTCCTAGATGGAATAAAATCTGGCGGAAAATGAAGTTGACCTTGGCTCTCCCGATGTGCCGGCATTCTACATTGTTGTTACTTCAATGGTTGTTCCGCCCGCCATGGTCGTTGGCAAGAAGGGAGCGGGCGCAGAGGGGCTAGGCGCTATTCCAGCTCAAGAAAGATTACGTTTCGCGTGTTATTATTTAACCGGCCGGCAAACACTTGGGACGCGAAGTAAGATTCGTGCTGTTGTCGAAGGAATTACTTGAATGTAAGTATCTACTATTTGTCCTTATATAACCTATAAAACTTACTTTAATCGTGTGTTAGAATTATATTTCTATAAAGATGGGCATCGACTTCTATTATGTGCCGGGAAGCGCTCCTTGCAGGGCCGTTTTATTAGCGGCTAAGGCCGTGGGAGTGGATCTGAATCTCAAATACACGGATTTGATGAAGGGTGAACATCTTACACCGGAATTCATCAAGGTAAGCTGCGATCATTTTTTTTTTCATTCTTTACACTTTGAAGTTAATCTACGCCGCTGATGTTGTAATATTAATAGCCACATACATACCTACATCCTGCATGGGTCTTTGTACGGAATTATTAACGTTTGATCTGCATGACTTTCACTGACATATATAAACTTGATATTTTCTTATAAGGTGTATCGTTTTCCGATATTATCGAACGAGATTATATCGCAACCAACACTTTTTTACAATTCTTAGGTACTATAATTACTGTAACTTAAACGTAAAAGTTGATTTTGTTTAGCCAATAATAAATTCAGCCTTGCTACGTAGCTATAATACTATTACCCACCCATGTTAATATTCAGAACTATAAATGGTACAGTTGATTAGTAATTACCATGAAATTATACACATCTGTTCAAAAATAAAATATTGTGATGTTACCCACGTCTTTTGCTTACCATTAAAAACATTTCTGACACATGTCAATAATCATTGGCGTCGTACTGGGGGTGTATTGAGGTGACGTTTTTAAGAAGCCCCTTAAACTTAAATTTGTAGCAATATAATAGCTATTATTCAAATAAAAGCAAGCCAGCCAGCAGATTGACGTGTAATGACGTTTAATAGACGTTGATATGACGTAATACAGACGTCTATTAAACGTCATTTCATATAATTCTCTTACCCCTGGTAAAGAACGTGAAATTAAAACGTGTGCGGCTCTCATAATTTCAAGTTTTTCTGCTCTTATTAGCATAAAATCTAACCACCCCTTTTTTTAGATTAATCCGCAACACACGGTACCAACTATCAACGACAACGGCTTCAGCTTATGGGAAAGTCGCGCCATTATGACGTATCTCGCTGATCAGTACGGTAAGAACGACAAACTCTACCCAAAAGACCCGAAGAAGCGCGCCTTGGTCGATCAGAAACTGTACTTTGACCTTGGAACACTCTATGCTCGTTTCAGCGACTATTACGTAAGTTATTCGCCTTTCTGATGATTCTGATTATTACTAGTATTTGTAGTATCCTGTAATTTTCGGTGGTGCGACCTACGATCCGGCAAAGCTCACTAAATGCGAGGAAGCCTTTAAATTCTTCGATACATTCCTGGAAAATTCCGAGTACGCCGCTGGTAAAGATTTGACTTTGGCCGATTTGACACTAGTGGCGAGTGTCAGTACTTTCGAAGTGATGGGATTCGATTTGTCTCCTTATAAGAACGTCACTAAATGGCTGGCGAGGGTGAAACAGAACGCCCCTGGTTACGAAGAGGCTAATGGGAAGAACGTGTTGATATTCAAACAAATGGTCGATTCGTTGACGAAGAAGTAAGAAGGATCAATAAATCGGATGTTTGCCAACGAGATGACTCGAATAATGGAAGCGAAATTATTTTTTTATGAGATTTATGTTGATTGTTAAAAAAAAAATGTGAAATTACGTAAATGCAATTAATGTGATTTTGATAAGCTTGGGTGCAATTTATCAAATAAAACACTTATAAAATACATGTTTCTTTTTTGTTTTCGTTTTACCGTATTATCAGTGGCAATACAAACTGTTTTATTTTATCGAAGATAAATAACGTTCACTTCATTTGAAGTATGTCTATGATATTAATTGTGTAGTAATTCAACATAATTTTTAACAACCATAAGTAATAAAATTACATAAAACTGAAATATACAAAAATAAATTTCATACACAAATATTTCTTTTTAGGTTATTTATTCAATAAATTTCACATTCACATGCATGCTTCAATTATTCAACACTTCTAATGCCCCCAGCGCCATCTGAGAGTCACTTATAAATTCACCGAAATGTCAAACGCGGTAGAATGACATCTAGTTTATAAAACCGAATAAAATTGCAAAATTTTACGTAATCACCTACGAAAGATTACAGAACGCGCTAGGACTCCGAAATATGTTACGTATCCCCGTGTTTCTTACGCTCCTGTTATGAACTTGTTATCCGTAGTGTAGGCAAATTTTCGTCCTCTCGCCCCGGTGTCACCTTGGATCCGATAACAGCTTGTTAGTTAATAAATTCCGGTAAAAGCGCGCTCGCTGTATCAAGATTTTTACGTAAAACACTCAGGATGTCCGCGATATCGCCCATAATGGCCGGTAAATTCGCCAAAATAGTGAACCAGCGCGCTTTTTCAACGACGTCGAAAATATTGGCAGCGAAACAGATGACGGTGAGAGATGCCTTGAACTCGGCTATCGACGAAGAACTCGAACGGGACGAGAGGGTGTTCATTTTAGGGGAGGAAGTGGCCATGTATAATGGTGCTTACAAAGTGACCAGAGGCCTCTGGAAGAAATACGGCGATAAAAGAGTTATAGACACCCCCATAACCGAGATGGGTTTCACGGGCATCGCAGTGGGGGCGGCTTTCGCAGGTCTTCGTCCGATTTGCGAATACATGACTTGGAATTTTGCCATGCAATCCATCGATCAGATCATCAATTCCGCTGCTAAAACCTTTTACATGTCCGCTGGAAGGGTTAATGTGCCTATTGTGTTTAGAGGCCCTAACGGAGCTGCCGCTGGAGTGGCTGCTCAGCACTCACAATGCTACGGTGCGTGGTATGCGCATTGCCCTGGGTTAAAAGTGATTTCCCCATATAATTCTGAAGATGCAAAAGGACTATTAAAAGCAGCTATTAGAGATCCTGACCCAGTTGTATGTTTGGAAAATGAAATACTGTATGGTGTGCAATACCCAATGTCTGATGAGGCACTGTCAAAGGATTTTGTCTTACCGATTGGAAAAGCTAAAATCGAAAGACCTGGTAAGTCATTATATAACAGATGCACACTTATTCCTCATACCGATATGATATATAATATATTGTATCAATTCAAAGTTCTTTTACTGATCAAAATTCTTTTAAGGAATATTCTTGATTCCAAAAATTCAAAAAATTTCTGTTACGATTTTAAATCCAAATTAATTAAAATATAAACTTATTTAAAATCGATAAAAAGGACAGTTAAATGGAATTTGTGGGATTTGGGAGAAAATCAGTTGATAAAGTGATGTTTTCCGATATGATTGAGAGATTTTGAGTGATTGGTAACTTTTGTTTCTTTAATTTGGAGGTTAAGAAATGCTTACTAGCGATGTGCACAATTGAATGATGGAAAATAAATCATTTGATTATTAAGAATCATTCGAAAACGTAATTATGACGATTCAATTATAAATGAATCAGTCAATGACATTTGATGAAGGATATGATTCAATGAATCATTCATAATCAGTTATTAAAACGCTTGAGGTCCAATTAAGGTTGGTAGGACTTGTTTCACTTACATTATTAGGGAATAATTTATAATTTAGTTAATAAGACTGATAGTAGTTTCCTTTGTTTTTGAATCGGAATTATGTTATAATATATTCTAAATATTTCATAAATAATATACACATTTGCAGATATTTCCTTTTAAAATTACGTATTTTTCCCAATTTTATTCCTCCCAGTAAACCAAATTCAAATTTCCCGCAATTATATTTAGTAACTTCAACTTATTGGTATTCAAATAACTATTAATCTAATACAAAATCGTAGGTAATTTCATGCTTTAATGTTGAAGTTACTAAAAATAATTGCGGGAAATTTGAATTTGGTTCACTGGGCTTTTTAAGGAAATCGTTTTTTTTTAAGCCATACTTTCTTATACAGGGTTATGACGAAGTAACATACCATTACTCCTGACTAGCAGAGCAATAATATTTCGCAAAATGTCGAAATACATCAATTTTATATCTTATTTTTTGATATAACGTCATCAATTTACATAAAGCCTGATTACTAACAAACAATAAAATAGATTTTCTTTTATTATACAAGAATGTAAATTGGAGAAAAGATATCATAGATTATGGTGATACTATTCAATCTTTTTTTGTCGTTACACACGCAACTAATCGCAGTTGCACTAAGTTGCAGCTTCTTTAGGCCATAGTTTAGGTTCAGTTCTTGCCTCATTTAAATTGATAAACACATTAGAACTTGCATTTTTCTTAATATTTTGTAAACTAACTCCTTTATATCCATTCTGTTTCACATTATAAACGAGCATACCTAATGAATGCAGCATCCACTAAAGGACTATCTGGCAGATCCTCCAAAATGGAAATCTTAAGATTGGGTGTATGCTATTCAGAGCAGCTGCATATGTATATGACAAAATCGAAAAAGGCAATAGCTTTGTTTGTTTGTCTGCTTGGAGCAGTACCTACTGACGTCATCAGAGTAACTTGAGAGCGTCTCAGAGTTGGATTTAAAGATGGTACCAACAAACGCGCTCGATTACAATATAACCTTAATTTTATTATTTATTATTGTCAGATTGTCACAGCTGTTATGAATAGGAAAAGTAAAAGTAATTTTTCAAATTAATGAATCTAGACTACAATAAAAATGCATCATATACTAGTGTTTATGTACCTACCAAGTGAAGTTTTTAAAATATAACGATCGTTCTTTACATCAATCACATTGGTATCATTATATTATCTATTTCGTGCATATTTGATGCAGTTACAAATTAGATTACATTTACAAACGACAGTTTACAACACGGTGTTAGTGCGAGTAGGTTATGTTGCACAAATTGCTCGTAATTGCTCGGACGTCGGACCGCGAGCATGAAGAGCAACCTCTTTGTGATCTGGATTTGCTTGCTCTAAACAAACAAACACGCACAAATCTTGCTCTGAAATACAAACAAACGCGTAAATTTCCTCGGATCTGCTTAGATCAGACAAACAAACAAACCTAATAAGTGCACATCCACCTGATACACATTTTGCCAATAGCACAAGGATAAAAACAATACTTATTTTCCTTTAGCTTGTTGGTTTTTCCGTTTGAATTCTTTGATACTTACACATTGCCACAGATATCCTATTAAAACCAACTTGGTTCATTTCACTAGTAATAAACACACCCAAACCCTACACAAAGTACATTAATTTATCAGATTATTGGGGCTAGTTGTTCCTTTATTCGATTAGATCAAAAGGTTAGATTTTGTTTTATATTGTGCTACTTATCGCTACTGTGTGATTACTTTTAAAATGGCCCTATTTAGCCAGTTCCAACATTCTTAATAATCCTTGTCATTTACTCATCTTCATTTCAGGAAAACACATTACGATCGTCGCACACTCGAGAGCCGTAGAGACGTCTCTGGCTGCCGCGAAAGAATTAGCGGGTAAAGGAATCGAAGCGGAAGTGATAAATCTTCGTTCGTTACGACCGCTGGACTTCAACACGATAATTAAGTCCGTAGCGAAAACGAATCATTTAATCAGCGTGGAACAGGGATGGCCCAACTGCGGAATCGGTTCCGAAATCTTGGCACGAATCATGGAAAGCGAAGCGTTCTATCACTTGGATCAGCCGGCCTTAAGAGTCACGGGCGCTGACGTTCCGATGCCCTACGCGAAATCCTTAGAAGATGCCGCCATACCGAGACCGCCAGATGTCGTACACATCGTGAAGAAATTACTCAGAGTGAAATAGAACATTGGGGAGATTGTATATTTTGCCGCCATGTAACAAACAAAATACGAATCATGTCGACCATCGAATTTTTACAATTTAGTAAATATTTGTTGAGGTTTTACGCACGGTAAATTGTTATAGCATTTTATATAGTGTCGATTGTGAAGAATCGTTTTACCTCCTTGTACAGTTTATTTATACATACATTTTAAATTATATTGTATATTTCGCCTTTATTCCATTGTAAATAACTCGACAATAAATGCCAAACTACGAGTTTAATTACAATTGACTTTTTATTTAATTATTAATATGGGAATGAAAGGCATAATCAAATTTTGCAAAAGTTTAATAAAAAAAGATAATATTTAAATCCGATATAATATAAATAATTGTTGATATTTTCAAATTCCTTCATCATCGGTTGATTCCCTTTTACTGTCATCACTATCTGAAGAAACGGTTGGATCAATACCCGAATCCTGCAGCCGTACATATCTACAAAATAAATAATGCAATATAAATATTCATATGGTTAGGATGAGTAAGTATGGAGCAGCAGACATTTTTTTTAAATATGTATGCGTAAAATAAAAAACAGTGGTTCTAAATTGCATTCTTGCGGAATGCCTGAATATCAAAAAAGTTAATAACATCATAGCTAGTTTATAATATGCAAATGATGGAGGCGCCATGTGTTAACAAAAATAGGCGTGGTCTCTGATTGCAGTATAAACTTAAGTATCATCAGGATGAGTAAAGATGTAGCAGCAGATACTTTTCAATATGTATGCGTACAAAAATAAAAAACAATGGTTCCAAATTACATCCTTGCGGAATGCCTGAAGATGAAAAATCAATAAGATTATAGCTAGTTTAGGGTATACAAATGGTGGAGGTGCCATGTGAAACAAAGATTTAGGCGTAATCTCTGATTGCTCTATAAATTTAAGTATCATCAGGATGAGTAAAGATATAGCAGCAGATACTTTTCAATATGTACGCGTAAAATAAAATACAATGGTGCTAAATTGTATGCTCGTGGAATGCCTGAAGATCAAAAAAGTTAATAAGATTATATATAGCTAGTTTATGGTATACAAATGGTGGAGCTGCTATGTGAAACAAAAATTTAGGGGTAATCTTTGATTACAGTCTAAGTTTAAATATTATCAGGATGATTAAAGATGAAAAACTTTTCGATGTGTAAAATAAAAAGCAATGGTTCCAAATTATCCTTACGGAATACCTGAATATCGGAAATGTTAATAAGACTCTATAATATTATAAAATGAGATTAAATGTAGCAGATTTGATACACTTAAAAGAATTGATCCTAAAATTCATCATTGAAAGGATTATCATGTCTTTTATCCAATATTTTTGTTTGAGTATTTTGGTTATTTATATAATAACGTTAAAAATACTAATAATTATTATAATAATGCAAAATATGCACCTTTAAAGTAAAAGGAAGACTATATGAATATAGAAATAACTAATTTAAAATACCTTGTATGTCCAGTTAAGACATTGCAGTAACAGTAGATATATTGGATGTCCCAAATTTATTCAGTTAACATGTAATAAGCTTTTTATTTTTACAGATATGAAAATGGAATACAAACATTTTCTTGAGACATAAGCCTTATTTCGTTTCCTAACATTAAAGCGCGTTTCTTTAGCACTGAAAAGTGCATTGATGTACTTATTATAACTGTAGAGTTTTTAAATTCATCACTAAATCCGTGGATTATGTTTTTTTCTCTGTTTAGGACGTTAATTAGACAGATAATCGATGAATTTAAAAACTCTCCATAATTAATACTTATGGTATACATATATGGAGGTGCCATTTGAAAAATAACAAAGTTAGGGGTGGGCACTAAGGAGTTCTTTTTGTTAAATCTGATTTTCAAACACTTTTTGGCGAGACTCCATCGTTGGAGTTAAAAAAAAGTTATTGCAAGTAGCACTTAAATGTCGAAATCCCAGAATACTAATAAGTGCGCGCCATCTTTTTTTTGTTACGGAATTTTATAAAATCATAACAATGCAGACACTTTGAGGGTCTTTTGAAAGCAACCTGACCCCCAATAAACGCTGGAATGCAACAAAATTAAAACAATTTTATTTTTGAAATTTCTTTTTAATGATTCTTTTTTTTTCATTTGTTTCACTTTGATATAATTGGGGTCTAATCTTTGATGGCCTTCTGAAAGCTACTTGAGCCTAATGAACTCTAGAATACGCACAGCGAACTTGAAACAATTTCTTTTTAATGATTTTTATTTTTTTCGTTTGTTCCACTTTAATACATTACGATTTACTTAAAAAATAGCTAGTTATATTCGATGTCGAGAATATTGCTGATAATTAATTGAAAATCCATGAACGAAAGCAAGTTGCAAAGGGTAAAAGGTAAAAATTTTAAGATTTTCACATCGACAAGGAAATAAAATATTTTAGAAAAAATTACCGAAATTGTACAAAATGTATGTAAATTCATAGTTGCTCCCTTATGATTTTCTACTATTTTTAAGAACTGCAAAAATGTTGTTCTCCACCACAATTTCAGGGAAAAAAATTTATACAGTGAAACCTCTCCATAACGGACAATCACGCTCCGACAGATTTGTCCGTACAAAAACATTTGCTACTTTTTTTTAATATAAACAGTGAATTAATGATGAAAATATAAATTTGTATAAATAACTATCAAAACAAAAAACTATTTTGATCTCTTTATAGGTCAAAGAAAAATTATTGCAAAACGATGGAATCGAATTTATCGTCAGAAACATATTGAAATTCTATCTATTGTGTCATGGATATATTGAAATGTTTATTTAAAATGAGTTTTACATTATAATTAAATACATATACTTACTTTTCGCAAATTTCATCGATTTTAGATTTAGCTTCTTTGGAATTTGCATGTAATTTCACCTCGAGTTCCTTATTTTCGAAAGCGGGATCATCGTTCGCGATCAGATAGGCGCTATGAATGTTCAGGAGATCCGTTTTCCTGCGTCTTTGCAATAAGTTCCCCAAACACTTGAAGCATTCCCTAGCTATACAAGTTTTAATAACAAATGGTGCGTTAAATGTGTATATACTGACTGTTTAGCGAGGAATAAAGGAAGTTAGATAGTGCCCTCTAGCGGTAGCGAATTTAATCTTTAAACAATTTGCACGACTTGAAGTCCTATTCCTCGCTGAATACACTGTATAAAAATTCACAACGTACCTTCTTCTTTAAACCTACGATCCGAAATATTCATGTTTTTATCCTTAACGGTTTTCTGCAAGCAACGCTCGAGATCGTAATACGTAGGAAACACAGAGTTGTTCTTGAATTTCTTATTGATAGCGTGATTAAACTCGGGATAGTTCGAACCGGCGAAATCTAAACGACTATACAGAATATTCCCGGCATGAACGTCTTCTTTCCTATATTTGCAAATTTTTTCGTAAATCTTAACCGCACGCTCTCGATATCTAAAATTAAATTTAAGTAATCCATTTCTTGTGTGATGTTAAATTTACCTTGTTTGTTTATTTTAACAGAATTTGCACCATTAATCATAAACAAATAATTTAAAGAATCCATTAATTTACCTTTGCATTTTTATATAATTGGAATCATCCTCTTCATCGAAATTAACTTCCGCTTCTTCGAGGCTAACAATTCTCTTTTGCACCTGGCGAAGGGCACGCTCTAATTTCGCGATTACGACTTTATGTTTATCGTCTATTTCCGAGTTCATTTCTTTACTCCTCAATTTGCTTTTTAAAAAGTTGGTAAACATCGTTAAACGAGGCTATAGCGGAAATAGAGTTCTTACTACCTAATCTGATTTTCTCGTCCAGAAAACTATTAAAATCATCGGAACTTATGTATTCATCTTCCATTTTATCAAACAGTTTCTTACAGAAGGGGATTTTCGATATAAATAGACTTTTTGTGTCGTCCTTGTCGATTTTCGATAAGCACAAATTGATGAATTCCAACATCTTCACAGATCGTTCAAACATCGATTGAAAATCGCTTTGATCTTCGGTCGCTCCAGAGCAAACTCCCTCATCCTTATCCTCTAATTTATCATCACTTGCATCTTCAACTTCTTGTTCATCAGTTGCACCATCAACCTCTCGTTCATCAGTTGCACCATTAACCTCTCGTTCATCATCGTCAGAATCTATCACAATGTCATAACTAGTATCTTCTTCTTTGCATTCAGTTTTTGCTTGGCTATTATTTTGTATCTCGATGATGTTTGAATCAGTCCCATTTTGCAAAAGAATAATATCTTCGTCGGTTTCGTTCATTTTATTTTTCTCTTCATCATCGTCTAAACATATGATCGGTTGTATTGGATCTATCTTTGGTTTCTAAAAGGATTAATATTTTTATATATTAACGCGCTAAACACCCAATTTTGCTTACCTTTCTAGGATTTTCAACACAATCGTCTGCTTGTTCTTCATCAGATGAAATCGATATTACACCAGCCATATAAATAAATTTGCTCACAGACACTGCGATATACCCAATAGTGTATGATTTGTTTAACAAAGTCACTTAAATAAAAGAAACTGTTAATAGCTATGTTTTCGTAATTTCTTGTAATATCGTTTTATGTACTATCACCAGACATCTATATAACCCACTTTTTTTAACAAAATATACAGTAATCTGTATCTGTAATGCAAATATCCTCCAATGTTGCCACATTGCTTCCGCTAGTTTCAAATATCGCCAATCTCTCCCAACCTCCACGTTCATAGCCTCCTAACATAATGAAAACTGTTTGAATTTAAAATAGGCGGGAAAAATATGGCAACAGTGAACAAGGTTGTATTCTAGAAATTTGTTAGATGACAGCATATGCAAAAAAAACAAAAATTGAAATGGTTTTGGATATTATAAATTAAAGTGACATAGATATAAATAATTCGCCATCTTATTCCTGTATAATAAATACCAGAGATAAGATAATATTCATTAACTACATTTATCTGCTTATAGGATATTTCACGAGATCTATGCAACAGGTTTGTACTTGTTTCTGTATGGAATCAAGGGGACAAAAAGAACGAAGCTAATGTCATTACGTTGAACAACCAACATTGTACAAAAGATATCGTTTATAGCGATTTTGGCTCTCCTTACGAAAAAGTACTTCTTTTTACCGCTATAATAAGTTTATTTATTAGCATTTTGATTTCAAAATTTGAATTTCCCGCAACTAGTTTGTTAACATAAAGGTATTAAAATAACTGTAAGTGTACTACAAAATCGTCGGGTATTTCTTGTTGCAATGTTTAAGTTACTTAGGATAATTGCGGCAAGTTAAATTTTGCTCATCCCAACTTATTATTGTTAAAAATTAAATAATAAAACAAAAAAGTAGGTTCACGTAATATTATTTTCTTTATTATCACAAAAATCTACAATTTTCATAGATAACGATTTATATAACTTTGCAGTTACACTCTCTGGTTTTTTAATGACTATGGGTACCCCCATATCAGATCCATCAGAAATATCTTTCTCCAAAGGCATTCTACTTAATAATATAATGTTTGCAGACGTAGTAAAATCCTCGACTACGTTTCCAAATAATTGCATTGTATTAGAACAACTCGGACATGTAACAGTACTCATATTTTCTACCACTCCAATTATGGGTATATTTACTTTCCGGAACATTGTAACCCCTCTTTTAGTAACATCGACAGCCGCGATTTGAGGAGTTGTAACAAGAACTGCTCCTTTTATGGGAAGATTCTGAACTAAAGTTAAGTGCGTGTCACCTGTTCCAGGGGGTGTATCTACAATTAAGTAATCGATGTGCCCCCAACAGACTTTCCGCATAAGTTTATCCAAGGCCTGCATCACCATCAAACCCCTCCAAACCAAAGCTGATCCCTCAGTGATTAGAAAACCCATCGACATGCTGAAAAAATACTTTTTGGTCTCTCCCCAGAATAGAGCTGTTATCTTACCATTTAACTCCATAATTTTCTAATGGTATCATTAAATTATCTTTATTAAGTAAGGGAGAATCATTCAAATTCATCATTAATGGCACGGATGGACCAAAAACGTCCGCATCAAGAAGACCAATACTCTTTTGCGGATAAACCGATTTTAAGGCAACAGATAAATTTACTATGAAGTTACTTGATTAATAATAAATAACTACATAATTTTATCACAAAAATATACCTGCTGTTGTTGTTTTTCCCACTCCTCCTTTGCCGGAAGAAACTAGTATGATATTTTGTACTCCAGGTATTGGTTTTACTTTTGGTAATCCCCTAGCCATTATTTCAGTTTGCCTTTTGTTTAATTCAGTTTTTGATGAGGTTTGAGATGAATATGAGGTTATATTTACAAAGTGTTTATTTCTTAATAGGAATATTTTCGTTAATTTATTCATTATTTGGCTTTCGATTTACTTTGATTAACTAATTTTAAAAACACATACTTATTTTTATGTATAAATTCCAAATGATTTGAATTGCAGTGTGTTTTTGTTCGTCTTTCGAAAATTGTTTCAAGTTGCAGTGTTGCCACTACAATTCCTTTGTCGTAAATGACATGTTATATACCATAATAAACTTAAAATTACTTTAGAAGGAATGAAATTATTAAAATATATGTTATTATCGTCAGGTTACGACTTCTTTAGATAAATTATTATTTTAAAATCATTCTTCCCTAAAATTTTACTCTGAAGCAAGATTAGTTTTTTGCAGTGTAGATCATGTGTCAGCTGTCACAGCTGTCATCTTGACGTCAGTAATTTCGATCTTCGAACGTAATTTCAGTGAAATTTTATCACTGGAATTTTCAGTTACCACAGATGAATTGCTGCGATCCAAATCATCCTTACACAGTTCATTTAATGGATGAAAAAAGTTAGCGTTGAAATATGGGTTACAAAGCGGCCGTACAAGTTTTAAAGTAAGTGTGCAATCCTTTTGTGTATAACCCGAGTCTATTTTATCCGTATCACCGTCTTACAGGCAGGCAGATATCTTGAAGGCGAAACTCTGCAAAAATTGCGACTTGCTGAACGACTCAGAGATATGGGTCAACCAGCAGCAATTGCAGACAATCTACCATCAAGTGCTCGTGTTGGATTTAGAATACGCCCTGGATAAAAAGGTAGAACAGGAATTGTGGACTTTGGGGTTTAAGAATCAGATATCGACATTGCAAGAATTAGCAAAAGACAAAAAGGTATGAACTTGTGTTTATTTTTTCGTATTTCAGGGATTTCAATGCACTTTCATTAACTTTGTTATTACTAAATCTACATAATTTTATTTAATCAGATTCAGTGTTTTGTATGTTAAAAATGATTGAGTGAAGCTTAGCAATACTATGCTGAAGTTTTCCAAAATAGTATATATGTATAAATTGATTTATTACAGAATCCAAAGCGGCAAGACTCGCAAGCACTATTATCATGGTGCTTAGAATCGGCGTCTGGATTTTATTTAACCCTATTACAAGAATTATGCACCACTTTTGACTTAGATTTACCGTTCAGACGAATGGGAACCGTTTACGGGCAGTTTAAGACTTCATATAGTAATTGCGAGCAAGTCACAGTGCCCCAATCCTCGTCATGTTTATATATATGTCAATATTGTTTAGTACACTTAGGGGATATAGCGAGGTATCGTAATCAAAGGCAACAGGCAGAGAATTTCTATAAGTAAGTCATTTATTCTAACCAAATCGATATGATGTTAAATTTTTTTTGGTGATAGACAAGCGATATTAGTTTCTCCAACAAGCGGACAGCCATATAATCAACTAGCATTGTTGGAAGCTAGTCAAGGTAATAAATTATCAACCGTTTTTCATTATATAAGGGCGATAGCTGTAAAGAATCCATTTCCCGTTTCTTCAACCAACTTGTCGACTACTTTAACTTCAGCTATGGATAAAGATGAGTAAGTTTTATTTTCTTTATTATATTTTCATAATATTTTATAACTTTGGTTAACAAAAGGTGGCTATATTGAGCAAATTATTTAATTTGTATCACTTAATAATCGCCAAAAATATTTATATTCCTTATATTCGTTCCGGAAATATGGGTCTTCTTCAGACCATTGTACTTATAAATTTACTTCAAGATTAACTCTCAATGATTTTTGTTAGTTCATCTCACACACTTCTTAAGAAAAAGATGCAATTTTTAGGTTATGTTACCACGCAAAATACATAAAAATAATGAAAAGCCGTATTTACTAAGTAAAAATGATTATTGTACTAAATGTTAAAAAGAGAGACCCGGTAACAATTTAGTATTTATTATTAACTATTGTTGGTTGATAAAAGTGAGGTGTTTCAAAATTTTAGTGTATTTTGTGTGGTGCCATAACAAAAAAATCGTATCTTTTTGTAACTTAAACAAAAAGTGTTCTAGACGTGGTCTCCACTGAAAAAAAAAACATTGTACCATCGTGATTTCAAGATATTTTCTACCAAATATCCAAAAATGTGAAAATCTGAGCTCTTGCATTTTTTTGTTTACCAAAATTAAAGTCAGAAGTGAACCTCATTCTTTTGCAGCCCCATCACCGAAATCCAAACTAAGATGTCCGTCAACAAATTAATACGTCTATTCTTACACATACATGGATTGTTACGTACGACAACTGATTTAAATCAGGCAGAAATCGGTGTGAAGAGCATCAACGCAACGCTCACAGCATTAGTTGCGACACAAAGTTTCACTTCGGATAAACTGATAAAGATGGCTGTTATAAACATGTACGCTTTATGGAACGTTACTGGGGTGCAGGTGATGAAGTTCGATGAGTTGACGAATGACGAGAGAAGGGTTTGCCAGTTAATATTGGATTTAATTGCTGGGTCTTTGAGCGCATTTTTGTTACCCATATATACGTTGAAGAATGACGAGACACTTTTGGATTATTATGCGTTACCAGCAAGTAAGTTTTTTTTCTGTATTAGATCTGTATCATGTATATATACTAGGGTTGCCACGTGTCCTCGTTTTGAGACTATTTTCTCTTGTTTTCGTCGTACAAGAGAAGTCCTTGTTTATGTGCAATAAAAATAATAAAAAAAAAAACAACTAAAATACAAACAAAAACTACAAAAAACAACAATTTGGTAACCAATATTATTTCAAATACAATAAAACTCAATAATGTCGTTAATACATTGTAAGGGTCAAATTTTTTGCTTCAAACTGTAACACAAACGAAATTCCCATTAACAACAAAATTGCAAATATAGAATTTTTAATTTCTTTTTTATCAAATAAAAGTAAATCTATTATAAAGCAAAAATTACAAACGCAATCTACAATTTTACAAAATAAATAAAGGTTACATAAGGAAAACAAAAGATAAAAACAATAATTAACAAAAAAAATATTAAAAGCAAACCTCAAATTACAAAACACTAAAACCAGATAAAAGTAATAACACTTTAATAATGAACACAACAGATTATGATATTAAAATATGATTCATTTATTTTGATTTTAATGATAACACAACTTTAAAGAAATTAAAAGTGACTCAACTAATTTACTTTCAAAAACAAAATAATGAATTGATAAAGAATTGAGATTTATTTAAGTGTATTACGGAAAAAATAATCCAAATCATTATAAAGACATAATACACACAAGCTCAAAAATTATACAGTTCATCAAAATTACTTAAAAAATACCTTCAAAATCAATGTTTTTTTAGTTAGTTATTTATTGAAGTTATTAAAACGAAAAAAGGGTTGAAGTCTTAACAACTGTGGAATGTTTTCTACGATTTCCAACAAGTGTGTTTTTGGACATGTGTTGTTTCTGCATACACCGATTCAAATAATTCTAACAAGTCTAATTTTGACAATCTGACCGTGTTAATAAAGCAAAATATATTTTAAAACAAAATAATTACCCAAATTACCTTATCAATAAAATATTTAAACAAAGAACATTAAATTTTTATAATAAATCAACAGAAATATAAAGGCTAGTCATATAATTACATATATATCCGTGAAACCATGCGATACATAAAAAAACAGAATGAAAGGACATAAATATAACAAAAAAAACCGTACAACTTATAAAAAATAACAAATTGTAACAACAATTGTACATTTGATTTATCACCTATAACAATTTTAAATAAAGAACACAAAAGCATTTGAAATAATTATAAGATTTACAAAACATAAAAAAATAAACATACAATACTTCACTAAACTTTATAACTGAATCCTATAACTAAAACAAACGTTTATTTTTTTTCTTTTTTAAGTTAACGTTTTTCATATTTAACGCAGAAACTAAAATTGACATATCTTACATAAAGCAAAACATTAAAATTTCATATGTGTTCTGATATAGTGAAATGTATTCATGTATTGGAAATGAGACTACGTTGATAGAGAAAAGGTTTTTTACTACTTAAAAAAGACAATACAAAAACGTGGGGTTATAAAATTGGCGTCAGAAACCGTTATGTAAATATGTACTGTTAGAACCCCTGTATTAGCGCGGTTCGTTCAAAAAAAAATCGTTCTATGCGCCATCTATTGAGGAATATAAATACCCCTGTAGAGCATCAAAACATCATTTTTACATTAACAATATGAAAACAAAAAGTCCTAATTTTATCAACAACCAAATAAGAACACCTGTTTCTAAAATTTATAATAATATCACGTCATTATTATTATTGGAGACTAAAAAAACCAAGAAAATGTGATTATAGCAGCCAGTCATATAAGAATATAAATGTAAATATGATAAATAGTACAACAAATTACTGACGTTTAAGTCTTTATTGAAATAAGTCTGCTCCAGGAATACTTTAATAGTATAAAAAGGCATGCCTAGAGAGAATGTCTGTCATCTTACTTTAGAAGCGTGATACTGGTCATTTTAAGACTTCTCTTGATAGCTTATTCTAAAATTTAATACATCATAAATTCGTGCCCATTCTTGGTTTTTGGTGTTCAAACAGTTCTTTGCAAACTCCTAAGAATTTTACAGATTACACAAAGTGGTATCTAATGCATTTTCCGTCTTGAAGTTTAAAGGATGTATCGTCTGCATATAAACAAAATTTGCTGTCCTCGATATGTCGTATTAATAGCAGTGGTCCTAAAGTTGACCCTTGTGGTATTCCATTCATGATGCTTTTTTATTTCGATAGTCGTTCTTTCTACTTAATTGTTGTTTCCCACCTATTATATCTATAATTATTGATTATAATTAAATTCTGATTATTTATTTTTTTAATTTCTTTTTACAATTTCTATTATTCTTGGGTTTAGTACTTAAATACTCAGCTTTTGTTCTTCATCCCACATTTTTTATGAAACTCTATGATTAAATATCATACATTTTTTTGTGTTATTTCCAAATTTCTTATTTCCACTTAGTGCTAGCAAAATCAAATTCTATTGACTTCTATTTACGAATATCCCTTCCTTAACTAAACCATTTTTTTTCTTCCCAGTTAAATTAATATGTTGTTGGATCGAGAAATCTCCAGAAGTGTTGAGCGACGCAGTTTTCACCAATCGCTTGCAAATATGGCCGAGTTTCTGTAAGCTATTGAATAACATCCAAGAGCATTTGAAGAATTTCCAACGTAAGTTGAATTTTTACACCTTTGCTGTTGTTATAATTAACTTCTTCCCCATTACAGACGATGAAACCGTACCACTATCGGAAGATAGAGAGCTGGAGGGTTTCCTCCCACTCTCGCAGTCGTTCAAATTGCTCAATTTCAAATACGAACCTTCGCAAAGGGAATCTCCGGGCGAAGAGAAACAAATTAGAGCGATGCGTTTAGTGAATTTCGGTACTTGGTTGACGTCGTACAAAGTCAACGGTAGCAATTTGATAATAAGGTGAGTAAATTGTTATTATCTTGATTATAATATCGTGTTCGTTATGTTGGTGTCATTGCAGTAGGACAGACACGAACGGTGTAGTTACTTTTGAACCGGGGTGTATACAACCTGATCCGACCGACCAATTATTGGAAATGATGAAATCGGTTAATGTAAATGACATAATTGAGCCGAAGAAACCTAAACGTAAGATATTCTACTTCTAACTTCTCTCAATTTAGTAATTTTATATTCCACTGTAGCCGTTAATAGTGAGAAGCGAACTGGTATATTGAAGCCGCAAGGATCCTTAGAACGGTCCAGGGAGGAAAGGGAACAGATCCAGAACGCCGACGTGCTCGATTTATCCGTGGGGAATGCGGTTTCGAAAACGGATCCGAGTAAGATGAAGAGGATGAAGCAAAATGTGGCGTTGCAGTCGATTTTCAAGAAGATGGAAGAGAATAAACAGGTTGGTTTTTATGATATTGTAACGTTTTCAGGGTTAAAAAAAAAACGACACGGTATATTGAAACGTAAAGTCAGTGTTGCCAAGTGTCTGTTGAGAAATTATGACGCAGTGTTGTCAAAATTATCAGAAAAATTATGTCAAATTATAAGTAATTTTTTTTTAATACCAAGGGGGTGAATTTTTTTCTTTAATAAACAAAAATTATTTTAGAGGAAGGGTTAAATGATTAATATGAATTTTTAGAAACGAAAGTGGGAAAAAGAGCACACTGCAATATAATGGATTTTTTTGAGGCATTTCAGAAAAAAGTTTTGATTGGATTTTACACATTAGTGTAAGAATTGCAAGCTTTTTACAATATGACATCATTAATGAATTAATAAATTTCTTCAAAATTATTTAACCGGTGTTTAATTAATTATTATTTTTCCATTTCCTTGGGTATGCCGGTTTTTGTTTAATTACAAAGATGTTCTTTTTACGTTTCGGAAATTTAATTTTTTCCTTTTTCACATTTCATTTTTTATTTATCATTAGTTATTTCCATTTTTTTTGTGTTTCCACCTTTGGGTGTTGTCAAATAATTAAATAAAATAATGTAATTAAAAATTTTGTTTGACAACACCCCAAAGGTGGAAACACAAAAAAAAATGGAAATAACTAATGATAAATAAAAAATTAAATGTGAAAAAGGAAAAAATAAAATTTCCGAAACGTAAAAATGAAAAATCTTTGTAATTAAACAAAAACCGGCATACCCAAGGAAATGAAAAAATAATAATCAATGAATTAATGTATGTTTGTAAATTTTAAGAAGATCTTTTCCCCTCACGCGGGATTCGAACCTGCACGCTTTCGTTTACCGGCGAACGCTCTACCACTTTTCAAAATTTTCATGCCAGAATTCCTCTTAAAAACAGTAATTAGCAGAAATACATTAATTCGTTACTGATTTCATACTGTAAAAACCTTGCAATTCTTGCATAACCGCCCTTTCAATAACTGTAATTGATATAAATCAATTCCGTATACGGACTTGCACTCTTCGCTAGCTCAAGCGGTAGAGCGTTCGTCCGGTAAACGAGAATATGCAGGTTCGAATCTTGCGTGAGGGGGAAAAATTCCTCTTAAAATTTATTATAGTAATTAGTAGAAATACATTAATGCATTAATGATTACACATCAATGTTTGTAAAGCTATGAATAAAGCAACAATAATCATATAAATATCACATGCTGTTTTGGGATTTTACAATTTATCATAGACTTCTAGATATTACGTAACAGGCGAAATATCGACGTCTAATTGACGACATTTAACGTCTACTTGGCATGCGACGATGCTAGTAGAAATTGTCTACACGTCACGCATCTATAACAAATAAAATCATACCTAAACCCAACTTAAGTAGCCAGCAAAGATCTAATCTACCTCTGAAACACATTCTTCAAAACATCTTTTTTCTAAATCTCTAAATAAATTCATTATAAGTGAGAAATAACAAGTGTACCTTGAACCTACATCTCCTCCAGGGTGTGAACCTGAGGTTCTGCACTCTTTCATCTCTGATAAAGCCACTGGGGGTGGATGTTTGGAAGTAATTTGGGGTTAGTTACTTTGCAGTGGGAGAGCAGTCACCAGGTTTTGGTGACTGAACTTCGCCCCATTAGTTAGTTTTTATCTTTTATCTTCATTTTTTTAGTATTGTATTTCGGTTTATTTTTTGGTATTGTATTTCTGAAATTTAATAAAGACATGTTATTGTTATTATTATCATTGGTGATCGTCATTAAATGAGTCATTTGAAATTCTAACACGAATGAAGATTCACCTTACTTTGAAGGTGTTGAAAGCCAAGCGCATATACAAGGGGAGAGGGGGGAATATACCCCCCCCCCCCCCCCGCCCCATGATACAGCGAAACATACTTGTAAATTAAAATCTTACATTTAAAGACAAACACTCATTGTTGCCTTTTTATATGACATTAAGAAAAAATGGCCAATGTGCAACACTTGTTTAAAGACGTGTATTTAAATTTATTAGTAAGAACTACAAATTCGTTCAATATTTTTCTTCACAAAAGTACCTAAGCATACAGTCCACATACAGAAGAAACAGTCATTCTTCTTTTTTTTCCTCCCGTGATGACACTATTCAAATTGTATCTAAAAAAAAATAAAACCTCCACTAAAGTTTTTGTAATTTTACTAGGGCTCTTTTATTGATTTACGTCCATTTTAATCATTGCAGGTTAAATTTAGCGAAGACGCGACTGATAAAGCTACTGAAAAGTTGAAACTCAGGCAACAACAGCCACAACCTCAACAAAATCAACAGCCTCCTCAACAAATACCCCCGCCACCCTTAAAGCAGCCCCCACCGATAGCGGCGCCACCTATGTTACCCCAGCAGCAATACCGTACTCAAACGTTTAATCAGAACCATCCGGGTCTATCTACGAACATACACCAGGAATTCTTCTCGCCAACCGTACAAAATTTGCCAAAAATCCCAGACTTACCGCCCGCTCAAAATCTCTACTTCCAAAATTCCGATCTAAAGAACACTTTAGCGAACACCTTGAGTAAGATCCCACAGACGATGCAGTACACCGTACCCCCACCAGCGCCGCAACCCGTACGAATGGTACCCCAACATCCCGGCGCAGAATACGAATCAATACACCCCGCTTCCCTTCCGGCCGTGGCCCGACGATAGAAGTCATCCGCAGAATACTTGGTGGTCGAATCCGCCCCGCAGATTCCGCACCAACAGAAAGATACCTTCCAACAACCGCCGCCACCGCCGCAACAACAACAGGGACAGCAACAACAGACGCAACAGCCTCAGAAGGATAATTTCTTGAATATGCCTTTCGCGAATAATTTGAATTTCCCACAGAATCGCGTCGATTATAATCAACAGACCCAAAACGCGGGCGTTTTTAATATGTGGGGCAACGGACCGCAGAGGGCGCCGCAGATGAGCAGCTTCGGCTCGGTGAATCAGAGCATGTCGATGAGGCAGGCGATGTTGAACGAGGTGAAGCACATGAATCCGATCGGTACTGGCGTTGCTGCGTCGATGGGCGGTCCGCAGATGCCCAAACATCCGGACGCGAATTTACAACACGGAAATACGCCGGGGTACTCGCTGTTCGACACGAATTGGCACCCTTCTTTACCGATCAGGCAACACGACAATACGCCACAGCGGACAGTAGCCAGCCCGCATCATTCTCTGTTCTCTGGGCCGTCGCATTCGTCGTTGAAACAACTGCTGGAACAGCAGAATCAGTTTCAGAAGAACGATAAGTGATTCAGCGCGTTTTTTTTTTCCTCCTTTTTTTTTTAATCGATCGTATTGTGTAAATGTTATAAAATAAATATTTATATGCGTATTAAATAGTACACTTGCGTTTTATTTTTTATTCTGTGTATGAATACAATCTCTATCTGGGAATTTGGTGCATTTAATAATTGGAAGGTGATTAACTGGTAAGATGGAAATTGCATAAAGAAAACAAAGAAAAGGTAAAGTAATTAATAAAAATTTTCCCGTAAAATTGCGCGCAGCATCGTTTTATTGCTCTTCCAACGCGAAATAAACATGGTGGATATAATCGTTCCAAAAAAAAATTGCAACTTTCGTTATTAAGCCATCAGAAGCTATTACCAGATAAGACAAAAAGCGTCACTTGTAGTCCGCGCATTTGTTGTTTTGTTGCCGGAAATATGATTACAGCGTTATTTCATTATTTTACCACCAGGTGTCTCAGTGGTCTTGTTCTTTTACACCAATCATAAAGAGCGTGTGTTAGAGAGGGAAGTACAATCTCGAGACAAAATGGCCGCCATTTATCATCTGCTTTATGGCATTTGACTAATAATAAACACATTACTAGTGTTATTGCATCAAGAAAATACAGCAGGAAAAAAACAAAATAACAATAAACTGAGTCGAAAATGCGCTAGAATTATTCCAAGAATAGTTATCAGCGCCAGAATAATGACCAAAACCGTGGCGCCCTCTCTGTGCAACAACGAAATAAAAATGATTGTGAATCTGACGTCAAATTTGATTTTACAGTACTGATTATTATTGCATTTTTTACACATATGTATACTGTTTGAAAAAAGAAAAGAAAATATCACACAGCGACTTTTACCACTAATTTAGTTTGTTAATAATTCTAGCTTCTTGAACATTAAAAGCAATAAAGAAAAAGCACAACAGTTGCTTTTTTGTTGTTGTTATTTTCTTTCGTTTTGAACACTATCCGTCACGTGTTGTTACTTTATTTCGTTTAAGACAACGCTCCCGAAATACCACGTCTGTAAAAAAGGGATGTGTTCTGTTCTGTGTTGCTACATCTTTTTTGGTAATTAATGCATTTGCTTATTATTTCTCTGAAAATTCTATTATCCAATTGTAAGCGCGCCTTTTTTTAGATATGTATGAAGTTAGATATAAGACAGACAGATTTTTTGGAGAGGATGGACGATGGACGTTGAAAAAGGTTGTTGGAATCGGTTGTAATGAAATATGAATAAACGTTGTTAATTTAAGTTAAAAATGGGTTTCAATAAGGGACAGTCAGATAGACAAGATAGCAGGGAGCTAACACAATTACTTTTTTCTTCTCAAAATCTATTACCAAAAAGTATAGAAAACCAATTAGTGTCACTAACGTTTTTATAAATAGTTTTTACTAAAAGTTTGGGAGATTTCCTACCATCTTGTTTTGTACATTGTGGGCAAAACCTTAGTAATGCATATTCAATAATTAGAATCACATCCATATAAACAAAAACACACTACAACATCCTTAAATCAAAAAAGAATACTTCAAAAACACAATTTTTCAAAAGATTTGTCTGAATTTCAAATCACAGAATATAAATATAATAAATAAGCACAAACGTTTCTTTATCGTCAACGCATTTAGAGTATAAAATAAAATGGCGGTGAACTGTGTTTTAGCGATCTTATTTGCTTTCCGCGCTTGTGGAGGAAGAAACCTCAATATGGTAATTGTAATAATCATTAATTATTGATTTAGATGTAGATTTGGTTTTTTGTTGATTGGTGAGTATTAAATAAGACTTTTAATGAAAAGCAATAAAAGTTGTCTCAGTTACCGCTAAATTCAAGAGCTTTTACCAGCAAATTTAAAACTTGCGTTCTATGAATAAAGGATATAAGAGATGATGCTATTACACAAACTTTTTACTCTTGAAATTCCACATTAGTTTATTATTAAATTAAATGATTTGTATGTTAAATTGAGTGACATATAGGATCTATTTTGCAGATTATTTATTTAATTAATGTTATTGTCAGATCATGAAAATATATTTTGGGCTCGTGAACAGCAATACCTGTCAGCGAATGCAACATTCATATTACGTTTGAATATCCAACTGAAGTGTTCTTTTATTTCCATCAGCGCAAATAGAGTAAAACTCTTGCGGCGTTCTTATATATTAGCTCTGAGATGCTTTAGTGTAGATTTTTCTGCTCGGGAGCTCGCAGATTTGCAATGGTGGGGTAACTTAACATTAGCAAACCTTGATTTACTACCCTAGTCAACCAAATTCAAATTTCCCGCAATTATATTCACTAACTTCAACTTAAAGGTATTCAAATAATTATTAATCTAATACAAAATCGTAGGTAATTTCATGCTTATGTTGAAGTTACTGAAAATAATTGCGGGAAATTTGAATTTGCTTCACTGGGACCTTTCTTTATTTTTGTAAGCTGTCTTTTGGTGATTTCTTTTAAAATCAATGAAAAAAATAATTTCACTATTATTTTCGTATTTATATATACCATAAATAAAATATACTTACTTAGTATATTAGTAGCACCACCCTAAGTTCCCGCGCCCGCTTTCGTTCTTTTATTGCTGTATAACTCCTTTGTTTCTGAAATCACGTGGTCAAGAAAACTCCCTACTCTGCTCGCTCGGAGTGGAAATTCGAACCTAGCATAAATTTTTAGTTTCCTGCCCTAATGCGCTAGGGTACGCCATTTTTTTCCCATCTCACAGTTAATGTAAACTAATAGATAGCATATAATATCCTTTAATTTAGCTGAGGATCGTGCCGATTACGAGTGAACGGATTGTACCTAAGTACCACATAGTACATACAAATTCTCTAATGGCGTCCGTTTAGATTATAAAGACCCAGTTTAGAGAAACAGGAGCGATCGATAAGCAAACATTCATTAATTTTTCTCACCGAAAACATTTTGTACTCCGGCAATGGGATGCAAAACGATGAACATGGAATATCAACATTCCTAGCGGGATGATTATTTCAACCCTGTGATAGCCAAACGCCTTGACGGGTGTCGACTATTGCTAGGGGTCTCTGGTTCAAATCTCACTCCGGTGAATTGCGGTAACCGATTTTTCTCGGGGCCGTGGTCGATGCTGAAGGAGGGAGATTTGGCCCCGACAATACAGTGGTATTACAACATAGGTGTTATCGTTAAAAATAATAAACTTTCAATCTTTTCTTCTCTCTATAAGAGTAGTAATTGGACAACCAATCAATTTGGTAATTGAAATTTTTTTGATTTTTAATCGTTCTGATAAACAAAATTGAAATTTTATTACCAAAACTATGAGGTCAAAGGCGCTATAGTGTCCGAATAGTTTTTATTCGCATTTAAAGCCGCTGCAAGACTGGTTTTAAAGATGTATTTTATTAGTACAAAAATAATAATTTTAAATCAAGAATTTCAATAGAATACAATGCCATCTCTTCACATTTTTAAGTAGTTATTATTAACATCACTTCATAAATGACATAATAATAAATATAATTTATAGTTTTATAAGTATTTAAAAAGTTCAATTTAATATTTCATTGATACTCACAATGCCTTTTAGTTCAGCTTTTTCACTCTTATTTTTAATTTTCTTACAGTTTCACCAATGTATGTGACGTCACAATTACCACATGAAATCGATACATATAAATCGCAATTTATACATAGACAAGAATATAACTATTAGAAAGAGTTTAGACCATTGCGCATTCGCGAACTTTCAGATTGTGTAGAAACCGCCATTTTGATGCATAGATCAGCTGTTGTTGTAGTAGTTTTGTTTGGGAGGTTTTATAAAACCCATTGTTTTTAAGGTTATTCGTGTTTATATTTTCGTATTATTTAAGCATTTCATATTTATACTATTATTTCGATTAAAGTTGTTTAGTAATTAGTAGTTTATTAAAGTGTAGTTAAATTATTGAATAATACGTTGTTAGTAAATAATTTATTTCGTTGGACCATTTTTTTAAAATATTTTAAGAGAGTTTAAGTATTAAGAGAACCAAGAACATTTAGTGAGGTGTGTGGTATTATTACTGTGAATAATTAGATGTGAATTAGCGTTTATGTTGTAGAATGTCTTGCTGCGTACCGGGATGTAAAAGCATCCGTAGATTGGTATCCTCTGATGACAACATCAGTTTCCATCAGTAAGAGCCAACTATAATCTACTTGTTATGGGTATGTGGTATAACTTTATTGCATTCTCCCTTGTGAAGAGTGCTTGTTGCAGTTAACGTGTGCTGCAAAGAATCTGAGAGAAAATAAATATACACTGTCGCAATGAAAGAATAAAGGTATTTCTGCACTGTTGACACAAAACATAGACATGACATGTATTCTATTTCAGATGGATTAATAGTCAGCTGATCCGAGAGATTAAGAATATGTATTGGTAATTTCAGCATATCGCAGACAGTTTCTTGAAAAATATCCGATCTTATTAACAAAAGTAATCATTGAGTGTTATTGTAAAATACGGCTTCATAGTTTGGTGAAATTAAACGCAAGAACTGCAAGTCGAATTAGTAAGAAAAAAAATTAAACGAACTTATATTTGTGTTTAGCCACCAATAAAGAAATGTCATATGACATAATGTGTATTTACTATACCCCAGAAATATGAAATAACCTAAAAACTTCAAATTCCAAGTATTAAGTGTATTAGCTTATACATTTGAATAAATAAAAATGAATTAAATATCAATGTAATGTCTTTGTAGCAGTACAAAATACTATTTCCTGTATGTATATAGTATAATACTAGTGTCAAAAGGAAGTATGAGCATTTTATTTATTTTTTTATTTTAAAATATTACCATTACGTCCTTGTTTTATGTTTAAATTGTTTTTTCACGACCCTGTCATGCATCAAAATGGCGGCCTCCATGTGATCTGAACACTGCGCAGCTCTAAGCTCTATCTATATATTTATCCTTGTCTATGAATTTATATGACATTTCTTATCTGCAGTTCATTCTTAATTAATGACAATATTTCAATTTGTTTTGAGTTTGTCGTTATAGTAACTATTATATTAACAGTATAGTAATTATCTATATAAATGCAGTAATATGTTTAACATTTCTGTCAGAGAATATTTAATTCATTTTAGTTTTGTTGTTTTTAAGATGTTGGTAACAGTAGAATAGTAGAGTAGAGAGAGAATAGATAGTAGCTGTGTTGAGAAGTGCTTACGTAGTTAATAAATAGTGTTTAAACTTTTAAAATAGAACTGTGGTTTTAACTTTACATTTCTTTTATATAAACTTTATTCCATAACTTAATAAGTTTGTTCGCGTCGCATGAACTATTTGCACTATTACGCACTTTTGCACACAAAAGTTCATAAAGTGCATAATAGTGCAAATAGTTCATGCGACGCGAACAAACTTAATGTAATTATTTTTAACTTGTAGAGACCCTGAAGATGGCCAGTTTCGACCGAAACATGTAGCTGTTTATATATTTTAATAAATAACAATGGAATGAACAACATTATTTGTTTTGCATTTAAATATATTTACCCATTCAAGTAAAACACATCCAATAAAACGAATATATTTTAGGAACTATTGTGCCACAAAACTGTTTTGAATCAATTATAGCAACATTTTTCTGATATAGATATACGTTTAATAAACAACATTTTACACATACAAATGTTTTATAGTATGAAACTACTTTGTGTTTACTGAAAATCAATTATAATCCAACAAATTGTATACTTTCTTTGTAGGGGTTAGAAGTTTTAACCATCACAATCCACATCTAAAATAGTTTGTAATAAATTTTCAATGCTTTTCTTACTTTTTCATTTATCACAACAAAAAAATTGATAATTTTTTTCAAATATATCTAAATATTGTAATAATTATCAAAAAAAAAAGTATCAGCAATATTCTTTTATCTTCGAATTACCGAAAAACATCTAGAATTGAAAAAAAAATGTATTTTAATTATTAATAAAAATAAAATAAAACCAACAAAAAAGAAATGTTTTGATTTACGGAACAATGGTGACTTAAAGATGAATTGTTAAATCCCTCAATCGGTGTCAGTTTTTGAATATTTCAAATTTCAGCGTATTGCACACGAATTAATAATTTCTTATATGATATATGAAGAATACTTACTTTGTTGAAGATTATCCGCCAACAAAATACGCCTGCACTTTTGAAATTTCGGAATGAAATACCGCCCTCTAGCGGTGGAAATTTTAAGTGAATTGACGTTGACAGTTCCCATATTCCATAGTATATTAGGTTGGAATCGTACACAAGAAACGGATTAAATTAATACTGTACTTATTCAGAACTTTATTAGTACACAAAAAATATACTATACAGTACAAATAATGTTCTTCCTGGATGATACGCAACGTATAACTAACAATAATAATAATAATATTTATAAACGATAAATTAACTAAATTAAGACTTATTTGTAATTTGTTTATCAATTATTTTATTTATTTATTATTTTCCTTTTTAAGAAATACAGACCTCTGTCATAAATAAAATTGTATCCTCACAAACTCAACGTTTCCCGTTGTTGTAATTCAACGTCCGCAACGGTGCCTTGAATGTCTGCGCTGCCTGTTGTTGTAGCTGATATGCTAACGGGTGAATTTTAAAACCGAATAGTCTGAAAATCGGAAAATAGCGTGTTGATTGTCTGGTTAGGTAAAATATATATATACAGTGAAACCTCGTTAAGTCGGACCCCAACGTCGCACCGGGATCAATTTTGACGGATTTTTTTTTTCCTTAGAAATGCGCGTTGTATCAAATAGTTTTGTCATTATTGTTTAAATTGAGTTTAAAATATAATTGTTCGCTTTGTTTTGTGTTTATAATTTGTTTATTTACGAAATGAAGTAATTTTTCTGTAAGTACAGTCTTATTTTTTTTTCTTTTACCCTACTGTCCGTGTAACGCGGATTTTCGTTAATCTGGATTGGCTCTGGTCCCAATTGATCCGGGTTAGCGGGGTTCCACTGTACAGTGACCAGCATAAATATTGCAAATGGATTTTTTTTATTATTAAAATATCCTATTTTTTTTAGAGAATAAGTGCAATTAAATCATAAATCTGGAGAAAGTGAGATTAGATGACATGATATCTAAAAAAGTTATTTGAAAAAGTTGCTTAGAATTCAATAATTACATATCCTCATTTTTCGTTCTTAGCAGTTCAACTGCATTAATATTGCTAAATTTTGTCAATTTTTACGTAATTAGCACAAAGAAAATTGAGAAGTACGTCTTCACTATGACAACTGTTGCAAGAGGTTGTGTCTAGTGGCAATAAATAAAATTTTACAAACATTTTAATTCTAAACTACTTAGCAAACACTACTTTTATTGAAAATTATATTTATTTTATAGTTTTTTTGCATTAAAGTGGAAATTATTAGTCCAAAATATTGTTATTGCAGGCACCAAGGGTATTTAACTATGTTATAAATAACCAATACTTTTAGCTAATCATGAGAATACTTAATATGTAAAAACATTTAAACAATAACTAGTAGTAATGAACAATTAAGAAATGAAACTCTAGAAATAGATACATATGAGGCACACTTATCGTTCTGTTTCTTCAGTAAGATAGGCTTTGAAATTAGAAACAACAAAATAATGTAGTGTGCCGTGATACAGCAAATATTAATAGTATAAAATCTTTGACATTTACATCATTTCAGCTACTTAGTATCTTTGTTAGCATATATTTTACATTTTATTCAAGTTATTTTTTACGTTTATGTCTGTATTGCTTTTGTGATTGTGAAAAATATCCGCATAATACTTATCAGCTAGTTTGCACATACTTAATATGGGAGATTTAACTAACAGATTAGTTTTTGGTGTGGGTAGCGAATACAAATCGAGATGGATAAGATGGAACATTAAAGTTCAACTTAGATAGCATATCACTTGAGTCCTCCACGTCGTCCACGTAGCACTTAAGATTGCCAATAAGGTCATCCAGATATAATATAAAAGCAAAGGACCAAGGCTAGAGCCTTGCGGCACACCAGAAGTTGAAGAATGAGGGTGTGGAGTAAAATCCATTATAGAATACTTGGTTTGTTCTGTTCAATAAATAACTTCTCATAAAATACTGAAAACCAGCTGACATACCAAACAAATCAAGTTTCTTCAAGAGAACATTATGATCTATGGTGTCAAATGCTTTTAGATAGGTTCCAAAATTGAATTCTCAGCAATTTTTTTTGGATATCATGTCATCTAACCTAATTTTTTGCAGATTCATGGGATATTTTTCAAATTTACCGCCATACTAATGGTTACATGACGTATGTCAATATAAATTTTGTGGTTTAATTCTAAGTTATATATATATAAAAATAATCCCATATGTTGCAATATTTATGCCGGTCACTGCATATGTCGATAAATACCTTGGTACAAATTGGTTCGTAGCACGTTTTGGCCTATATTCTGGGTGCACCATGAAGAGCATGTGGGGGAAACCCGTGCCGAAATACGCGCCGTCGGTGTGATGATGTCGGGACGATTTTGGCGTGTACACATCCATGCACTTTGGACAATACGATTTTACCATTGCTTCGCCGGGAACGTCTGATAAACCTGCAAATATCCAAACTCATATTAAGCCGGAAATATGCGAACTAAACCTTTCCTTGCACTACTCCTGTACCTTTGACAGCTATGTATACTACCCCGACAAAATTAATGTCGTCTTCCACGGCGAATTTTCCTATTTTCCTATCTGATTTTTATAATTGCCAAGTGTTTTACACGTAGGTACCTCAAAAAAAACTTCCTATTTACTTAAACCGATGGCAACTAAACGCGCGCCTGTTCAAATTATAAGCAGTTTTGATACACCACGACATTAATTTTGTCGAGCAGTGTACAGTCCCTTTTTAAGTTCTGTTGGGTTTTAGCATGCCAAATTGATATTTTGATTTGTTCTTGCCGTTTCTCCTTGCTTTAACTATTTTGAATATTGAAATATATATTTTTTTTAATAACTATTCAATATCGTCCTTGTGCATTAAAAGTAATGAATTCTTTAAAATCAATTTTGTATAACCGCGATTTGAAACGATTATTTTGTATAATATTACAATGGCTAAGCAAAATTCTGCAAAAGATTATGCTTCAACCGTTTTGGAAACCATTATTGAGTTCTGTAAGGAGAAAAAAAGCACACTTTTCTTGTAAAATTCAAAACAAAGTGTGTAGAATACCATAATGAGATGAACCATGATTTTTTTTTCAAATATAAGCACTCAATAAAATACCAACTTCGTCGTAAATCAACTCGTATCCTCTATTATAAAAAGAAAATATTTGTTTTTGAATTCCATGCAAGTCCTTCGAAGTACGACTTTCAAGCTAAAACGTTCTCACCTCTAGTTAGCACATAATTGTGATTTTAATCCAATTGGTTTGGAACATACACAAGGGAAAACCAACATCACAAAATGAAGATGAAAGTTGTAATTTAGAATCGTAAATTTGACAAACGTTTGCTGAAATGATTCCAAATTTAGTAAACAGAGTGCAAACATATTCAAAAAGTTGAAAACGAGTACATACATCCAAACAGACCAGCTTACAGAAGAACAACAAAATTTATTATACCCTTAAGTGATTCAGCTTCAGAAGTAGATTGACTGAATTCTGATGAGGAATTATAATTTATAATTATGATAATATGTAGTTGTATTTATACAATCTATAGCAGTTTCATGTAAATCAATAAAACGAAAGACCATTATTGCATTCTTCTTTTTAAATTTTTCACTTAATTATAAACATATTTAAGATATTGCACTTTTTAATATTATTATATAAGGATTAATTTGACTCTCAATCAAATTCCAGAACACACTTTTCATAGTTTATAATGCATTTGAATCTAGCGTATTAAAACGTTCTTCTGAGTGTCCTCTCCAAAACGATGGTGTTGTTCAATTAGACAATGCACGACAGAAAAAAAATCAGTGGTGATAAAACAAAAATACTTAAGTTTAACAGGCATTTTCTTTTTATCATGTAAAAGATTTTTATATACATTTTATTGACGCCTTTTCTGTTGCATATTCAACCATTTCTGTCGGGACAGTAAATAAATCTAACTCAAATAAAAATAACATTCGAACAATTCCGAAGATATACGAGAAAAAAACCGAATTTTTTTTTTTGTTTGGCTCATTCATAACCTCTAACCTCTATTTGGTATTAGAAGTGCTTACTGTAGAAGCATTCATCGAGTTTTTGCTTAAAGTTGGTAAATTTCACTGTCTTGCAGCTGTACATGGACTCAAATCACAAAAATAATGAAGCATTATTCTACTTTATGTACTTTTTATCATCAAACAATATTTTATTGAAAACTCCTTCGAAATATAATTAATTGATAAAAGGAGAAAAAAAAATATGTAACGATAATAGAAATACGAAGCTTTACATAGAACTTTGTTTTAAAATGACAATCTTTTGTCGCAGTTAACCTATTTTCATAGAAAATCTCTAACTACTACTAAAATCTCTACTCTAATAAATAAACACTAGTTTTCGAAACAAATTGTACTGATTTTGTGAAATATATTAGTGATGTAAAACCCATTATTTGTATAGAACTACTTCTTTCGACATTTCCTTATTTCTTCAGAAACTATTCGGAATAAGTCTTTCTTTTCTTAAGTGTAGTTTTTGCTTTTAAAATTTCACATTTTGTTATTATTCAATATACTTTACAAGCTACTCTCTGTATCGAATTCAAATGGTATTCATATGGTAGAATTTGAAACTCACCTAAAGGTAACATTGGCTGAGATTCACAATAAACCCTAGGACAATGACCGAAATCCCCTGATTGATATTTTTCTATCATCTGGGCGATCCCACGATTTGTTAAAATATACCTAGCGTGTATTAAACCATATAACATTTCAGCCGCCTGTTCTATTAAATCTGACTGGTTCGGATTATCATCTAGTTCATCGTCTGTAAAAGCGACGAGTGCAATTAGTACAGGAATAGAAATCGATACATTCACTTACCTGGTTCTAAGTCTAATATCATGTCCAACGCTTGCCTATAGTGCGGTACCTGTTCATTTAACCCCGTCAAGTTAAATTTGTCCTGAATATAGTCCTCGTCGACCTGCAAGCATACACAGAAACGCGTCGCGGATTTCGTACGACGAAACCGACCGGAGTTCGGCACTCACCTCGCAAAAGAATTCGTTCCCCCGCAGTCCGCAAAACCATGAGATCCAGGAAACCTCCTCTGAGCTACTCATTTTCCTGCGGATCAGATAATTCACATCAAAACAGACAATTTTCAATGATGGTGGGTGTTGCGACCCGATGTTTTGAGTTACGTTTTATTGACGTTTGTAAACTACGCGAATTGAAAATCGTACGTTCCGTGCGTGGCGGACGCATTCGACCGTCGATTTTCGCTTTCGGGGCGGTCGGATTTTCGCCCCGGGACGTTAAAATTCTAGTGAAAATTACCTTTTTGTACCCTGATTAGCCACGCTTACGCTACCTACTTCATCTACACGAGAAGGAAACCGCTTCCACTGCCATCTAACGACGCACACTGAGAATATATTGAACCAGAATTTTAAATAATTATTTTTGGTTGTTGTATGTAATGCATGTGTGCTGTCGTCATGAGGTGAAACACCGCGTTTGAATCGTAATAAAAATATATTTGGGCGTTGAAAATATGATAAATTTGATTGCAATCACGTGGTAAATTGAAACTGCCGTCATAAGGTAAAACTCCGTCATTATTTACATTTAATTATAAAAGCTCCGTCACGCTTTGATTATCTTTTAAAACAAACAAGCAAATTATATTTTAATTAAATTCGGGAAATATGTACTACACAATAAAATATATTTTAATCTAAATGCTTAAAAAGATTAACATTTAATCATACAATAATCCTTTTATCTTATAAACAGACTGAAATACGAAAAAAAATTAAAACAAACTTGAAAATGTTACCAACTTTATGATACATGTATATTTTATGTAAACAATCACCCGTTTTCACTGAATATTTCTTCATTTTAAAATTTAAAAGGTAATTAATAATATATTATTGTAATTATTGTTAATATGAATATATAAATAAACATGTGAAATATAAATAGATTTTGTGTTTAAACAATTTTAACGATAAAAAAAAATGCCCACGAATGATTGAATGACAGTGTTGCTGGTAAAGTTGTGTTGTTTTACAACTTAAAATTAAAAAACTAAAATAATATACAGAGTGTATATAACTAAATATCAAAAAATATTTAATCGATTATCTATACTTTCGAGATACTTTATATAGTCAAAAATATTTTTAAATTATATATCAAACTGTGAAACTTTCATAAGAAAGATATTTGTTTAATGTTGTATAAATGGTATTGACAGAAGTTCTGAAATCACGCTATTTTATTGAATTTTGAAAATAGATCCAAGCAAAAACAATATTTATTTTAATAATTAATTCATATTGCTATTGAAAAAATCGTAGTGAAAATTTAGTTACGTCAAATATTCAAAAATATTTCACTTTCATATAAAATATCAATCAATTTCTGCACTGGATCAGTGTCTCTTGACTTTCTGACACCTGTATATATACAATAGCGCACAGTGGCGTGCATTTATGTGTGTAAAATTAAATTTAGATTAGAATTTTAATTAAATTTAATTCCACTTCAAGGGTCATAGAATATTGTTTAACTGTGCATTCCCAGAAACTTTCGTTGAAATCAACAAATAAGGAAATTTCAAATGGGTAACAAAACTAATTAAACTTCACTTGTTATTTGTCTCTAAATTGGATTTTAGGACACTGCCCTCATACTTTCAGACACCCAGACGTGTCTATAGGTGGATGTTAAGGACCTTTTGATACCGCGTCTGAATGTCTGCTTGTCTACCGCCGAAATGTTTAGGTACAATGTGTTTGGGTGCGCGTAGAGCAAAGAGCCGTTTTAAAAGAAAATACCTTTTCTGCAGCTGCGCTGCCTTTTCTATATATTAACGCAGTGAAATCAAAGCTTGCTACGGGATCGGACGTCAGCTGTTTGTGTTGGGTATTCAATATTTATTCAGTATTCATGTTACGCCCGCCAAGTACAATCGACAGTGCTAATGAATGAATTCCTTTTGCGTTCTTGCACGAGAAAAGATATACATACAGAATGGATCTTTATGTATTTTAACAACGGTTTTAATCGATTGTATTTTTTGTTTTGTTTTCGAGTGTTAGTTGCATGTTGAGCTACATAATAAAATGCAGTATCGTTGGTTGCGTTTCAGAAGAAACGTGCTTGTTTAATTAACTATATCGTCTTCTATTAACCCTGGCTAGCGAGAAGGTGAAAGTCTGTTTGTTCGCCAGAGAATACGGAACGTTCTTACTGTTTTCAATTCATTAACATCGCAATGTAAATTTAAACGCGCACGTTTGACAAATCAACATCACAAATAGGTAAGTGGGAGTAGTTAATAGATAACGTTGTGTAACAAATGTAATTTTGCCATATTCAATACGTGTTTAAAGTTTAAGGTCAGGTGTAATATCGTTTTGCTTCCTTTCAACTAATTATTTTTAGATTTGCGGTTGTAAACTGAAGTAATTTTAAATTTCCCGGGGTTTCTTACTTCTAATTTGTTTTTATTTTTTGTAAATCTCAGCGGAATGAGTAGTTTTTTGAGGGAATAGAGTTTCATGAGCATGTCGTTTATTTTTAACGAGATCCATCCGCTTTATAAATAGATATACCTAAATATATAAATGAAGAGTATCTATAAGAAGTTGAATGTTTGAGGAAATATTGCAGTATTGCGGTAGGTGTCTACACTTTTGTCCTCCCCGGACGAAACATTTATTGTATATCGTGATTGAATATTATGTTTATCAAAACAAACCATTTCAAAAATTCGGTGACAACATTGTTATATTGTTCTGTATACGTGTAAGTGACAAATAATGAACGTTGTTTGTTTTTCTTATCCTTGGTTCCAATTCTCAGAACAAACTAAATAAGTTATTTGTTATTGTCTCTTTTGAGTCATGCTACCTTAATTGGGTTTTACCAGTGGCGTAACATACTTTTGTTTGAAACTTTAAATATATGTAACGCGACAATCATTTTTAAAACATTTCTACTCTCACTTTATAGACTCAAATTATATTGTCCTATTTTTAACACGCACGTCTTTTTGTGTGATTTGTGTATTTATAATAGGCATCAAACTGCTATCAGTTGCTTTTCTTGAGCCTAAAATTTGGATAATGGAAAAGGGGAAAAGAGAGAGCTTATCAGACCCACGCACTTCCTCTGAATAATATACATACGTAGTTACGTACTGGTTTCCACGTTATCACTAGAACTGCTAATCGCCAACAAATTATTGAATATTGATAAGGAAATCTAATTGACTGTGGTTGTGTATATGCACATGGAAACTCTCTGAGTTATTAATGTTCTAGCGCTTGTAATAAAGTGAAAGTGCACTTAAATATATTGAACTAGAGGCGATCTTCATTTGCGGGTCCAAAGTGTGTTGGTGCTGTTTTTATGGGAAAACGTTTTTTCTTTCGTTAAAAATCTACAAGTTTGAAATGGTTTGTTTTTATATTACTATTTTAAGTACACTTATATTTACAGTGTTTGCTTTAAAATTATTTTTTTTTAATAAATGATTTAAAAACAGGTTAATTTTTAAGTATAATTATACATATTTACCTGTTCTGTGCCTCTAACACACATTTCAAGGTAATAAATCAGGTCATTCTCAAGTTGATTGCAATGACTATTCTGCATTTAATTATTATACTTATGTAAACAATCAATCAAACAATCCAAAAAACTAAGAATTAACGATTTTTTTGTACATTGTACATAAAAAAGACAATGTTGTATAATAAATACTTTAACATACTATGTATGAACCAAGGATATTTCTATTATGTAAACACTTATTTGAATATGTGAACAGCTTCGGTTTTTTTAGTTCACATAATTGGCATAATTGAGTCTGTCTATGCGACATATTTGTAAAATTCTGTATTCTATATAATGTTTATCGTTTTTTTTTTTACTACTAGTGAAAAAATCGTTTCTAAAATTATACTAATAACCTAGGAATATACAGGAACATATGTACATTATACTTATTTTGATGTAACAGAGATAAATATCTACCGTAAAAATTGTCATATTATGTTGCATATATCATTTTTATCACTACAATTCTTTATGAGATAATAATGTTTGATTAATCTCAATTTTATTATTCACCTTTTAGTTTCATTAAACTATGGCACGAAGTCCCGTTTCGGATAAGCATGGTAAGTATTAACCAACTCTCATTTAATTCTAGTTTTAGTTCATATGATTAGAAACTTATATTATTACCTATTAGGCGGTTATATAAGAACGTTGTAATTTGAATCAAATTACCCGCAATAAATTATTCAACAATTCAAATTTAGCGCCACAGCAGCGTTTTACGTTGGCAGTTTTTATTGTTCGCTTACGTCCCGCTAAATTTAAAGTATTTCTGCATTAAAATCTATTTTAACCTTTCTGAAAACACTTATTATTGGTAATTTACTTATCGACAACTAAATTGTTCTACTTTTTAATGATCGATTAATGAGTAACACATAATTGAAACGATTAATTAGACGATACTCGTTGAGATAAGTTTGTAAATCGTTAAAAATTAACAAGAACTAAATGTATCTCTTAAAGACAAATAAAAACAGGAAACCACCGATTAGCTGTCACGCGATTTTCAGTAATATGTAGGTACACGTTAATTCGCCCACGATGATATAGTATTAAATCCACTTGAGAATACTCAGAATCTTATCTTTGACGGTGAAATTTGATTCGATAAGTTGAAAAATAATAAAAAAAAACAAAAGTAAGTAATTCTAAAAATTCGATATCGCGGGTAAAATATAACTATGTATAATTATAACGCAAGTTTAAATTCGTTGTAGTCGATTGTATCGATAATTGGAGCGGAAATTATAATAAAATAATCAGCATCCTGTTCCAAATCAGTGAGTCTTATTAAGTTGATAATTTCTAGCGATAAAAGATTGTGTTAATCCTTTTAATATATTTAATATCTTGAGGATTACTAGGACCGAGGTCGCTTCGAAATTCTTGTTCATCACAAAACCACTAATTTTTAAATTCATGTCAATCTTAACGTTGTGATGTTTTCGAATATAGATGTCGCCACGCGTAATATTCATGTTAACTGTCATTTTTTCTGTCCATAATGACGTCTTTATGTTTATTCGAATGAATGTTATAACTAGTTGTTTATATTTGCGTTTTAATATATCGTGTGCCAATATAATTTTATAGGATTTTGCCAATTTAACGCGGTTTATATCAAATAACGTATTATGTGGTATTATGTCAAAGACCAATGTCGAAGGTGACATTAAAGCCGATTTTGACCGCCAAAGTTCGCAGTTTTGGGATGAGTTTTTAGGTGAGCGTCAATTTCTATACACATCCTCTTTCTTTATGCGGAAATATTTATCAATCGGATAGTAGAATCGTACGATTACCCAGAAATGCAATTGAAATATTTTGACCACAAATTCTGTACAGTCTGTTCAGTCGTAATTCGTACGATCTTCGGTTATTACCTATCATGAAACCGTTTCGGAATTTTGTTTATTCCTTTTTGATCATTTCAATCCTACAATTCAAAATATTAAACATTACAATTTGAAATTTAACAAGTTACGATTTTAAAATTCGAAATAGTAATTATAAGGCAAAATTGTTTACAACTTACATTTAGGTGTTTGAAAACAAAACGGAACGGCCTTGCGCTTTAGTATATGTTTGTTTGTCGATATTTGTTAATGTATTAACGTGTCGTTTACAATTTTAAAATGTAATTAAAAGAATCCTTTGACAACACCGTAAAGGTGAATAAATTTGAAAACACCTAAATGTAAGTTGTAAACAATTTTGCCTTATAATTACTATTTTGAATTTTAAAATCGTAACTTGTTAAATTTCAAATTGTAATGTTTAATATTTTGAATTGTAGGATTGAATGATGAAAAAGGAATAAACAAAATTTCGAAACGTAAAAACATTGTATAATTAATAAGAAAAAACCGGAATACCCAAAAAAAGGAAAAAAATAAAAATAATAAATCAACACCGGTTAAATAATTTTGAAGAAATTTATCATGAAACCTATAAACAATTTCCATTCAAAGAAATTCCACTTTAAGGTGCCGGAAAGATTGTGAGTTATGGGTGTTCAACTTTTCTTGTACGAGGAGTCTGTCCATTAGGATATCTACGTTTTTTATTTTTATAATGCAACATGGAAAGTGTAAGATTCATAAAAATGAATGAATGCCAACAATACATAGATGTCTACATACATACAAAATTCTATCTGTTTAGGCATTCGTTAATGGGTATAAAATTAATTTTGCGAGAAAGTGGACCGGTCTTTCTATTGTTTACCTTCTTATTAAAATTAATTGTTTTTATTGTTTTGATTTGTCTAATAAAAACAGCAATGGACCTAAAACTGAGCCTTGGAGAAGCACTTACGCACCAAAATGTCACTATCTCACATGCGTGTTAGATGGAAAAGAAAAACGTGAAATACCATGTGATTCAAAATGATTGTCGTAAGAAAAAAACTGTTTTCCGAAAAAAAATATCTATACTTATTACCAATTTAATGAGCGAAGTTAGCTACATACAAATTTCATACATTAAATGAATTTTCTTGACATTTAGCGACATTGGCGTGCGTGTTGTAGTATCTTTCGATTATTTATCTATAATTTTTTCAAAATCGTTTATATTTACATCTAATATACCAACAATAGTATTTCTGAATACTGTAAGAAAATTAAGGGAATTTATCTGTTGTAATAGCTCAACAAACAGGTAAAAAATCAATATTAACATTAAGTGAAATAGTTTATTACATTTTAAATTTTATAGGCTTATCATACACTTCAGCGCAATGAGCTGTCAAAAGAAAGTTACATTTTCATCCCCTATAATGTTTCTACGGTACAAGAATTATTACCATTAGATCACAATAGGCGATTGGAATATTGTCATTGGTTTAATAACAATTTAAGGGACGATGACTTGCTAAACAAATCATTTTTCTCGATGGAAGCCTGTTTTATCTAACAGACTATATCAATTTACAAAACTATTGTATCTGTCTGCAGAAAATCCACACGAATTTCGAGAAACGCAATTGCATCCCGTAAAAGTTGGAGTTTGGTTAGCTATGTCCAGGCAACGAATAATAGGGCCAATTTTCTTTGAGGAAACTGTAACAGCCCAACGTTACCAACAGATGTTGGAATTGTTTATTGCCAGAGTTACAAGAAAATGAGCTTGAATCAGGTTATTTTCAGCACGTAATGGCTCCAGCACATACTGCTTACAAACCTGCCAATATCTTCCACAGTTTTTTTCTGACAGGTTCGTTTAGAGCACAAAGATGGCCACCAAGATCGCCTGATCTAATCCCATTAGATTACTTCATGTTCGACTATCTAAAAAAGGATCTATAAGAAACCGCATGCATACCATAGAAGAACTGAGAGATGCAGTTTTGTCACTTAATAATTATACTAATTGTATGTTATAATTTAAAGTAATAAATAAATTTAGTTAAACACCAGTTAGTACTGAATTGTAAAATCATAATTTAGTAAAGTTAAATTAATTACATTTCATTTTTACAAGCAGAAACACCAATCCATAGTCGTTTATATAATGCGAGTTCAAATATAGGTTATGTTTTCCTTATTTATGACAGATCCGTTTACTTTCTTATGTTCTAACACTGACTTAGTTCAAACCTTCATTACAAACACGCGGCATATACTTACACCCTGTTACTATCTATAGGAGCGGAATTGACAATCATTTGGAATCTCTGTGTATATTGTGTTTCAACAAAGTTTGGTATCTGAGTTAGAAACATTTTTTCAGTGATGGTTCGAAAGCGAACTTAATATGGAAACAGGTCTACAATTTTCTATGTTAGATGGGTCATTTCCTTTACACACAAATGGAATAAAGCGGTTTTTTTTTTTTGGTGTTGTTTACTTTGTTTTAAGTACATGCTCTGTCACATTTGATCTCTCTGTTTTTATTGTTTTAACCTAGGGTTGCTATTCTTCCCGATATGTTGGGACTGTCTTGTGAGATGTCCGCATATCTTAATGCGTTTCTGAAAGACATAATTCTTGTTTGCATGTACAGTATCGTTTATGTCTCAAATACTATCGGTATTCCCACGTGGTGGCCCATTCAAGAATCGTGTTCGAATTACGAGTGAACAGAGTGTACATATGTTTATATAAATGCGGACAGATACAGAACAACTTCAGGAATTGAACCAGAATGACTAGAAATATTATGATAATGACGAACTCATATCGCCGTAAATAAATCACAAAAGCTAAACCGCATATAGTAAAACCCATTAAATTATTTGCTTACATATGCAGATATCGTCACCACCTTATTTTTTTCGGTGGATAGGTTTTGTTTTTTTAATATACACCTTACTTACAAAGTCGATATTAAAACAATCTCGTGCTCGGTTCTAGTTTTTATCAGTAGCATCCTAACCTCCATAACAGGTATTATACTACACAGGTAGATATAGTGAGTCAAGTGTATCGTTTTGTTTCATGCGTTGTTTATAAAAATGTGCGGGGGAACACGGCGTACAGACGAGGAAGAATATTATAGTGAGTACTGCGGAACCACCTTTACAGATAACTTGTAAAATAGATATACAACCTGTTATAGAAGATAGTTGTTTGTATGCAGAAGCTGCGTCTTTGTACTATGTTGTAGTTCCAAGGTGTTTACTCTATCGTAATAAGCTGCTTTTTTATTCTGTTCAAATCTCTTAATTACGTAGTAAACTTGTTTGCCTTCTAACGAAGTAAGGAAATTTGTTATATCAAAATTATTGTTTAATATCCACTACACATTATATTTATGTGAATTCCTACGGATTCAACGTTTCTAATTGAATTATCTGAGGTTTTATCAGTTGTTTTGCGATAAAAAAATGACGTGGTACGAAGTAGATATACCTTATTTTGTCATACCTGCTATGTATATAGAGCTGTTTTCTGCTTTCGCTCGTGACAGTGATTATTAACATATTAACTATGTAAGTACCAATAAGCCAAGAGAATTTCAAAAATACGTAAATTCTATTGGATAGTAAGTACGTAATTCTGATTCTGAATCATTGCACCAACGAAAACAGCTTAGGTATGCCACATAATAGTTTGAGTACGGATGAAAGTATTATATAGGTAGCAATCTTTTTTTTAATTTTGCCTAAATACTTAAAATATAATTTTTTTTTTCCAGGGAAAAGTCAAATTAATAAGAGTTTTATTGTTATGTTTGAATTATATATTTTTTTAAATATAATTCAAACTCTTATAATAATATGCATTTAATAATAGATGACAACGTCTTAATGAGAAGAAAGAGAAATATCAACACAATTCCTACTCTCAAAATTAAAACTATAGCAGACAATAAAACAACTTTAATACACCCAAACAAACATAAATGAAACATAACCATATATATCTTTAAATTATTATCTATTGCTATATTAATAGGGAAGCACTGTTCGCTGATCAAATAAGGTTCACTAGTTAAGTAAAATAACAAAGTTTATTGGTCACAAAGACATTATCATAATCTCGACAACAACTTTATCCATACTATATCGACAACTACTACTACGAACTAGTGATGAGCATAATCGAATGACGAAAAAAGCATAGTTCGATTATAAATGATTTATATGAATGATAGTCGATTATGAACGATTTGTATGGACGACAATCGATTATGAATTTTATTGAAATGATCGTATTCGATGATTGTAATAAGAATTATATAATAATAATGCAGAAAAAAGAAAATGAGAATAAAAAAAGGTCATTATATTAAGAATTGGGAAAAATTATGCACAAAAAAAGCAGTGAGGAAAAAAAAGAGGCCTCTAACCATCTTCTAATGAATGATAACCCAATGATCATTCGTTTTTCCAGTCTTTTTTTTTCTTCGGTATAAACTTTAATCCATAAAGCAACTTAGCAAAGCGAAAATTATATTAATTTTTTATTATTAATATAAAATATTTAGCTTCAATAATTATAAAAATGACAACGATCTGGTATTCATTTTTGTAAATTTGGAGACATTCCAAAATATACCGAAAGCGGTTTAAATTAATTAATCGAATCCATTCACAGCGAAATCAGCTGATTACGGATAAGCTGATATTTTATAAAATATTTTACGCCTTGATAAAAATATAGCAACGTTTGAATGTCAATTATCTTTTATAGATGAAGTTTTAGTAAGAGTTTTGTATAAGATCTTTCTTAAAGAATTTGTACAGACTTATAGAGTAGTATCTGCCTAAGAATGCCTTTTTGTTTATATGAAACCATTTGATTTTTTAACCAGATGGATGCAGATAAAAACAGGTTTTAATTATACCCGCAGACTTCTTCGACACGTCTTAAGATTTATGTAATGTCGTTACTGAAATTACTAAATTGGTATCCTAATATTTCCATCAAAATTTTCGATAATGTTACGAAGCGTGTCGATCTGGGACGATACGACAGTAATAATTATATCCGCTGACATATAGACATCCCTGAATGGTAGTCGATTGTACGTATGCACATCTTGTGTAGAAATTATTACTGTATGTAATTAAATAATAAAATAGCAAGAAATAAACCAAATAACAATAAATTCAATTAAAAACACTACTCCACTACACCAGAAATAATGTTTAATTATCCTCAATCATCCTCAATGACCGTCTACATACTACATAGGCGCCCTCTTTGTAAATTCGCGTTAAGCGACCTTTCTTGTTTCTTCTTCTTCTATCTATAGTTAGGTTCTTCTGGATAGTTAACAGTAAGGTGTTTATCTCTCATTTATTTTATGTACATAGTTTTTCAAATATTATTAGCAAAGGGAGACATCGTATATCGGAAGATCATTCCATACGCGATGCCTTCCTCTGATTATTACCTTAAAAAAAAGAACAACTCGCATTTACTCATATCACAGGTATTGTTACAATCGAGCGCCATAAAAGTTAACATTGAATCATCAACGACACTAAACCACGCATCGTGTGCTTGATAATAAACGAAGAAATGGCTGATTGAGCAACATATGTAGATATTCTTTTTCGTTTTACACGAATCTTTTGGTAATATTTTGCTGAGTCAGTGGTATTTATCGAGCTGGCGATTTCGTCCCAGCTTGATAAGGACCAGTGATTTGTGGAAATTCCACTAAAAGATTTAAGCAAAACGAAGAAGAAAAATGTATACGTTTCATAACTAACTCATTTTTCACTTTTTGTAATACTCTTTTAACATTTTTTTTTTCCAAATTAATACATAATATTGAAGAATAAATGATTGCTATATTGCAGAAAGTGTTTGTAGCGAAAAGAGGGTTTAGATTTGGCAAGGTTGTTCATCAAATTCTATATATTATAGTAATATTATGATAGCGAAACGTTGTAATATCACAAAGCATAACATAACAAAATTATTATTATTATTAAAACAGTTGTTGACGAAATCTGATTTGATTGTTGTGCTTTTTTTATTAACAATTACAATTGTTCAACCTATTGTACTCAATTGTGCATACAATACAATGCTATCCACGCATACTTGATAATTTGACGTATATTTGCGTGAAAAGATGCATCATCGCATTTTAAATTCTTTAAACGGACATTTTTTCGGTTTAATTTAAAATATATGTTCAAAACATATCTGTTTTAAGAAACCGTGCCCTTGTTTTGCAAGTGCGAACTGTCTATTTTATATTTTAACTTTTTTTTATTGATATGTCGTACACACAAAAAAAAATTGCTTTTCTAAAAATTGCTGCTAAAACAGCAAAATATTAAACTATAAGTTAGCATGAACAAGCAAAAGTCATTCACAAACTTTCTTCTCTTGTATGCATGGTAGCAAGAGTAGAGTGGTATTGCTATGTTATTTTCGATTACAAATATTGAAATTGATAATAATTTTATCATTTGAATTCAAACTGCTTGCAACTACAGTGTACGACTGGTTCCATACCCTATTTGTTAAATTTAATGTTAAAAAGAATGAATATTATAAGCCATATCGGACTAAAATACTATTGATAAAGATATTTTTGGCGCCCAACGTGCGACAGAAATAAAATGGACAGAAGAAACACTATGGTACTACGTTAAGAACAAGGAAATGCGACAGATGTCAAATATTATCATATTTAGGAATGATATCAAACTAGCTAAAGAATTTCTTCATTTCTTCTATTACATTATTATATTACATACTATTTTGAGTTTTCTCACCTCTGGTAATTTTTAATTTCATTGTTATTTACTTAATCAATTAGCGCGCACCGTATGTTTGTATTTTATATTTTAGACTTTTATAACTGTTTAAATTTGCTAACCGATCCAGTCTTGATATTTTTAAGTAACCTTACTTTTTTTTTTATTTGCTTTTAATGTTATCTATTTCATTGTTTTGTCCATTTGTAAATCTAACTATTGACGAAGAAGTAAAATATTTCGAAAGCATAATAGCGGCTAAAAAAAAAAATATTTTCGCATATTTTGACATCTGTTACGTTTACTTGATAAAATAGGCAGATAGTATGTATTTGTATTAAACTAATAGGCAAAAATTAAGTAGCACTGCGTTAAATGGAATCAGAAGTTTGATGTTTTAACCCTACATAAAGGTTAAACTAAGCTAGCATGAATAAAACCGTAATTCCAGTCGTGCATGGAAGGTAGTAAGATTATTTATATATTTCCATGTTATTTTCGGTTACAAATATTTAAATACTGAACAGAAATATTTTTGATAAGGTAAAGCCAGGTAAGTGTGTAGTAAAAATTGCCGCCTAATGTGAATAAAATGTAACACTGTTCACATAATAAGACATTTTGATAAATTATACACATATTTAGAAGTATACGTAATATGTGCCCAGTTGTAAGCCTTCAATAGATACGCCTTTTATAATTATCAACGGTTTACTAGGAAAAAAAAAGTTAAACTCTGTCAATACTACACACTTACCCAGCAAAATGGGGCAAGTGTGTAACCGTTCCGCATTTTATATATTATATATAAATAACATTATCCTTTAGTTGGGCCAAGAGTGTAATACTATACTGATGCTTTTAATATAAGGTATCGAGATATTCACAAGTATTCATCCAGTTATTACCGTTAGAGATTGAAATTTTAATTTGTAAAGCTAGTATCAAAAAATAATACTAGTATACATATGGTCAAAGATGTATAGTTCCCGCTGGCGTAACTATAAGAGCGGCGCCACTGTAGCTTCTTCGCGGGGCAGTTAAAAAGCGGCGGGGCAAGAGACGTACGAAAAATAAACAGTGGACCAACGAACCATGTACTTGATATGGAAGCCACTTGAGTATTAAGCTGTGGGTAATTCAGAAATCTATTCTATTGACAAAAATTCAAATTTCCCAATATAATTTCAGTAACTTAAAACATTCAAGTCTGAATACCAACGATTTATATTACAAACAATCTGACCAGTAACTATAAATAATCGCGGCAGATATGGAATTCTACCCCTGGCATATAAATATGTGATGGTCTGAGGATCGAATGCTAGCGTGTAAGTTCTGCGTTTATAGTTATCCAAGTTATTTACAGAATGAATGTATGTTTGGAGAGTTGTTCTCTATGAATCCATCCATTATACTTGATTGCTATTTAATTAACGTACTAAACAGAGATAAACACTATAATCGATGATTTATAAAAATTCCAATTTAATGATTTATTATAGAAAAGTCATGCATTTGCACTTGGTTGCATACCTATAAAATTTTCTAGTTTATTTCTCATTCCAAAAGCAATCTCAGATTTCCTAAAAGCAGCGAACGAGAAAAAAATTAAAAATATTTCCTAGAATAAATGCGGGAAATTGAATTCTGCTAATTCGCCTCCTTTTTTTCTATTTTTTATCATTTTTTGTTGCAAATATATAGTTTGACAGTTCTAACCTTAATAAGATACGCACAATAATATAATGATCCAACAATTAATACTTTCTATATTGATTCTACAAACAAACGAAACAGAAAAGTTCAAGAGCAACAAAGCTTATGTCTGAAGCTAGGATACTTCTAGTTGTACACTTTGATTAAAAACAAAATTGAGGAAAAATACCATAAAAGTGCAACCAAATAGTAATAATGTTGCATATTTTTTTTGTAAAGACCCCTTCCAGTAAACCAAATTCAAATTTCGCGCAGTTATTTTAAGTAACTTCCACGTTAAAGCATGAAGTTACCTACGATTTTGTATTACATTAATGGTTATTTGAATACCTTTAAGCTGAAGTTATTGAATATAATTGCGGAAGATTTGAATTTTGTTTACTGGGCTGCGATTGAAACTTGTACTGTAATGTTTTAAGTTACATTTTAAACAAAATGATAAAAAAATTTCTTGTTCGATACGCCATCGACTATCCTATGAAAACAGTAAACAATAATTTTGGAAACAAATATGAGCTTATGTTTTTCAAACATCATGGTATTTCAGAAAGTGCATTTAAAAAAAAGGAAAATTTATAGATTTTATAGATACACTTTTTTAATGTTTTCTGATATTTTTATTTCAGTTTTTAGCAAGATTGACAGGAATTAGCAAAAAAAAAACATAAATTTATTTATCAACAAACAAAGATTATTTTAAATGTCCACTAGTCCACTAAAAGCAAAAATATTATATCATCGCAAATAAATTAACAGTGGTAAATAAATGTACTATGAAAAAGTTAATAGGCATTTGACGAAATAAATAAAAGCAAATTTTCCGTGTGTAGCTTCGCTTTAACACAAAAATATGTTTGAATTTCATTATAAATCGAATTTAATCATTACAATTGTGTTTTGGTTTTGTTTATTAAAACTGTTACTTGTTTTGACTCCTTTAATATTCATTTCATAATAATTTTGCGAATTGACAATTCATTATGAATGCTCTACCTCTCCGCTGCGCGCGCAGTTAAACCACTTTCATTCGTCTCGCACCGACTCTTCGGTATATCTTATATATTTTACGCGTTGTTTCAACGGGAAAATTCCACTACGTTTAATCACGTCAGATCACGTTTAATATTTGTTTGGTCGTACGCTTTTCTAAAATCAGCCTAGCTGGGACATCTAAAGTACGCCAGCGGAACTATTCTTTGCCCGTATATATATTTATATTGTATTTGCTAGTATGAAGTTTAGTACATTAGTATTATAACAGAGGGCGTCCGTATTTCAATTTTAAAAATAAATGTAGCCAAACTACACACTTGCCCCGGTTACATACTTACTTGACTTTACCTTAAGGGGAGGTTTACATATATATATATTAAATGTAGAAAAATACATACAAATGTCGCTATTGACAGACATCGATGTTTCGCCTTTTCAAGGCTCGTCAGTGCCAATTTTTGCGACATTTGTATGTACCGCACAAGGCGTATATATAGCAACTAGATGTAATTAATACTATATGAGTGTGAGATGTTAGGAATCATTATTTGAAGATATTTTGCTAATTTTCCAATATAATATCTACAAATATGTTCTGATTAGAACACAAATTCGTAATATTATATGGAGTAAGCACTAAATTTTGCGCTATGCGCTAGTAAATGGATTAAATGTAGAAAAATACATACAAATGTCGCTATTAATAATAATATAATATTACGAATTTGTGTTCTAATCAGAACATATTTGTAGATATTATATTGGAAAATTAGCAAAATATCTTTCAAAATAATGAGTTCCTAACATCTCACACTCATATAGTATTAATTACATCTAGTGGCTATATATACGCCTTGTGCGGTACATACAAAATGTCGCAAAAAATTGGCACTGACGAGCCTTGAAAAGGCGAAACACGATGTCTGTCAATAGCGACTTTGTATGAATATTTTTCTACATTTAATCCATTTACTAGCGCATAGCGCCAAAATTTAGTGCTTACTCCATATAATATTACGAATTTGTGTTCTAAATCAGAACATATTTGTAGATATTATTGGAAAAATTAGCAAAATATCTTTCAAAATAATGAGTTCCTAACATCTCACACTCATATAGTATTTATATATATATATATATATATCGGAAAAGTCCAAAAACTTTGAGCCTTTTTTTTCAGACAAAGAAAAAGATACACGAAATACGGCTTTTTGTTATAACAAATATATTAAAACTTGAACATTAAAAAAACATATTTTTTTATGACAAGACCACTATAACGTTCGCTATTTGTATCTAGGTAGCAGTGTGCCCAGAAAACACGGTGAAACTGCATAAATTCTAGCATACGCAAAAGTGATCCGAAATTGAAAATAAAAAGAAGAGTTAGAAATATATTAAATTTGTTGGAGGTTATACCTAAATTTAACCAAATAAGTCGAAAGCAAACAATGTGGCAGGTACCTGGACTTTAATTTGATTATTTTCTATTTCTTTTTTGTGCGTATGACTGGATATAAAAATGTGGAATATTGCAATTTTTAGTGTAATATAGGTATAACCTCCAATAAAAACTGTTTACATTAAGAAAACAAAAGAATTAAGTTGATATATTGAACACTTGAAGAACTAGAACTTACGCTGATTTGAAAAATCATGTTTCGAGAAAAACACGTTCAAAGTTTCGCAGCAAAAATTTTTACAAATAGTTCTCCATACACTTAGTCAGCTATTCCAGCACCATATATTAATCCTTCTTCTTCTTCATACTTCTGCATTTTCAAAATTTGTTGCTTCCCTTTAGACAGCACAGCGAGTTTTGCAGCGCTGGACATATCCTGCCCTGCCCGTTGTATGCGCTGACGATCAGAATTGACGACGAAATTTTTGGCATCAAGTCCTACTGCAATTCCCAACGCATTCATTATTCGTAATACAGAAAAGTAACCTTCATTGAATAAATTTGCGGCAATGTAGGTATCAAGTTGAATTGTTTGTGACTCGCAGCGTAAATCTTTTGGAGCTAGTTTCTACACACATGAATTAAACGAGTCGTTTCAGTTTTGACAATTTTTTCCAATGCATCTTTGCAATAAATCACTGTAGAAAAAACTTCATAAATCGGCCTAGGAGGCCTAAAAGAGGTCATGTTTGAATGAAGCAAGCTCAACCTTGGCTTCTGCGCGCCACTACAAAGGCTGTCTACACCTTTTGGACAATAAATATGTCGTGGATCCGCGTCGGTTGAACATTTACAATGAAATGTAGCCCAAATAGCTGCCTTCATTTTTTATGCAGAATCTGGATGTTGTCTAATTGCCAGTCCATAGTACACTACTCTTCTACTGTTAAATTATCAATAACTTTGTGAGTCAGTTCACCAGCGCCCTTTCCTCAAAGTCCACTCATTCTTTTTTGTACATCTCCAACGCATTGTCTTTTTCTTATGGACAGTAACATCTTCGTACGGTTAAAAATCACAAATTGCTTAAAAACTTGTCTTGTCTCAGTCGCCTATACGAAAGCGTGCGAAAATTTCTTTTATGGCATCGCATCGACTTCCATTTTCTGATGATCCGTAGTGCGGTTACCTTTGCCATCATATTTCGCCGTACACTTCTCACAGGAAAAATCGGGACACCAGCAATCGTGAATTTTAAAATTTCTTGGGTGTAAATGCAGCTTTTAGAGGATATATTCACTTATCAAAGCCATAAATCACATAAATGTATAGAGAGAAAAAGGTTTATATATAGAATAAACAAATCGGAGTTTCGGTGGCGGCATTTCCTTTAGAAATACCGAATACGGAAATATTCATGCAAAAAAAGATTCCTAACAACAAAAAGGCCTCTTGAATAGACGGCTTCATTTAGAAATATAGTATATGTATTTAACTTGTTTCATGTTATGCAGAGATAATTCTTTTTTAAGAAAACATATGGTGATGGGATTTTAAAATTTTGTTTTTTATTTTGTTAGTGCTACTTTGATATCAGTTACTTACGTTAAGAATAGACAATATGTCAATCAGCCTCCTGACTTTTGGGACAATGTGATTTTTACATATTTATTGATTACACTATTATTGTTTAGTATTCTTAAATTGTTATTGTTGTTTAGTATTCTTAACATTAAAGTAATACAATATTACTTTAATGTTTTCGTCTATCTATTAAAAAAAATACCAAAAACAGTTTTAAGATTTAAAGCAATTAAGTTCGCAAAGAAATTATTTTTTTGTATTAACTCTCCGTTTATTGTATTTTCAAGATCTTATTTATTTTTATCTTAAGATTTTCTATATCTTAGTTTTCGCTTGTGTAATTCAATACCTTTATTCTATTTTATTGAAACACTTTTGGTCTGTAGCACAGCTCCAGGCAGTAGAAATGAAAAAAATAGTAAAATTAATGAATCAAATCCCAAAAACAAATATTCTAGCACTAACTGAGACTGACGAACAATTTGCTTTCTTACGATGTTTGTTTATGTATGTAAATGCAATGATATTGTAAATAATTGTTAATAAACCTGTGCTACATAAAGACAGTTTGTAAAGAGACCAAGTGTTGGCTATATTTCAAGAAAATAGATCAGCGACGTCAGATTACACAGGCGATAGTTAAGATATGTTTTTTGAAAATACAATAAACGGAGGGTTAATAAAATAAATAATTTCTTGTGAACTTAATTGTTTAAGAATTTATAAATAATCTTAAACCTGGTTTTGGTAATTTTTATAAATAGCAGAAACTTTATAGTAATACAATTTTAAGAATATTAAACAACAATAGTAATTAATACATCCCAAAACTGAGGAGCTGACTGACATATTATCTATTGCTAAACTAATACTCGCGAGCATAAATCCAAGTAACTAATATCAAAGCAGCACTAACAAGTAACATAATTTTAAATAATAAAATCCCATCTCCACATGTTTTCTTAAAAAAGAATTATCTCTACATAACATCAAACAAGTTAAATACATATATATTTCTAAATGAAGCCGTCTATTCAAGAGTTCTTTTGTTGTTATGTATTTTTTTTCATTGGTATTTCTAAAGGAAACGCCGCCACCGAAACTCCGATTTGTTTATTCTATACATAAACCTTTTGCTCTCTATATATTTATTTTCTGTTTAAATTTCTAGTCGTTACCTTTGATCGCAGTAATATAGTAATTAAGTGTTTATGGCTATGATAAGTGAATACGTCCCCGAAAGTTGCATTACAATCAAGAAATTTTAAAATTCTGAATTGCTGGTGTCCCGATTTTTCCTGTGAGAAGTGTACCTTGCCCTAGTTTCCAATTGGCGCAGTTTTGACTTGCTTTTCTAAAGCGTGGGAAAGTGTGTTTTAAGTAAAAGAAATATTGTTAGATTAGTTTCTTCAAATATGCGTTTTATTTCGGATCTAATTGTATTCAATTGGTAATATAAATAGCTTACTCTGTCGTTTATTTGTGACCCGACTGTAGTGATATTTATAATCATTAAAGACAACTATACATATATTAACAAACAATAAGTATGGTATTTCGACCCGAGTAGTCCCGAATCGAATATGGTATTGCATTTAATATGCTCCGTTTGTGATCGGTACACCCGCTCTTTTAATAAGCTGTAGCGGCTTAAACAATGCGAATATTACAAAGCCGCTTTAACCATGTATTTTAGATATTTGGAGATTTCAAAAAATGCAAAAAACCAAAAATCGATTTTTGCAGTCAAATATATGTAAACCTCCCCTTAATGAAATTGTTGGCGTCCAATGTGGGACAATACTGCTAGATGAGTTTGATATTATGTGAATAAATATTAAAAAAAAAAAAACAATGAATTCATAAAAGTAAACAGAGGATAAGGAAGAGAAGGCAATGATGCTGAATGAAATATACATACAGGTTAGAAGGGAAGAAAGGGTACAATTTGTCCAAATTGGAGGAGATAAGAATGAAATCCATATTTTAATAAGGATCACAAGAGCAAAGGAAAGATTTAGATTTAAAGATCTTAGAATATATATGAAGTATGATACAGAATACTGTTTTACCGATAGATTATATTGACGTTTCTTAACTATAGGCGCCAAATTTAAATCTGAAACTCACGCAAACCGTATGAAACGTGAATCAGATCCTGGGACACCTACCCTAGGATGTAGGCGAAGGTCGGTACGTTGTTCGGCCTCGATCCGGACATAGGCGACGACCGGCAAACGTTTGAGGTTCACTGGCGTAGTAGAAACGTATACATTCACGTCGTCGAAAGCCGGTTTCGCAACAGCTCTTCGAAGAGCCGATCGCACCATACTGCTGTGCGCTTCTGGCATACGGAAAACTCGTATCGAGTATAAATAAACACTAACTAGGAAGTGTTGGAGTCGTGTGTCTGCGTGTGTGTGATCGCGGTTGCGGGATTCGTGGCCACCCACACCTTGAACCGGCTGCGCTGAAACCTCGCCACCACCAGAATTTGTTGTTTGTGACTTATTTTTATACTAGATACGTAGACGTCCTGTTAAAGATTCGTAGGTGTTTTTGTAATTCGACCGATGCGATGTAGAGTTTTATTATTATTATTTTTTATTATGTCGAATTATACAGAGCGTGCATAAAAAATATAGTTCTAGAGTTCTGTATAATTGAACACAACAAAAAATAATTTCTATGCAGTAATGCATTTTGGCGATTCGAAATGGGAGAACATGTGCTCTACTTGATATTTTTAGCTCTACAGATACTAAGCAATTAGTACATGATCCCACTCGTATAACAACAAATTCCTCATCCCTCTTGGATTTATTTATTGTGAGCAATGGCATATTTGTTGCAAATCGGGTACCTTTCAGAATAACCTATCGATCATTTAGGCATTTGTGCTACCTTAGATATGAAGATACCCAAAAATACTACTCGAAAGTTAGTACCCGTTCATATAAGCATTTTTTCTATGAAGATTTTGTTAATGATTTGTATGCGGTTCCATGGTATTTGATTATGATCTCCACGACGTTAATTTAAAAGTAAATTTTCTTAATGCAAATAATTCTGCGAGTTTTTGATAAACATGCTCCAATTCGTGAGGTAACTGCCACAAAGCCACCGGCACCTTGGCTCACGTATAACATAAAATTAATGATGAAAACGAGGGATAAAGCTTTTCGGCGCTACAGATGTACAATAATCCTATCCACTATCAAATCTACAAAACCATGCGTAATGAAACCAACCACGCTATCAAACGGGAAAAAGCAGCTTATTTTAATTATCACTGCCTACAGCATCGGAAACAACAGAAGACTACTGTGGAAAGAGCTGCATAATTTGAATATTGGTAATAAATCATTCTCTGTATTATCCGATAAACTGCGTGATTTAGACGAATTAAATAAGCAGTTTGCACAATCTGCATTGGTGCCTGCCTCCAATAACTATCTGCAAACATATAGTGTTCCACCTCCACACAGTCACCATTTTAATTTTCATCAAATTACGTATGGAGATGTTCTGACAGCTTTGACTCAATGTAAAAGTAATGCTACCGGCTTTGACAGAATAAATCTTAAAATGTTACGACTGTTTGTACCGTTACTACTGGACTATATAGTGCATATCTTCAACTGTTGCATTACATCTTCAATTTATCCCGATGTATGGAAGGAATCCTCCGTTACACCTCTGCCCAAAACACCGACGGCAGAAACTGTTAGAGATTTGCGGCCGATCAACATCTTACCTTGTTTAGGCAAAATTTTTGAAAAAATTCTTGAACGACAACTTCGTGCTTTTATTAGTTTCGTGCAGGTTTTACCAGAACACCAGTCCGGTTTTCGCCCATCCTATAGTTGCACTACTGCCGTTTCTAAGGTAATGGACGATATTTTGCGCGCGACAGATAATGGCAAGATAACTGCACTCCTTCTTCTTGATTACACCAGAGCATTTGATACTGTTCATTACCCAACACTGTTATCAATACTACGTTTTGTTGGATTGGCTGATGACGCCTTAACTTTAATGGAGTCTTATCTTACACACAGATGTCAACGAGTTGTTTACAATGGCAAGATTTCCTCCAATGTAATCACATTAACATCCGGCGTACCACAAGGTGCAATATTATCACCGCTTTTATTTTCGTTGTACACTTTCCGTCTCCCTACTGTATTACTTCACTGTAACTACCATTTGTATGCCGACGACGCTCAGATATATTTTTTTCATTTGATGCGGATAAGCTAAGGCAGGCCCAACACTTTATCAATGAAGATATATGTAAGCTAATTGCCTACTCTGATGCCCACTGTTTACAAATCAACCCTAAAAAAACACAATTAGTATTATTTGGCCCAAAACAATCCGTAGCCGCTATAAAAAATTCCATTGATATACGTATCAATAATGAATATATACAACCGGTAGACTGCGTTAAAAATCTTGGCATGTTCATCGACTCACAACTGCGCTTCAGCAATAACACGTCTTCGCTAATCAAAAAATCAGTCGTAGCTTTAAAATGTATATTTCCCCATAGAAAAGCTCTAGATCTTGAAACGAAATCATTGCTGTGTGAATCGCTTGTGCTTTCTCATTTTAACTATGGTGCAGCCATTTATTCACCTTGCCTGACGAAGAGAGACCAATCAAGGATACAGAGAGTACAGCACTCTTGCGTTCGTTTGGTGTATGGTATGCGAGGCAGGCGTGAAGTTACGCGAAAAATTAGAGAGGCTAGAGTACTTAACATGCGGAACAGGAGAATTTTGCAGTCTGCAGTGTTCTTCCTGAAGATCATTTCCAACCAAACACCTATGTATCTATACAGCAAAGTTGAATTCAGGCATCGCACACATGATTTGAACACACGAAGTAGACTCCTCATGTCAATTCCTAAACACAGACTTTCAATGTTTAAACGTAGTTTTACCTACAATTGTGCTGTAACGTGGAACACTCGCATTTACCCTATCATCCGTGGAGCAGATTCATCGATTGGCGTCTTCCACCGTACCATGAAATCACATCTCCTGCAGGAACAGTGAAATTTGGCCAGTGGTGTTTTCTACAATTCGCTGGATCTGTTGTGCGTGTACTGGTGCCTGCGGTGACGTTCTTCAGGAAGTGTCGTTCTCGGTAGTGACTTTCTCGGCTGTGACTCTGTTATTCTCGATTTTGACTTCCTCAAGTTTATGACAAATGCATAATATATAAAATATATTGCCCTTACGTATAGCATTCACTTTTTTTTCTATCTATTTAATGTTCCGTGCATTCATTTTCATTTTCATGTTGTTACGATACTTTCTTTTTTTTATTATTATTTTAAAGTTACATTTTGTTAATCTTTATTTCTACTGTAGGTTGCAGGAAGAGCGCCGAACGTACTTTGTACACAGGCGATGTAATCTTTTTGATGTAGTAATCAATAAATACTTTTATTATTATTATTTTTATTATTATTATTAATTATTTATTATTATTAATATCTTGTTCATTGGCCCTCCATTCCGTGGATTAAAGCCAAGGTGATCCATTGGTATATACAGCCGTGATAAGACCAGCGGATAACATACGGGCAGTATTGGCTGGAGGAGGACAGAAGTGTCCTCCGCAGCGAAGCTGCTAACAGCTGTCCAGAGACAGGCATTGCTGGATATCGCTGGTGCAACTAACAGTACAGGGACCGCCTCTTCGGAGACTATTGTGGGCTTCCCCCCGCTGGAACTCTATGTGAGAGCGGGAGGCAATGAATGCGATCCTTAGACTGAAAGCCACAACCTGTGGCATCCCAACTTCAGGTGGGAGGACACACTTTACTACGGGCACGTTGCTGGACGGGCCATTGCTACAAATGTCCACGGACAGCATGGCACCCGAAATTATCTTCACTGAAAAGGTGAAAATCTTCATACCGAACAGAGACCAGGCATGTAGTAAGATCACTGCTAACGAAAACTGGTACACGGATGGATCCAAATCCAGCCAGGGGACAGGAGCCGGTATTTGTGAGCCTAGTCCTAATCAAAGGATATTCAAAGCCTGGGGAAAAATACAAACGGTCTTCCAGGCAGAGGTATTCGCCCTTGCAGCCTGTGCAGAAATGATTGCAAAAGGGGGCTATATGAGGAGGAAAATTAATATAATGACTGACAGCCAGGCTGTCATTAAGGCAGTCTCAAACCCTGTAACTAGTGTAAAACTAGTTAGGGACTGCAAACAATCCCTCAATGCACTGGCACGAGACAACACGGTGTCTCTGATTTGGGTGCCGGGACATGAGGATATAAAGGGCAACGCAATAGCCGATAAACTAGCCAAGGAAGACTCTAAGAGACACTTCATGGCTCCAGAGCCCGTATGTGGGATTACTAAGGATTCCGCAAGAAGGGAGATCTGGACCTGGGTTAGATAAAGAAAGTACAAAGAAATGCGAGGTCGACTGAAGGTCAACTCCATACAAAAACGCTGATAGGGAATGGGGATGGTAGTCTCTCTGATAACCTACTCAAGCGCAGTAAGAAAGAAGTTAAAACCATTACTGGGTTGGTAACTGGACACTGTCCTCTGAAAAAAGCATCTATACAACACAGGCCGTGTAAGCGAACCGTGGTGTAGAAGATGCGAACTACAGGAGGAAACGAGTTTACATGTAATCTGCACATGTGAGGAACTAAAGGTACTCAGGCAGAGATATTTCGGGAGAGATCTATTGGAGCCCTCGAAGGTCCTCAAGTTTCCACTGGGCAAGATACTGGGCTTTATAGAGAACACCAAGCTGCTCGAGTGGAAATAAGAAAATCAATAAGGATGGTACAATGAGCACCAAGCTCAAGTGCCCGGACGTCAAGTGCCCACCCTAACTTGAATCAATGAATGAATGAAATGACCCTCACTTGCTATCACTGTCTTTTATTGCGTGAAAATAAAGATGGCGCCATGATTAAAAGAATTTCTTTAATACGTAGCGTCTTCAATTATCCTTTATTTATTATTATTTGTGTTGGTTTAAAAAAAAATCGTAGATATTTGTGTTTAAAGGAATGAAGAAGGGTGGTGAGAGTTTTGGTTGGCTAAAATGAACAAATCAAAATCATCTGAAATGATAGAACCAACATTAACAACAACAAAAAAGGAATAAGTGACCAATACCACAGTATAGGTAATATCACTAGCGTCACTTTCGTGTTTATACATCAGTTTTTGAAACTTTGAACCGATGACCTTGGTTTTGCTTTTGGCGGGAAATTCAAATTATCTGCATTTAAGTAATACTATATAAAATACTAGAGGGTTTTTTTTTATGAATGATGTGGCAATGAAGTAATCGAAAGCAGAATATTTCCTTCTAAATAATTGATCGCGAAATAATCACGTAGCAGCATTAGCAGTGCAAGTAAATCTACGTTTTCTAATTTGACGTTACAATCAAGCTATAAACTCATTCGACGGAGTGCCTTTCTGGGTTATAAAGACGCTAGTACGTTAATAGATTTATAAGCAACATGCACCGGAATATATCTGTCAATAATCAATATGGAAAGCAAACTCATGGGTGCGTCTTAAAAAAACGGTATCCGACAGCCTAGTGACGGCAATTGTGTTGCTACCCATATCAGAGTACACCGAGTAAGGACAAGAGAGGAGTTATAGCGGTCCAGATTTCTAAACCTAACTTCACACCAACAACAGCTTCCCAAAATGGCACTTTGTTATTGTTTACGTTCGTATCTACACAAATTAGTTTACTCCTCCGTTTAATCTATATGATTTACTTGTTTTATTTATTTATTTTACGTATTTTATTAGTTTTAAGTTACCCCTGCAGTTTTAAAAACATTTAATGAACTATGATGTTCTTGTGTAAAAGGTAAGATCGGTGGCTAGTGGCCATAACATTTACATACTTTCTTATATATTATGTTGTTAGGTTTAAGTGAAATAACTCAAATTGTCTTGAAAGAAGACACCAATGGGTATCATGTTGTAGTGCCAGTCACTCTCGCAAGATAAATTTTGATGCTAACGGTGGTCGCAGTTTCTTGAGATTTCCGAATGAATCTAATATATATGACACGACAAGAATTAAGAAAGTACATGAATAAGAAGAACTATTATCGTTGTGCAGAGATTCCTAGGTCACATTAAATCAATTTATTTGTTAGATACACATTTTAAGCTAGATTGCTATTTATCGCAGTAACTATCCTAATTCATTTTATGTTCACTTTTTAAAATAATGTGATTTGGCTTGAACTGCATTATACTGGTATAAATTTTAATCGCATTTATTCATATTATAGACAATTCGATATTATATAGTCTACGTCTGAACTCTATCCACTTGTGCACCCCCGGTCATTATTGTTGACAAACCAGTGCAGGGTTGGATGTTAGAAATGAAGTAGTCGAATAGAAAGGAACAATCTTTGTATCGCACAGAATGATATAGTCATAACTCTTGAACCCTAATTAAAAGTTATTGTGTATTCGTGTCAGAAATTTGAAAGTCCCTTCCACCGATGCTGTTGCATTTTTATTATTTATTTGAGAAAGAACCACAACATATTTATTCCTGGAAGAATCTTTTACACTATAAACAATATAAACAAGATTTATTTCATAAAAAGGAAAGAATATGAACATAATTATCGTAAAACACTTGCAAATATATCTATCACTTAATCAAACATTATTTTACTGGAGTCGTGTTTTCTATTACTATAAACAGTTCATAAATATTTGCAACAAATTCAGAATAAAAAACGCATAAATTTGTGTATTTTTGAATCTATTTTTCTACTTCCTTTAAAATATAAATTATTCTACACGTTTGAAAATTCCCGGCAACAGCTTTACAAGCAGCTGGGCTTGAAGGTCATTCAAAACGAACCACTCAAGAACAATGGATTTTTGCGAACATGTCCTTACTATAATATACTGTGCCTATATACACTACTAACACCATTTAGGTTAGCTTGTTACTTGGTTCATTTCTTAGTGAATGGTTAGTTCAAATTGGTCGCTTTATTAAAAAAAACAACAACATATCAGTTTTTATTCATAACTGAACAAACCTAAAATGACCAAACACGTAAAAGGAATACTTTTATCAATTTTTGTATCTATTTTAAATTTTTGTAGGTTAGGTTATATTAACGGAAAATCCTGGTAATTTTGGTGTTTAGATTAGAGAAAACCAACATGTTTCCTTTTTGCTTTTTTAATGACATTACGTTTCGTTACTGGTTTAGTAACATAACAAGTACGAGTGAAAAGTGTCATCTATAATTAGCAAAATTTTAAAAACAATGCAATAACTAACAAATTAATGTGAAAAGCTTGCAATATTTTTTTTATTTAAAAAAATTTTTACTAACCTTTTAATTCCATTTTCTTCTTCATATTTCTTTTTTTGGTTATTTCATTACACAAATAAACAAAAAAAATATTCAATTTTATGTAAATCACATTACTTGTTTCATTGTTTTATAATTTGTGATTAACCTTTATACCACAAGATGGCATTGACAAATCTGTAGTGTAATGATTTTTAATGATATACATACTCAACATTGGAATACGAACATTAGTATTAAACATCGTATTTGAACAGATCAAATTTAGATATTTATTAAATAAAATTATGGAGTTTAAATGCATGTCAAACGTTAGTGTCTTTCGACTATAAAATTAATTCGAATTGCAATGTCGTTGAACGTGTCATTGACGACATAATTCGTTTGACTACGCGATTTTCCTATATATTCCATAATATTGACGCATCTATTTCTGTCGATTCAAGTTATCGTATGAAAATCGAGCCCACAATAACATAAATAGTGAAAAATAAAACCTTCGCCAGATAAACAATATTAAATACGCCTGTATGATTCATTTTCAACGAACGTATTGTGGCATACGTATTTAATTAATCACATTTTTAACGTTACTCTACTATATGTGCGTCAATCGATTAATTACAAATCCAGATAACGTCAAATATATGTTTGAATGGATTCGGCTATTTTAAAAATTTCACTTATGCAATATAAGAAAAGATTAAAATATTCATCGAATATTAGTCATCCACATGTTTCAGTTCTGTATTGTCGAATTTATTTTGTAAAATCTGCAGGGACTCGTATTTTTTTTAAGCTTCTCCCCGATGTTGCGAAAAACTAAATGTAGTAATTAGAAACAGTTGTGTCCTTTGTGGATATTGCAAGCAAGTTTATGTTAATATTAAAGTCACAGTATACAATCACTAAGGACGAACTCTTCTGTTCTTTTGTGGTCCGTTTTCTATGACCTTCAAGTCTATTAGCTGCCATCTTGTAAAGCTGTTGCCCGGGAATTTTCAAATGTGTGGAGTAATTCATATTTTAAAGGAAGTAGGAAAATAGATTAGAAAAATCCACAAATGTATGCGTTTTTTACAAGTGGATAGAGTGGATAGAGACGGAGACTAAATAATATCGAGTTGTCTATAATGTGAATAAATGTGAAACGTGAGGATTAAAATTTATACTAGTATAATGCAGTTCAGACCAAAACACATTATTTTAAAAAGTGAACATAAATGCATTAAGTTAGTTATTGTGATAAATTTTAAATTTAACGTGACCTAGGTACAATTTCCTAGGTCACGACAATAGTTCTTCTTATCCATGTACTTTCTTAATTCTTGTCCTGTTGTATATAATAGATTTATTCGGCAATGCAAAGAAACTGCGACCATCGTTAACATCAGAATTTATCTTGCAAGAGCGAATGGCATAATAGCATGATGCCCATTGGCGTCTTTTTTCACGGTTATTTCACATAAACCTAACAATATAATATACAGGGTGTATCAAATAAAAAAGTAAATTTTGCTTGGGTGTTAACTACACGACATATAAAGCACAAACCCACCGAAACCGGATTTCATCATTAAAGAATAAAAAAAAGTAAAATTTAGAGCCAAAAATTCTTTAGTCCGGGCCTGATGCAAGGAAACGTCATGTTAAGCACCCGCTAAACGTGGTATTATGTATAAATACATTGCACTCATTTAGTATTATTCTTAATGGTATGCCGTAAGTTCATTTAACGTCATTCTGAATAAATAAAGGCCCTTGTAAAAATAGCAAAATTGAGGCATTTTAAATTTCTTCTTTTTATAAAATAAACATTCCTTTTTTGTTAAAAGCATTCTACGTAAGTCTACAAAGTATTATTTTTAATATCTTGATAAGACGTTCGAGTTTCACCGGATATGCAACTTCAGTGGTTACAAAAAACGTAAATATTTTTCTTTTGCTTTGTCGAATCGAGAGTTAGTTGTTAATAAACGGTACCACATGAATCTGAGTTATTTCTTTTGGATTTATTTAATCATATAACGCAAAATGAATTGAATCGAATTACACAGAAATAAATGTGGATACAGAAAATTTGCAAACACGCCTTTTTACTATGATATCGCGCGAAAATGAATCTATATATTCCCGCGCTTTTGCCGATGCATCAAGCTTCGATTTTCTTTATATGAAATCATGATGGTCCTGAAAGGGATCGTTTTTTCGAGACGGGAAGAATTTAAATAAGATGTTCGAAGTGGCTTGCACTCCAAGCGGCGATCCACACAAAACTAACAGCGGTAATGGCTGAATGATAGTGGTATGTGGGGGTATACTCGGGACAGCATTTAGGTTGGGCACAGATGCGGCTCTAGCCCACGGCATTTATAAAATATTTTTTTTCTCGTTAATGCTTACAGATAGACCCCCTGTGCATTAAGACTTTTTGATTGTATATGATTACAGCTGCTACATATTATTATATTTACCTCTATATCGGATACACCCTGTATAACAAAGTATGTAAATGTTATTGTCACTAACCTTACCTTACACACACATGTACCTTATCAAGGTTCATTAATTGTTTTTAAAATGGCAGGGGTAATTTAAAACCACTAAAATACGTAAAAATAAATAAATAAAACAACTAACTCATGTAGATTGAACGGATGAGTAAATTAATTTATGTAGGTACTAATGTAAACAAGAAGAAACTGCCATATTGGGAGGCTGTTGTTTGAGGTGAAGGCTTAGAAATACAGACCCCGATGACTAATCGGGGTAAAGTATAAATAATAAGGACAATTATTATTTATACTGTGTTAAAGTCTTCCTCTGATGCTGGAGTAGGTTTTGAATAACTCATTTGTAGTAATACAATTTTATTTTGAAATTTATTAATTTGTATTGAAATGTAGCCATTTTAACTGAACTCTCAAATATATGACAATGACGTAAGTGACAAAAATTACTAGAGAGTGTAGAAAAAAAAGACAGCAGAGACAGCAACAATGGAACATTATCAATCCATATAGATACCACATTTATAGGCGTTAGTTCTGTCGAGATGCTCGAAGAAGGGATAAAATATCGTTTCGGCTCCAAGATTGATTTTCCATACATATGACATGATGTGCCACCATTTTTAATTTAAAAAAATTCAAATATTACAGTATTTTTTTTATATTTATTTAGTTCTCATTTTATCAAAGTTTAAATGTAAAAACAGAGGTCCATATTTTGTGTATGTAAACTCAATAAAGTTAATTACAATATTAATTTCATTTACAGGGGAACCCATCAGGTACGATCCTGATTTCCATGGGCCATTAAAAAACCGTAGCTGCACCGATATCATCTGCCTGCTTCTCTTTATCGTATTCATCGGCTGTTGGATCGGCATAGGTACCTATGGTAAGTATTAAAGTATAAAATACACCATAAATATCTATGACGTGTGCATTAGGATAGCTATTCATTCATTCATTCATTCATTCATTCATTCATTCATTCATTCATTCATTCATTCATTCATTCATTCATTCATTCATTCATTCATTCGTTCATTCATTCATTCATTCAAGTTAGGGTGGGCACTTGAGCTAGGTGCTCATTGTACTATCCCTATTGATTCTCTTATTTCCACTCGAGCAGCTTGGTGTTCTCTATAAGGCCCAGTATCTTGCCCAGTGGAAACTTGAGGACCTTCGAGGGCTTCAGAAGATCTCTCCCGAAGTACTTCTGCCTAAGTACCCTCAGTTCCTCACATGTGCAGATTACATGTAAACTCGTTTCCTCCTGTAGTTCGCATCTTCTACACCACGGTTCGCTTACTCGGCCTGTGTTGTATAGTTGCTTTTTCAGAGGACAGTGTCCAGTTACCAACCCAGTAATGGTTTTAACTTCTTTCTTACTGCGCCTGAGTAGGTTATCAGAGAAACTACCATCCCCATCATCTATCAGCGTTTTGGTATGGAGTTGACCTTCAGTCGACCTCCATTTCTTTGTACTTTCTTTATCTAACCAGGTCCAGATCTCCCTTCTTGCGGAATCCTTAGTAATCCCACATACGGGCTCTGGACCCATGAAGTGTCTCTTAGACCCCTCCTTGGCTAGTTCATCGGCTATTACGTTGCCCTTTATATCCTCATGTCCCGGCACTCAAATCAGAGACACCGTATAGTCTCGTGCCAGTGCATTGAGGGATTGTTTGCAGTCCTTAACTAGTTTAGGATAGCTAATTCACAAAATCTTTCAATGATTTATATAATATAACTTATTGTTCTTCATTGTAGCATTCGTAAATGGAGACCCAGACAAGATGCTCATACCCAGAGATTCTCAAGGTAGCAGGTGTGGCTACGACGTTCACGTCAGGGACAAGCCCTATCTATTCTTTTTCGATCTTACGCAATGCGTCAATCCATCAGTCGCCTTCAGCGGATGCCAAACTCCACAGGTAACCTTTTTTTTTTGTTGCGTTAAATATTTGCTCTTAATGTTTTTTTTTTCTTTTGTTGTTGTTAAGGTTTGTGTTGAACGGTGTCCATCTCAGCAGTACTATTACGGAGACTTAACTGATCCACGGCAGCTGATTTGCCTCTATGACGTCGACAGGTTCTCTGAAACTATACAACAGCTTGGAGACTCCAATAAATGTGCCAAATGGGCCTTACCAAGCTCCCCAGGTGAGTCCGTCTTGCTCGTGGTGCTGTTCTAAAGCTGTCTCTTTGTTTCCGTGTTTTTATCCCCACAGTATTAAAGAGATGTTTATACGATACTAATGCTAGGAGGTCGTCGCGATCTCGCTACCTCGCCAGCGCCCCGGGAGACGAGATAACCGTGGCGAAGAACTTCTTGGGGATGGCCAGGAGTTGGGTCTCGCTGTTCGTACAGCGAACGGTCCAAATGTTCTCGGACACCTACGATTCGGAGAAGGTAGTCTTCCGATATAGTTAGCTCGGAAACTCCACGTAGAAACCTTTTTTAGTTCTGGGGCTGAATGCGGTTCTTCTCTTGATCTTTCTATTCTCGACGTTCATAGATGTCGCTCGGTGTCGGCTGCGAGTCGGTTGCTAGGTTAAGGCTGGGCAAGATTGTTACAGATCCCTGCAAATCGACAATAACTATAACTTCACAGGTTTTGCATCTTTTAAGGAAGAATTAATGTAAAATTATATAGCAATAAGTTAATATTTTCTAGTTATTGAGTCTTAAGTTAAACTGTTGAAAAAGTAAATAAGAATAAAACTTAATTTTAAACTAATATAAAAAATACGAAGTAGGAGTTTGAGCCCGCAGATGATGTTACATACATCTTATTTACAAAAAAGAAAATGAAATCGTACACTGGTTATGTCAAAACCTATTCAAAATGAAAGATTGACCTTCGTCTTTTTTTTACAACTACATGTATAAAGAAGTATTTGGAACACCCCTACATAGAAAACACTACCTTTGTCCTTTTGCCGTAAGATGGAGCCGTAAACGTATACAGAATATTGAAATATGAAATATCCATCTAATAAATGATGCAATATTATTACATTTTAAGATAAATTCTATATTTTCGTTTATATTTTATTTAATATACATATTACGTATAGAACACTGCAATAGTACTATACACCATAGTGTTCCCAGGGTATACGAGTGAGCTACGTAGATATGTGGGTATGTTGAACAGACGAAGACAACGGTCGCATTATACACATTTGCCTATGATCCCTACAATGTCCTTAGTACAACAAAGGAAAAAACTATGCGCCGTGTCTGCCTGTGAAAATTGCGTATACAATTTTTGTGGGATTGTAAATAGTTGGCCTTAGAGAATAGAGATATATATAACAGATTATAAAAAATAGTAATAAAAATTTATATCCTTTCGGCTGACAGCAGTAGATGCCGCCGTATCTGAACTTTTCTTTGTCATTTTAAAATAAGATCATTGAAGATTGAAAAAGTGCCCTGCAAATGGTACCTACGTGAACGCTCAAGGTGTTCATATATATTCAATAAAGCTTCCTCCGAATATTTGTTTGATTCTTGATTATTAGAAATTGCATTAATTTGAAACACTCAACTATATAACTTTTGCTTTCAATTTAAATATTTACAACAGAAATACACGGGGAGCATGTCGGCCGTTAGTAACTAATACGTGGTTGAATATATCGGGACTGCCGATAAATTCGGAAAGGAGAAATAAAGAATACACATCAAAAATAAAGTGCGTTTGATGTAGGTATGTTTTATTAATTATCTATTAGCGGATAATTTTATTCACATGACTCATACTACTGGTTAGGAAATTCAAAATTTTGACATTACGCATTTTAGCTGTATTCAATCTGTTACCCAATGTCAAATCCTTTTTTGGCCTGGTCAACTGTAAACACGGTGAGTGACTAGTGCGATAAAGCGTATGGCATTTTTATCTCAGTTCACAGTTACTTGCAATGTAAAATATACATAATACCCTTTTATTTATTAAAAAAAAAATTTCATTCACCGCTATATTTATTGCCGTGCCAATTATTATTAATGAAAAATTGTCATAAAAAAAATCACTTTGACATAGACTTAAGAAGAGAAGAGAAGAGAAGTTTTTAAAGTGTAATGGTACTAATCTCCATCTGCTGACTGTTAGATTGGGGTATTTTTTTTAAAATAAGATTTAAGATAACTATACTTTTACCAAATATATAAGAATAAATAATAATTTTTGCCATCTTTTTAACATCGAATGTTAAAACCGTGAAAGAAAATAACATAACATATTTCCACCAGTCGAAACAATTAATAAATTATTTTTATTATTTCTCATATTTAATATTCACTATATCACCATATATTCCCCAAAAATTATGTTTTTTCTCATTATCCCCGATAGCTTTTTTTCCTTTGCTGTACGCATTGGATACCTACGCTACCTGCTCTGTACGATGTATCCATCTGCAAATCTATTCGACCACTCGACACACTGTTGTACACATGTTGGAAATAGTAGATATGCTACACATTTCATATCGGTTCAAATATACTATGCGCCCCTTACTCCACCATTGCCGTTCTATCCTATCCCCTCTTATTTCGTCAAATACTTCTCTGTAACCACCCCATTAGTATAAGCATAAATATTTTTTGTTAGGAACGTTAGAAATGGTACCTACAGAGACATCTATTTTTTAAAAGAATTATGAATTTTACCATTATTGACAGTGATGAAATTTTTTATACGCGTCTTAAGAGCTATGGCATTCATAAATCTAGTTCATTTGCATTTAGCGCCTGTTTTATCTAAGCTATTCGTTATTTCTATTCACTTTTATTTCTACAGCACGGTTACCAACCTTCAGATACGTCAAAACATCACATAAGCTAATTTTTTTTTGTTTTCTACTCATTTATCTACACTAAATAAATTCGTGAAGAATAGATTTAATATTATATATGTGAAATGATTGCTTTATTTTTGTTTTTACTATTTTCTACCAGTGTTACCAGATCTAGCACCAAAAACGTTTCTTTTTAATGACGAAGTAAAAAAATGAAATAATTTCGGCAACATTGTTTTCTACCCCTCTCATAAACCCAAGCTGTATACGCGCCTCTTATTGATCGTATATCTATTGATTTGCATCGTGTATTTCTACAATTGTAATGCATTTAAGTAAATTTAATCTGCTATAAATTTTGATAATTAAAGTACAAACATTAAGTTTTTTTTTTTAACGGTTTATGAATAAAATACTATTTAAGTAATTAAGTAAATATATAATAATATAAATAAACAATCACTGAGATATAAGGACAAAGTATTACGAAAAAAAAAAAATATTTGGTAATAGTTTTGACGTGTAACTATTATGCTGACGAAATAACTGTTATACCCTAACAAATGCACATACTACCTACTCCGCCTTAACCGAACGCTTGCAGCGAAGCCATTTTTTTTACAAAAGCGTAAATAGCACTGTTGTTATTACAGATAGACAAATAGTAGCTTATATGAAGTTTTTAAAACCGATTCGAGGGACACTAGCGACATCTGCATGTGTTAAAACATCTATTAATTTCTCTCCCGCCACTCGCAATACGTATGCCAGGTATGATTTCTTGAGGATCAATTTCTTTTTATATACATTAAGCCGGTGAAGGAAAAGTTATGGGTATTACTTTTTCTTTTATACATTTTCACCATTTTCGAGATTTAGCTGTATTCGGAGCAAGAGGTAGTTTTAAAGCGATCATAATAATTGGATTTTACAAAATATATGTATATAAATATAGAATATGAATCGCCAATATTAAGAAGTATTATTTCTTACAGTACTCAACAGATGTCTACCAAATACGGGCGATTTTACTATACCGAACGTGCCTGTTGAGGATATCACTATTGCCAATAATACGTTATTTTCGCTGTCACAAGCTGAACAGGTATTAATTGGTCGGTCTGCTGGCTTATTTAACTTGCTATAGTTGCCTGGTAGTGTATAGTGGTTATCATATTTATGTCTTCTCAATATTATAATCCATTAGCGCCCAGTGATCTATTTATAGGTCGGTCTTTTTATTTTTTTCAATTGGTTTTATTGTTAATGAAGAAACCATCGATTTGTAAATACACTTAACCGCAAAATTAACGCACCACTCTGACTTTTGGTTTTATTTCAAGAAATATTATATATTTTCCGATTCATTAATATTAGTTATAATAATTTGTTCATTATTACGCCTTTTGTAGGTTTTTGTCTGTATTCTTTATTTAATTTTGAAATCATAGCAGCTTTTCATGAGGGGCTTGTTTTTCAAGTAAATAAGCCTCACTTCTAAAATAAAAGTAGGCATTGTTTTTTAATTGTTTTACCAATTGATAAGATAACTGTCATTCGTGGAATACATATGTTTGCGATGGAACGTGCTAGACGAAATTTAAATCGTGATGAATGTGTTCAAATTGTAACTTTGTCCAATGAAGGACTAACAAATCGCGAACTTGGTAGAATATTTGGCGTGACTCATACAACGGTCGGTAGGGTTCTGCACAGATTTGTAGAGAGCAACGATTACGCTAGACGACGTGGCCAAGGCAGGCCACGAGCTACAAATGCGGTGGAGGATCGATTTTTGATGCTTCGAGCACTTAGGGAACGGTTCACTACTGTACGAAGCCTCCAAATACAACTAAGCGCGGTTCATGGCGCTGCTGTTAGTCAAGATACAAACAAGAAGAAGACTTCGTACTCAAATTTACGACCTCGGGCAGCAGCTACTGGTCCCAGATTATCTGCAACCACCGAAGAAACAGATTGGCTTTTGCAAGAAGGCATGTGGATTGGGAAATCCATCATTGGGAGCAGGTGTTATTTACGGATGAGTCACGGTTTTGCCTTGTAAGTTCTGATCGTCGTCCAAGAGTGTACAGAAGGCCAAATGAAAGATATTCCGCATGCAACATTCGAGAAACCACATTATACGGAGGCGGTTCAGTAATGGCATGGGGTGGAATATCTTTAACAGCTCGCACGGAACTTTTTATCGTTGATGGTGGACGTCTGAATTCTGAACGATACATAACAGACATTTTAGAACCTTTTGTGATACCTTTTGCACCTTACATTGGCGATGGGTTCATTCTTATGCAGGATAATGCCGAGCCACATGCGGCACATATTGTTACTGAATATTTAAATTACGTTAATATTCAAATCCTCGAGTGGCCAGCCTGTAGTCCAGACCTGAACCCAATCGAGCATCTTTGGGACATAATGGGACGGAGGATTAGAAGTCAGCATCCACAACCTAACAGCTTAGACGAGCTGCGACAAAGTCTTATTCGCGTATGGGACGATATCCCTCAAGAAACCATCAGATCTCTAATTGAAAGTATGCCACGACGATGTTAGGCTACAATAACAGCCAGAGGTGGTAACACTAGTTACTGATAACCTAAATACGGTTCAAAAGAAGTTATCTTTGTGTTCGTAATAATAATGATTTTGTTAAAGAAGTCATATTTTCAGTTTTTGTTTATTTCCTACAATTCATTTAAGTCAAACTTATTGTTATTATCGAAATAATTCTGTTTGTGTATTCTATTCTTAATATGTTTTTCAAAATGTATGATAATTTTGACTGTAATTATAATAAATCGAAATATATAAGTGGTGCGTTAATTTTGCGGTTAAGTGTAGATTGCTGCCCAGGTAGCAAAGTGACGTTTAATGGATGTAATATCGACGCCTATTAAACGTCATTTTACGTCACTATGCTACCTGGGTGGGCGCTAATGGGTTAAAAACGCTTGGCAAATTTAGAGTTATCAATTGAAAAATAATACCTAAAGATGGCGTTACTTAAACCGCATCAGGCAACTAGCTTTGTTAAAATAATCACGACCGCTTGTTTTGGAGCATTGAAAAAGGCCTGTGTTAAGGTTATGTTGGAATTTTGAAAAAAAAAAAAAATACAAGATTTATATCCGAATTATAAAACTTTGCGGGAGGTTTATAAATGATTTTGTAAGAGCTGTATATAAATTGCTATCTGTATATAATAACACACTTGCACCATTTCAAATATCACAGTTTTATAATGGAAGGATGTGTCTTGTTTTTCCGAATTGGTGAATTCGTTTTTTTTTTTACGTGTTGGCTGCTATGATTTCTTTCGTTTTTTTTTTATTTTTCGTTTTAAATGTATAGCACATTCATGCACAATATCCGCACCTCATGCAACGTGTTAAACGTTTCTGTTGTTTTGTAGAACTGTTTGTTGGGATCGCATGGTTTTACCTCGGGTTGGTACTGTTTGGCTTGTCGCATTTACGTGGAAACTACTTCAGTGTGAGCTAATCTGTTGTTGAAAGCACTCTTAATCTTTAATCATCCACTGCATCTGTGTTGTTTTTGTTTCTTTTTTGCGTCGTGAATTTTCACCACGAAAAGTCGATGTTTTTATGTTACGCTTGTTACAACCGTCCAGCAATTCCATTCGAAAAATATCGACTATTTCAGGTCGGGTACGATATCGTGAGCGATATACTGAACTCCTGGAGGGAGATACTCCTCGGCATAGCCATCTGTATCGTCGCCGCCATCTTGTACATCTTTGTCTTGAGATGGATAGCCGCTGTTTTGGTGTGGCTGTCCATAGCGGCAGCGATAGCCGCTCTGTCGTTTTGTGAGTACACGATGACGCGGTTTAGAGGAAATGGTAGATCAAAATGGATGTTTTAGGTGTATATTGGGCCGCTACCAACTACAAATATTATCTGGCAAACAATACCGCGCATGAAAAGGCCGGGAATTGGTGGCAAGCTCTATTTATGAAATCTGGAACTTGGTTGGGTCTGCTCATCGCTTTCTCCGTGATTTTGGGGATTCTAGTATTGGTGGTGATCTTTCTGAGGAAGAGGATAGTGTTGGCAATCGCTCTGATACAAGAAGGGAGCAAGTAAGTTGTTTTATTTTAATCCTACTTATGTTTGCGATAAAATTTGTAATGTCAGTAAAATAAAAAAAATATAGGGATATACTTAATAATAAATAGGTAAATATTTCATACAATGCAGAACAAACATGGAATTAACAAACTGTGGCGCTTATCAGGGCTACCCTGATGATGGCAGTGAAAACACTGCCGAAACGTCGGATTCAAACAATCCAACAAACGATGGAAACTGCCCAAACATCGACTCATATTTTAGATATTTCATGCAGTTACCAGCAGAGATTTTGCCATATGTGCGATTTTTTTTTTATATGAAAATGTTGTGACAGTTAAAGAATTATTTTCGCTTCACTAAAATTAAATATGCTACGAATCAATGACAAGTGAGGTTAGGTGCCGTGACATTAAAAATAGCTGTTTTATTTTGAGTATATTTAGTATATTTATATTTGAGTCGCTCAGAAATTTCAAACTGCGGGAAAACACAAAGAAATGTCACGAATACTTCTTGAACAGCACCAGATCAAGGATATGTGATGTATTATTAGGTACTATAATGTATCTAGCGCCACGTATCGCAGTTCAGTTCAGATAACATTTAGGATACATACTGCTGTGTACTGATGATACCAGCATAAATGCAAAATCAAAAGTAAAAAAAAATGAAAATTTAAATTTACTAGCTCAGCGAATAAAAATAAAGGACGCAAAAGACAACTTAACTTCAGGGTTACTCTCACAATTAAACTAATCATGAAAAATAAAATGTGGGCGTTTGAAAAATTGACTTTCTTTAAAATCCCCAAAGATTGAAATGGTTGATTCAAAAATAAAAGAATAGAAATTTTGAATGACGTTAACAATCATTAAATTTATTGTTATAGAAAAAAAAAAACACATTTGATTACAATGATGCAGAAATAAAACCATGAATTTAAGATTCTGGCCAAAAACAAAAACTGCATTAGACTCTACAATTACTAGAGGACAATTCAAAATCCTCTAAACAAAGCAAAAGACAAATTTGTTCTAGAAGAAAATCCTATTTCACAAAAAATCCACGTGGTTTCAAAATTACAACACACTAAAATTAATTTAAACGTGGACAAAACAAGTATATTAATATTGAAATTTAATCACAAGCACAAAGCTTCTTTTCACCTACACCGAGGTGATTAACTAAAAAAAAACTAATTTGAAAACTAAGAAACGGAAAAATTTAAACTCTTTGAACAAAAAAAAAAATAATCTCTTCTAGAACAATAATAATAACTGATCTTACATCCGACTTGTGTACACAATAAAATACAACAGCAATTATTAATTAAAGAGTTCCTTGAAGGATGATAAAAATTTCAAATTAAACGAACTACATTTTAAACAAAAATGAAATTACCAAAAATGGCAGCAAAGAAAATAAAAAACATGTACTTACTCCGCAATCTTTCAAGAAACTACTTTTTAGGGGCCCAAACATCGCATACATATAACAATTGCGTGCCAAAGCAGCGCATGATTCGCAAAGAAAATAAAAACTAGAATATTACAATGAACTATATACAATACTGGTACACGCAAAATGTACAACTGAATGAATTTAAATTTAAACAGAACAATTAAAATAATTCCAACAATCAAATGAATTAACAAAATCTTATCCAAAAATAAAACATTAATTTCTGAGAGAATTTGCCCGACGCATCGATAAAGATTGATCTCTATCAATAAAATAACACGGAATTTACAAACCCCGGGGTGCCAGACCACAGCAATACGTTTATGTAGCATTTACGTATCTAAGTTACAAGCACTGTTCCTTAAATGATACTTAGGAGAGATGTAACAGACACATGTGTGTTTACTGGGTAATTTAAAGAACTTATATGCGGAATTTAGCAAAGATATATGCATAATCACTATTACGACTTGTTTGCCTCCAACATACTTCATTCAATGTAATAAAATCTAAACAAACTTCACATACTTTGTGCACAATCATACATCTATTGATAGATCGCAGCAAAGTTACTTATAGTTTAAGAAGATCATTAATGAAACGTGTTTCTTAGTTATTAGGTTTAATTACTATTAAAAGTGGATATCTCAGATATACGGAAAAATTTCTATGTATCTGTAGAAAATACATATATTTGAGAGGTTTTACATTTGAAGAAAAATGTATCCGAACGATGCGAGCCTAAGCGAGCGAGAGAGAAGATATTGGGTCGCTTCTATTACTGGGAACTGATATTCTGTTTCTTGCTTTCTCAGGCTTGAATAGTTCGGTTATGCTTTCCTTAATGTCTACGTGGTACTAGCTTGTCTTTTACCGTCTGGGTCATCTCACTTCACCATCTATGAGGTAAGCCGAACCAGATGGTAAAACCCATAAATCCAATCGTTTCAGGGCAGTGGGAGCATGCACTTCTTCGCTCTTCTTCCCCATCTTGCCATGGATAATGCAGTTAGGAGTCATAGCCTACGTGATAGCTGTTGGTATATATTTATCTACAGTAGGAAGACCGTTATATGAAGTTAGAGATTACAATTCGAATAACTGCGACTGCAATGTCGCAAACGTAGAGGTACTCTTTACCATTGCACCAATCGAATTTATCGACATGATTTTTGTATTTTTTATTCGCAGAACGGCCAAGTTTGCAACGTCGACACCTTCCTATGCAATAACAGAGCCGGGTATACTTGTCAGGCGACTTGCCGGTTTATACAAGCCAGTGACGAGAAACACATCATTTATTTGCACAGTAGGTATAAATACGCAACATCCCTTCCCACTTGGCAAAATAACATGACTGTAATGTCGTCTAAATGTTATCTTGTAACGCGAAATGTTACAAAAATATATACAACGTACCACATGCAGTAACATTTCTACGACTGTTTAATGTCCGCCTAAGCGATGTTACGAAACAATATTTCCCAGTAATGTTAATACGAGGTCTTCGAGTAACATTACTTTAACATGACGATTAATGTTGAAGTATAGCTCTTCAGTAACATTTCTCATATGTCAAAGAGAAATATTGATACAGTGTGGCAATTAAATGTTTGTTTAAATTTATTAGGATCTTTTATTTACTCCGAAAGTTCTTGCTGCATTATACAAGAAACATGATGTTGAGGTTTATCGAGAGGTTGTATTAATTAATATAACACGGAATCTCAATCAGTCTTATTGAAATTCAATGTTAATATTATAACTTCATGTTACCCTCGATAGGTCGGCCCCCTATGTTTATACGAATTTATCTTCACTTACTAAAATTACAATATTAACATTAAACATTCATGCCGGAAATATATAATGGATAAGACATTTTCATAATATAACATTATAAGTCTTTTTTTGTAGTTATTTTTGCAGATACATTAAAATGGTCGATCATATATCATATAGTTCTATGTAAAAGCTAAATAGTAATACTATGAATAATATTATAAATAGCTATTTAAGTAAACGAAATAGGTACATTAATAAATACTTTAAAAAGTAAAATGCTGCTTACACAAGACAATAAAGGCATTTATTGATTAAAAAAAAGTACATTCAATTCCATTTTAATAAACTTCAGTATTGGAAACAGATTATGGGGCACATAAATTAACATGAATAGAATCTAAACAAAAACTCACAACACATAAGAAAAACGCCCCGAATGCATTTTATTCCTTTGAACATTTTGCTGTTTTTCTATCAAATCTTTGTTTTGCATAACGAAACCATTCCATGACAGTTATTTCGTATTCTGTATCTGTGAGTACAATATTTCTTCTAATTCTCTCTGAAATTAAAAAAAAAAGACACACCGTCAAAAATAGAGATCAGAAAAACTATTTTATTTATATGAAAATTGAGGATAAGCTGCATATTTTATATATAACACTGTTTATAATTATTGTAAAATTTGTATTTGATCAAGAATTACTATCAATTCTAAGAATGACATTACGTGACATTGCTCATCCTTATAGCACAACAGGTAGGTTTTACTATAACATATATAGGTTGATATGATATACATAATACATATCTGTCTTAAAGATCTTCGATGAATTTGAAAGGATCGACATACCTACTTTAGCATTATAAATAAAACTTACCTGATAATGTTGATTCATTATATTAATATTTATTAGTTATCATTATTTATTTATATCATTATTTAATGTTGCTGCAAAATTTCAGTAACATGTTTTTGTTTAACATCGCTGTCTAGTAAATAATGTAATATTACTGGGATATCTGCAACATTACTTGCCAAGTGGATTAGCACATAATTTTTCGATTACAGTTTTCAACGGTGTCGGTTTATTCTGGGGAGTGTTCTTTATATCGGCGCTGTGCGAGATGATCTTAGCGTCGACGTTCGCCACGTGGTACTGGACGTTTAAGAAATCCAAAGTTCCTTTCTTTACGGTGACAGTGGCGACCTTGAGGACCCTCAGGTAGGGATCATCGAGTTTACCGTGGAATTTCCCATAAAAAAAGAGAAAACTTCCTTCGGCAGATACCACTTAGGTACCCTGGCTTTCGGTTCGTTGATCATCACGATTTGCCGCATAATACGCGTGATTCTCGAGTACATAGACCACAAGCTGAAGAAGTACGACAATCCCGTCACCAGGGCGATCATGTGCTGCATGAAATGCTTCTTCTGGTGCTTGGAGAAGTTCCTACGCTTTATAAATAGGAACGCGTACATTATGTGCGCTATACACGGCAAAAATTTCTGCGCGAGCGCCATAGCTGCCTTCAATTTATTGATGAGAAATATATTACGGGTTTTTTGTCTTAGATAAGGTATACATATCATATTCCAGGTAGCAAGCTGACGTAAAATGACGTTTAATAGACGTCGATAGTACGTACACGTATAATAGACGTACTATCGACGTCTATTATACGTCACTTTTACGTCATTCTGCTATTTGGGATGTAATATTGCTTAAGCTACTACGGCTAATTAATTTGTTTGCAGATAACAGATTTTATATTCTTCTTGAGTAAAGTAGCGATAGTAGTGGGGGTATCGGCTTCCATTTATGCTATATTAGCATACGTCAGCACCAGAGAGATTACCTACATCTTCGTGCCAGTTCTGTTCGTGGCTGTATGTGCGTACTTCATCTGCACTTGCTTCTTTAAAGTATACACCATGGCCATAGATACCCTCTTCTTGTGTTTCCGTAAGTACACGATGATTCACGATTTGATTATCTGACGTAAATGTTCATTTTTCTTTGTAGTGGAAGATTGCGAAAGGAACGACGGTTCAGTGGAAAAGCCTTACTTCATGTCGAAAGGTTTGATGAGGATACTGAATAAGAAGAACAAATAAAGATCCTCAGTAATTTATTAATTATTATTATTATTATTGTTACACTAAATACTAAGTATGTCTCATAACCTGTAAACTTTGTAACTGTGATATGTGAAAAAGTTGTATAATTATTATCATTTTTTTTAGATATACCTTAAGCATGTAATTTTTATATTCTATACCTGAATATTATTATATTACTATTGATTATGTATTTTTACAATTTACAATTAAATGAAGTATTGATTATATTATACGATTTGGAAATTCTGTTTTGAATTTATTTAAAATGCAGGAAGTTACATTTTTATTTTAGGTTATGTGTAAAATGTAAAATTTACGGAAAGTACCTAACTCTAAAAATTCTTGTAGTCATTTCTGTTTGTTATTATGGATGGGTGGTTAATGTAGAAAGAATCCTTTTTCTCACAAATTTCTTCAATAAGCCTATTGTTTTTTACGACTTTTTTAAGTGAGACTGTTTATCTGAGCTACTTAGTTTTTTTAAGTTATTTTACTACTTTGAATAACGTCAAATCATCAAATAGAAGTCAGTGCTTAGAAGTGTCAACCCTAATAGCCAAATTTAAATTTCCCGCAATTATTCTTAGTAACTTCAACGTTGAAACATAAAATTACCCACCATTTTGTACTACCAAATATAATACTAGTATACATATGGTCAAAGACGTATAGTTCCGCTGGCGTACTTTAGAGCGGCGCCACTGTAGCTTCTTCGCGGAGGCAGTTAAAAAGCGGCGAGGCAAGAGACGTACGAAAATAAGCAGTGGACCAAGCGAACTATGTACTTGATATGGAAGCACTGGAGTATTACAGCTGTGGGTAATTCAGAACTCAATTTCTATTGGCAGTAACGTATATAATACGTGTAAATAATCGCGGCAAATATGAATTCTACCCCTTGGTATATAAATAAGTAGATGGTCTGAGAATCGGATGCTAGGTGTTAGTTTTGCGGTTTTATTTTACAGGATGAATGTATGTTTGGAGAGTTGTTCTTTATGAATGCATCTATTATACTTTATCGCTATTTAATTAACGTACTAAACGTATTTTATATTGTATTTGGTACTACTTTGATAGTTATTTTAATGCCTTTAGTTGAATTCACTAAAAATATGGTGGGAAATTTAAATTTGGCTATTAGGGAAATGTCAAAGTATATTCCTATTCCACAACCAACCAACTTCTCCCAGCAACCAACAAACTAAACGACTATTAATAAAGTCGAAGATAAACTAAGATAATTTTTATTCGTCTTGCAGCTTCGTACCAATAAATACATATATAATATTTGGTAAATACCAATTATATTCCTGGCTATTTTAAGGTTATAATCAATGATTATGTTTGTCAACAACTTGTGTTTAACATTGCTAGGTTATGATTTGATACACTGCTAAATTCATTGCAAGGGCTGCGTTAAGAACACGTAGCTGCTCCCAAACGATTTGTAAACTGTTGACAATTCGTCTTAAAACGCAACCCTAAATTTGCGCTACATCAATAACATACAATAGAGCGGTCGCCATTTTCTGTAGCGAAAACCGTTACTGATATGTATCATATTCGTACTCTGAACGCGACCAATCACTAATAACAAACCAATGTTGTTGAATGTATTTAAAAATCGATCGAAATTCGTTTGAATTCATTTGAATTTAATGCCTGATTAGTCTAAAATCAACTCAACTAAATTTAATATTTGAAATCAACAAAAATCAGTGAGTTTCATTCCGAACTACTGGATTTGTATTGTATATAGTTTTTATACACTGGTAACACTGCCACATTGTACAGGCGTTGTTTTTTTGCTGTTTTACCCGAAAAGATAATTCGGGTTCTTTTTATCATACCGAAAAAACTAAATAAAATAACAATTCTTAGCTTATCTCAGTTTAACTGTCTAAGTTTTTCTACCTCACCTGTTAGAAATATCCCTGGTAAAACCACAGACTTGGGTAAAACATATATTAGCTAAACAACCGTTTATGGCGATAATGCAAACGGTCAAGGTACTTTCACTCTTTCACATACGTTATTTCGGCTCTGTGGTAATTCAAACGGTTGAATAAATAATAAATAAATAAAGTATGTAAATTTTTACTATAATAAGTAATATTACGGCAACTGGTTTCTTTACAGAATCAATAATGACGATTAAAAGAGAAACTTAGCTCTGAGGGGCTGCTTGAAGCATTAAATTGTTGCTTTTATATGTCCGGTAAAAAAACAATATATAACAGATAATTTGAGTACTGAATTTGCAAAATCAAACTTAAATTAAGTAACTAGATTAATTTATTTGAGCAGTCTATTATTAATCTCACCTAATTATTATCATTATTATTACTGATTTTCTTCAAAATCAACCATTAAAGATAAAATTTAATTATGAGAAAAGGGAACTGCAATTCTTGGTTCACTGAAGCGTCAAGAGATGTCGCTTAATGGCGTTGAGAGCAATACCTATAACTTACAGATGGCAGCACGTCCTTACATTAGTTTTCTCTTTGTTGAAATTATTGTATCTAAATTTTAATTAAATTAACATTTAAAACATTGGTATATTCATTATTATTTTTTCGTAAAAGAGAATTCTTGATATAATTATTTTAAGTTGAAACACCTCTGCCTCAAGTATTAGTGATTATAATTATTTTAATAATCGTGATTTTCACTTGGAACTATATAATTTATAATATAAAATCAAAATCACTCCCAGGTAGTATTTAAAGTTGAATTAATTATTCGTAACACTCTCTCTATTTTTGGATTTAAATGTTGAAATCAGTCAGTAAGCAGTATACCTATTAGGTTTGTTTGTTTCTATTTTAGAGCATGATTTGTGCGTGTTTGTTTGTTTAGAGCAAGCAAATCGAGATCTCTGTCCAGATCACAAAGAGGTTTCTCTTCCTGCTCGCAGTCCCGCGTCCGAGCAATTTGTGCAACATAACCTACTCGCACTAACACCGTGTTGTAAACTGTCGTTTGTAAATGTAATCTGATTTATAACTGCATCAAATATGCACTAAATAGATAATATAATGATACCAATGTGATTGATGTAAAGAACGATCATTATATTTTAAAAACTTCACTTGGTAGGTACATAAACACTAGCATATGATGCATTTTTATTGTAGCATGATTGTAGCCTGGATTCATTAATTTGAAAAATTACTTTTACTTTTCCTATTCATACAATGTAACACTCTGACAATAGTAAATAATAAAATTAAGGTTATATTGCAATCGAGCGCGTTTGTTTGTACCATCTTTAAATCCAACTCTGAGACGCTCTCAAGTTACTCTGATGACGTCAGTAGATACTGCTCCAAGCACACGAACAAACAAAGCTATTGTAAGAAATATCCCATTTGACAAAATTTAAATTTCCCACAATTATCCTTACTAACTTCAACATTGACACACGAAATTACCAATGGTTTTTTGGTATTAGATTTGTAGTTATTTTAATGTCTTTCTATTGAAGTTACTGAAAATAATTGTGGGAAATTTAAATTTTGTCAAGGGGGATATTATTTGATGGGATTTGAATAATTAATTAAAGTTGTAGTAAACAATATCCAGATCGTATTCTTTGTAAATTAGTTTGTAAAAAGGGAGAGCGTTATCTGCTTTTTACAAACTAATTTACAAAGAATACGATTTGGATATCTATTAAAATTGGTTAAAATAATTTGTTTTTTGTATTTTAAAAGTTTACTTCAAAATTACATTTTGACGTACGTTTCTCTACACACGCGTGTAATTCTGGTTGCGTAACTTCGTTTAATAAGAAGACCCGTTTCAATTACACGATCCTCCGGGGCGCTTCTAATGAAAACAAGAGTTGTTCCCTTTGCTCCGAGTAAATTAAGAACGCCGCCTTTTACTGCACCCGGCCTCGGTATAATAAACCTCGGAATTGTTATATTTTTTTTTACTGCGTTACTTCCTACGAGATTAAACATCTCGGGAAAATCCTTTAACGGATGGACGGAGGGAAATATTTTCTTCCGAACTTTCCTCCCTCCCACCATACGAACAATTTGCTTCATCAGGTCCTGATTATGTTTGATAGAGGAATAACGTTGTTTTTTTCCCCCGGGTAGTCCGAGAAAACTTTTTCTCCTTTAATTAAAGAAGCCCCGCTCGCTCTACCCTCGGGAACTTTTGCCGGACAATCGAATTAGATACACGCGAAAAAAGGGGCGTGGGAGGAGGAGGAGGAGAGGGGGCAACATGTTGATGATGTCCGTTCTGCCGAAAAAGCGGTTCGGGTTTATTGATTCTCCGATTCAACCTCTCGGGATTTCGGTAAATATTCATCTCCGCTAAATGCTTAACGGTCCGAAATTCACTGAGGCGTGTAAGATTTAGCGGGAGACGATGGGTCTCCGTCGTGCTGACCGTATATACGTTTATTTGCGTTATCTGCGTCGCAGATACTACCGAAGAGATAATAATAACTGTCAATTGGGACAATGTCACGGGCAGATAGGCAAAATTTACGCACGAAATGCTTAGCAGCAGGGACGATAGGGATCGGGACAGAGGCGGTACGTATCAATTACGGATTGAATTACGGTTCTCTGGATCGCAATAACGTTGAATTATTTCTATTTTAACTGTCAAAATAGGATCCTATGTAAATAACATGACGTAATATTACAATACTTTAAGTTATTTATCTATTACCAACGTGAATTTTATGTTGATCATTATGGTAACAATTGGTAATAATGTCCGATCAAATTTAAATGTCAAAATGCTTTTATAACCGCTATTTGCACCGGTTATACTTAAGCTTAACTTAAGACTTAAGTAGATCCTAAACTATGATTTCGTTTTGCACCGCTGTTTAAGAACCAGTTAAGTGTTATTCAAAATAAGCCGACGATTTGCCCGGCTTAAGGTCCAGTTAACCTCACTTTTGGTTTCAAATGACAAGTATTGCGGTAAGTGAAAGAAGACTTTTATTTCTTGTATTACGGTGTGTTCGAGGTGTTTTATTTATTGTTGCGGAGATATTTATTATTTGTACATTTTTGAAACAAAATGGCACGTAATATTTTAATAAATAACATAATGTTTGAAGATGATGATGAATTGGACGAGTTAAATGTAATTTTTTGTGGTATACCTAGGACAAGTAAATGAAAAGGAAGAGATTTTCATACGTTTGACGAACTTAAATTTTCCGCGATTTAGGTAAACCAAATGTACAACATTATTTCATATAAACCTGATTGAAGCTGAAATGAATATCCTTGATGTGTGAGAAGGTATAAAAAATAATTTTAAGTTTACCATGTAACCTAAGACGAAATAACTATTCCTATGACCACGAATGCATACAGTTTGTTATGTTTTATCTAATTAAACAACAAATTTTCAGCAATAATAGTGTTGCTTTTATGAATCAGCTGTTAATATTCTAGAGACTGTGTGCAACAAGGTCTCACCTTTCATTTACTGGAGATTTTGGCGGTACCCATTTGTCTACAGTCACGAGGCTTACTAGGAGAGTTGCTAGGGCTTTGGCTCGTCTAATAACACAACACAAAACCATACACAATACAACAATAATGAAAACTCGTATCAAGAATTAAAAGTCAACATTCTCCTTCTTTCTGTGTGTTTCTGTCAAAAATTGTTCGATACCTTGGTTACAAGTCACTTCCACACTGTCTGACACTGTTACCATCCGTTTTCAATACTTAGCTTTATTCCTAGGTTCGACGGTACAAAACATATTCACCTTAAGGTTCACCTTAAGCTGAGTCCCTACTTAACTAAGTTTGTTATTAGGAAAAACTGGTGCAAATAACTGTTAGTGGTTACATCTATACTATTCAACTCACAATATTTGCAGCTGGATAGTTACTATTTCCACTGTTTATATATTTGAAGAGGTAAGTGGCAGTTTAAGGCCGTTGGTTCAACGATTATGTTCCGTGCATCAAATGTTTACATTATAGCCACAAAGTCAGGGATAGTGACAAAACAGTTAGTAACAGAGTGGGCTGATAAAGTATATGCCCCTCATCATGTCGACCGCAAGACGCTTTTACTAATGGTCTTATAGTCAGGCCAAAGCCCTGAAGACATCAAAGATGCCACATCACTCATTAAAGAACTTATACAGTTAAGACAATTCCAAAGAGAACCACTGGTATTATACTAGAGGTTGTATATGGCTTTGGTTTTGGGAAGTAATTTGTTTGTCAATTTTCAGACACTATTGCACTATCATCATTTGGTATTCAACTACATCAAAGAGACATTTTACGTTTTCAAGGGTTAACCCATTAGCAGTTCTCCTTAGCAAGATATAAAGATTTCAACACGTATGCTTCGTACAAAAGCGGTTTCCTGCAAGACTGGCCAGAAACCTTTGAAACATCAGTAGTTTTCTCTTTCCACAACTTGTCAAGAAGAACATTTAATTTCCTTTTTAGTTCAGCTCGATCTCTCTTCTAGTTCCAAATATATCGTTAAAAATGTGTTTTATGATGTAACTTTAGAGATCTGTGACTCCTCCTACAAGTATGATTCGATTATTTTTTGCATGCCTGCACCATTTTATTAAATCGGCGTTGACCAGTTTTTTTTTTTGAGTTCGGGTGGACACCTATAGTTCAGGCACTTGAGCTATGTGCTCATTGTGACTTCCCTATTAAATCTCTCACTTCCACTCGAGCAACCTGATGTTCTCTATAAAGTCCAGTATTTTGCCCAGTGGAAACTTGAGAATCCTTGAGGGCTCCAATAGACCCAATAGAATGTTTCTGGCTAAGTACTTTCAATTCCTCACATGTAAACTTGTCTCTTTCTGTAGTTCGCATCTTCTGCACCACGGTTCGCTTAAGTAAGTAGTCGAGTGACCTGTCTTGTCTAGATGCTTATTTAGGGGACAGTGTTATCAGAGAATTTAGCATCTCCTTTATTATGGAGTTGACCTTCAGTCGACCTCTATTTCTTTGTACTTTCTTTATCTAACCAGGTCCAAATCTCACTTCTAGCATAGTTTCTGGTCAGAGGCGCAAAAATATACGTACGGATACGATTTAAGGAGCGTCCACACGCTCGGAGTTCGCTGAACTCCGAGCACTAGTTTGGCGAACTCCTAGTCATGTGACGGGGGCAGTTCGGAGTTGGCGAACTAGTCGGCAAACTGTTTGCCTATTCCCGATCCGCATTGGAAAATGGCGCACGTCAACGTGTACGAATGTTCGGCTAGACGGAGTTTTGGCACTCGTCCACACATTCGGGAAGGTATTCAGAGTGAGAGGGAAAGCTGTTGACAGCTGTCTAGTGAGCTCGTCTCTTATTAGTCATACTATTATACCTACGGGCGGGTAACAGATACAAATTTATTTACTGAAACTACTATGTCGTATGCTGAAAATGACAGCTTCGCCAAAGATAATAAACAATTCAACGTGTTCTTTTTGACATTGATGTGAGTGTAATTTTATATTCATATTACATTAAATTGATGCGTTTTCAAGTAAAATTAAGATTTTAAAGTTTTATAAATATTAATCTTAAAACTAATGTTGAGATAAAGTGATTAAATAATAGCAATGTTATCCTAAATATTAAAAAGCTTACCACTCTTTTCATAATTCATCAAATTTCTTGAATTTTACTAAAGAGGTCGAAATATATATTGTTATGTGATGATCTGGTTTAAATGCGTATATGATTTTTTTGTCGCGAAAGAGGCAAATAAATTAAAAAATTAGATGATCTTTATCAATCATCTTAATCATTTAAAAGAAACCACCCTCCTTCCTCACGGCCCTCAATTTGAAGCGATAAAGAATCCATACATCATACGGGTGTATGATACTCGTAGATAATTGGATAAAAATGGCGAACAAATTTGAGCAAAAAATATTTCTCTTATTCTCTTTCATTATAGAAGATCAATAAAACTACTTTTTTGCTCGAGCTTGTTCGCCATTATATACCCAATTACCCATACATTCATCATCGTAAACTTGGAAAATAACAGAAATTAAATAATAGCATAAGTTAGGGCCTGTTCTTTAATTCAGCATAATGGTTTGGTGGCTTACACCAATGGTGGCCATGTTGAGGATGACGTCAGTTGTTGATGTTTTACCGGTGCATCCACCATAAATAAATTTAAAAACGCTTGTAACCTCAGTGCTGTGGTCGAATCCTTATATTTGTTATATTATATTAAAAAATCGCCATTTTCTCCAAAAATGGGAAAAAAGAACCTTGTTAATGGAATTGTAGGATACGTAGTAACAAAAATGGTGTTAGAGAGTCCAGATAAAATAACTGAAATTCCATGTTTACTTGAATTATTTCAATTTAGAGGTTATGTCAGCTTACGCTTTCATTATTTTTCATTATATATATATTTCATTATTTTTTTCTTTTTTAACTCTGTTATATACACTATTTAAGTGTCTTATAATAAATACACTATTATTATTATTATTATTATTACGCTAATTCACCACACCAAACTCACCATCTCCCAAAATCGGTTGCGCAATGATGGCATCACTTGGTTGAGGCGATAAATTTTAGAACGTGTTTTGGTGCACCACCAGAAACTAAACAGTAATTTAAGAACGTTACTGGTGAAACCAACTGCAACCGGTGAATCCACCGACGAAATAAGAAACAGCCCCGTAATTGTAGTTGTCAACATTTTCATAACCCAATGAATGAATTACTGGTGTCCGTGATTCATATCTGAGAGTCTGTCGCATGTTCAACCAAAATGACAGAACGGGTTTCCAACCAAAAGAGAGCTTCAGTTATGCAGTGACAGCAATGGATCATAACCAGTCATAATTTCTGTACTAACACCAACCTAATTCATGCAATTACTCAATGCTACCACACTAAACACTTATATCGAACGTTCGGCGTTTTCCCGTATCTGCTCGGAGTTCGGCAAACCCTGATTCGGTAGTTGCCGAACATTCGGAATTCGGCGAACTCCGAGCGTGTGGATGCACCTTTATCGTGAGAAAACGCCTCCGATTAATCGATGTGAGCGCGCCAAATTTAAATCATTTTCTCTCAGCGTCGGCCGTCGCATTAGATAAGTATTTCCACTGCGCAAAACATGAAGAACATACACCGCTATGACGGTTACATACGTCGACTCGCTATAACAACGTTGTAATCGCTCCCATTCCATCGTCCGCGCCCCATTCTCTCCGTCTGATCGTTTCGCGGGCAATTTCTCAGCGCCCGTTCGCCTGTCTAAGTGGAATTAGATTTCATTTTTCATTTTTAGCCGCCGTCGAGCCGTCGCGCTCAAATTGAATAATCCCCGCGACGTAGAACAAATTACGGGACGAGTCCGCGCGCGCGGGACTCCCCCGGGCGTTAGAAAAGACGATCGAAGGTGGTCCTTTTTCCGAGCTGGCGAGATGAGAAGAGAAGGAAAAAAAACAAATGGCGGTGGGAGCGTTCTTCCCTAATAGGCTGCGTGAAATCACGATGGGGTTTATTGCCATGTCGCTTGGGGTATTTCAACAAAAAGAAAAAAGAAAGAGTGTGGATAGATTAGAGATGGAAGGTGTTATGGGATTATTTAATTTTATGGGATATAAACGATCGAGTGTGCGCGAGATGAATAGATAAGTTGTAAAAATTGAATAGGTTAAGTGAAACTGAATTGTTAAGTATTATTTTCAGGTAGACGGCCATATATGCATACTTTTTAAATTTTTTTTACTGTGGTACTACTGACGAATACAGTGAAAAGTAATCTTCGAGAACACGCGACCATTTTTGAATCGCTTCAAATCTCAAACTCCACCGTGGACTATGTCATTGTTCCGAAACGAAAACTAGATCTCGAAAAGCCACTTGGCAGAAAAGTCGCACAGAATAGGCTCCGAAGGGAAGCGTCCTTTTGTGTCGAGAGTGTTTTTCCGGGTTGTGAATTATTCTCGTCACGGAATAGGGGTATTCTGGATGATCAAAAGATCTTCGAGGACACTTGGCGATTTTTGAAACGCTCGAAATCTGAAACTATACCGTAACGTACGCCACTGTCCCGAAACGGGGCATCAAAAAGCCACTTGGCAAAAAATTTGCGTCTTGTCGTGTTAGCAGTATGCTTTTGGGGTGATGAATTATCCTCGCCTGGGAATAGGGGTATTTTGGGTTATCAAATCATGTATTTTCTTTCACCTCTATTGCCATTGACATTGTCAGTGGTTTACAAGAGTAGGTAATAACTAATAATAATAATATATAACAAATAAATAAGTAACAGATGTAGAGCTAACTTAGACTAAATTAACACATTAAAAGTTCGTACTAAAATACTTGTCAAAAGAATAGTATTGCCTTATAAATCAATTGCTCTTTCATTTTTATTTTAAATTGTCTGCTTGTTAAATCTTTAAGTTTCTGTGGTAGATGGTTATAAAATTTTAGTCCCAAATAGTTTGCTATATGCCTGTCTCTATTTATACGTTGGTAAGAAATAATATAGTTTCCTTTCGGTCGGGTATTGTGTGTGTGTGGTGATCGCTGTGTGTGATGTACTTGTGTTTGTTGTCATGGATGGTAAGGCAAGTATTTTTTGTTTTTGGAATAGATCTTTACAAGATGTACGATAACTGACACATCACAAAGTTCTAATGGCTTGCATTTATTTCATGAATACCAGTCCAGGGTCCGACGTATGCTTCCAGTGCTCCTATTGTGATAACTCATAAGTCGGCCATGACAGGAATACGGAGAAGTAATAACTATTCTTGCTGCTTCGTGTGTAGCCATATCTTTCATTCTGCAAATAGCATAGATGGCTGCCAGGTAGTTTCTTTGTGATGTCACCTATGTGATACTTATAGCTTAAATTGTTGGATAGATGAAGTTGTTTGATGGTAAGTATAAGTCTCTGTGTTTCCTTTTGGCTTAGGTACAACCTATTATGTAGTCCTGAAGCACTCATTAGTATCTGCCAGGGTCGCACAACTGTTTTTTTTTGTAGCAACTTCACGTTTCGTTAATACTGAAGGATCGTCTGCAAACAAACACGGTTTGTCATTGCCAATGTTTTCTGGGAGATCATTCACGTACAGCAGGAAGAGTAGGGGTCCTAAAATGGATCCTTGTGGTATCCCTTTATTTGAATTTGCCCTTTTAGATTCAATTTAATTCTCTTTCCACTAAGTGTGATTCTCAAAGCTTGTGTGTATTGCCTCTTCCCATAAAAATACAGCTTTTACAGCAACAACTTGTGGTCCACACAATCAAAGGCCTTCGCGATATCGCAGCACGTAATCATCTCCATTATTAAAAGCTTGCGTAACTTCTTCCAGCAGATCCACCATTACTGACGTAGTTGATCTTCCTTTTCTATCTCTATGGTTTTTACAAAATATCTTATTTCATTTCAGCAAGTATAACAGTCTTGTTTTCAATACTCAATCTCAAAGATATTGCAAAAAGTGGATTTATGACCTGTTTTATGCACTGGTGTAACTGTTGGAACTTTCAGTTGCTTAGGAAATGTTCTCTCATTTATGCATGCAGTAATGAGATCTGCTACTTCTGCCATGACCGGTTCAATGACCTCCAACGATACGCCATAAATACCTTGTTTTTTCTTAATTTGTTTTATTATTGAACAAATCTCTGGAGCTTGAGAAATTAGGACCTATGCTACTGTCCCGAAGCATAAACCGTATCTCCAAAGGCCCCTTGGTAAAACTTCGCACGAAATTGGCTCCGAAGGAAGGCGTCGAAAGTATTTTTTCGAGTGGATATTTTGCGTTAACAAAAGATCTTTAAAGGCACGTGGTGATTTTTGGAACATTCGAAACCTGAAATTAAACCACGGCTTATGCCACTGTCTGGAAACGGAAACCGGATCTTGACCTAGCAAAAAGGTCGCAGAAAATAACCTCCGAAAAGATCCGATGAAATGACAGAGCTGATGACAGGAGATTCGGACAATTTGCTAAACTCCATAACCTTTTACCTAAGCAATTTATCTTGGTAACATATTTACATACTGCGAACAGAAATGATATTTTACCTAAAATGAAATTGACAAATAATGAATTTTATCAAAATAGGCCGATCACTCAGGAAATCTACATATCGTTATCCCCTTTCATTATGAACAGCATTTCTTAGTAACAATCTAACATTCTGGGAATGGAAAAGACAGCTTTTACTCAGGTTTAATGAGTTTTAAAACCTCGAAATTCAAAGATTCAGACTTATTTCTCAAAGATTAAATTCTAATTTCATAATTTTTTTACCCTATATCATACCCAACACCATACAGGCTCACAAGCAGTTTTTATATTACGACACTTTTCATGTTAAAACTAAAGAAGAAATTAACTTGTTTGTTAACGTAAATCCTTAATAACAATCGCCATAAAAGCTGGTTAACGCAACATCCCTTTTGCGCGTTGGCAACTACATAACAAACGTAAAAAAAAAAAGTTCGCTTAAAATTTCATAACCTCAACCACTATGGTGCTACGTGTTCAAACCCGCTAGATGTCGCTGTCGCCGTTGACACGTCTATACGCTTCACTTCTGTCTACCTCGCACGTTTTTAATACGTAATTCGTAATCTGCCGCCGTCCGCAAATTAATATTTAACGGGCAAATATTAGGGTGAGTTAACGGGAGGTGCGAGATACCCGCATAGGGGTATCCCGTCGGGCCCAGCCGAAACGGGAGGTAGAGGCTCCCCTTTAAGGGGATTAGCGTCGAAATGAAATACCGTAATCACTTTTGTACTACCGTTCAGTATGCCATGACGCGATTTTGGTTTTCATCAGAAACTTTCCTCTCAAAGCAGATTAGGGGTTAGTTGGGATTATTGGCCGTTAAATATTTATCCCCTTAATGGTTGATGGAGTATTTGTGGAGTTTTAATGATAATCCGTCGCTAGAGAAACAGTTGATTTTAAATAAGCGCAGAAGAATGAAAGCTCTCACCCGTAATACTCAATTAAACCCGAAACAAAAACAGGTTTGTACCGGTCCCAGGTACGTTAGCTCTAATAATAAAATTAACTTCCTCGTTTATTTGACGGAGCTACATATAGAGGGCGTTCCCCCGGGGAGTCGTGCGGTGCGGAGCGCCTCTGGCTAGGTGTCGCTGACGTCGCTTTCACGTGTGCCATGCATTTCTACGTATGTAATTCCATAATTTACGTATTATATAATTGGATTCTGCGGCCGGCCCTAGATAGAATCATTTCCACAATATGTGACTGGACTGTTTGGCCAGCCTCAACCTCACCACGTCCGGTCTGCATCCCTTCCCCTTCCCAAGCCTTTTCCACGGCCATCACTACGATGCTCGTAACTGGGGGTTGCGGTATTGTTGTTACGAGTGCAGATGGCGTTGGGGTCGGTGCACTTTGAAACATTGGAAAAATTGGAAGAAAAATTATAGAAACGTTTGTGGTTATATTAACGAGAGAACTAGGATTGTTTGATTTCGTTTGATAATAAAGATATTTTTATCATGACAAAATGATTCAAATTTATTAAAAATAAGTTTAGATGAGTGAATGGCAGTTTGAGAGTGGCAGTATCAAATTACTATCTTGATTTTGAAAAAGTATATCAAGGAATGCAGTCTCAAAATTGTTATTACAAATTTGTATTATTATTTTAACCTATAGAATAAAATCAAAAGTGACAAGAATCAAATGAAAAAAAATCTGAATAAAGTATAATTAAGAATTAAATTAAAAAATTGAAAATAATTATAACAATAGACATACACCATAGAAACGAATTCAATTTAATATAACTCGTAAGTCTATGCTAAATTTTTAGCACGGTTGCCGCTTGCCGCTGGCTGTACACTAGAGGAGAAGTCACTAGCTTGAGTTCACTCGCGCTGTCAGTACCAAGTGTCAGTGTTATGTCAGTGTTACTCTGTTATCTATAGGATCTTATAATTGTAGGCAAAGGTTATATTGTAGATGACTGTGAGTTTTGTTTTAAAAGCGATTTGGCAACACTGTACAAGTTTCGAAGCGATAATGGTGTAAAGCAAGTATGGGCAACCTTTGACATGTTGTGGGCCAAACTTTAGTGTGCAAATACGTTCGCGGGCCGCGTTTAAAAGTATTGCATTTTAAAGTAGTGTTTTAAAGTAGTGTTCATAATTTTGAGCGATAGATATCAGACATGAAATAATACGACAATGTTATTATAATGCAATTTATTAAAATAAGAAGATGAAATGAAAAAAATAGGTACAACATTATAATTAAATCGTGATGAATATTTTTTTTAATTGGGTTTTTCAAAATGTCTTGCGGGCCGGATCAAATCTTACAGCGGGCTGGTTGTTGCCCACATATGGTGTGAAGCCTCTGGGCTGGGACTCTGTGTACAATAGAATTCTATTACAGTTTTCTATAGTAGAATTTTATGTTTGAAGTCGATAACATGGTGAATTGCTACTATGTGTGTCTATAAATAGTGCAATGAATTTAGGAATAGAAATATAATCCCTTAAATGGGCGAAAACCAACCGTTTAGAATTTATTGGCGCAACTTACTAGTAATTATTTTTAATTATTAATAATAATATTAATTAATTATGAAAAAGACAGCACATAGGTGGCATTAAGTGAGAATAAAGAAGTTGTTTAGGTTAGGACTGCGAAAAATATTTGTATATTTTATTCGCTAATCCTTATTTATTGATTTAAATGTTCCCAATACATTAATTATGGGTGTGGATGAAGAAGAAGCGTTAGAAGAAATGCGCATCTTCAATATAAAATGACGTATTCTATGCGAAAAAAGCGATCCGTTTATACATTCCAAATATTTCACACCTCTTTTAAAGTCAAACAAGTAAGTTGTGAAGTAAGCCATGAACTAGTAAATGCTTTTTCTAAGCGATCTATCTATCCTTCAAAGCGAGGTGTGTGGACGTATCGTCTTTAGGCGACAATATGGCGGCATATAGAAATCGACTATTGCCACACAGAGTACAAATGATGTAGAAATGAAGCGATAAATAGAATTCTATTCTACACAGAGTCCCACCCCTGGTTAGCGTGGCTGATAGTCGAGTGGGTTGCATGCTCGGCTATCAATGCGGAGTCCGGAGTTCAAATCTCACTCTGGTCGGTTTCGATAATCGGTTTTCCGGGGTCGTAATGTTGATTAGGAGGGAGATTTGGCTCTGTGGGGGCTGATAAGCGAAAGGTTAGGCATTACAACCCCTTTAAAAAACGTATCAACGGTGTAGATTATGTCGTTATATATTGTTGGGCGCGCAACGTTCATGATATTTTTTAATTGCGTACTTGCTTTCAAAGAGGTTGGCTACCTCTGCTTTAGACTAAAGTCTAGTTCTGATATAAATATAAGCGCCTAGTTAGTCCTTGGTTTGTGGTAGGACAGGATCATCATAAGTTAAATACTATTAAATCGCTCCAAAGTTGGTTAACGCCAGTATTTTTAAGTATTTCTGGATACTTCAGAGGTTTTTTTTTTGGCACATAGTTTATGCGAAAAAAAATGTAACATCTTGAAGGAGATCAATCACAAAGCTGAATTCTTAACAAAACAACTAGTTGCTTTTGCCCTACTGGTTCCTGCTAATCTGTATTTAGGGCTAATATATATAGCTTTGCCTCTTTGGAAAAGCTTTGGATTCAATCAGTGCTCTTTCAAAAATTCGTTACGGACGCCTTTGACTTAAACCAGGTTTTAGTGTCTTGCCTGGAGAAGGTGATTTTTCGAGTGAAGATTTTCTTCCAGAATTGCATGAAATTGGAAATAATCGTACATCGCAATCAAGAGTCGTTTTCGAATCAGATCCATCTGCTGTTAATTCACTGTTTCTTCTAGATGACGCTTGCCTATTACAGTCATCTGTAATCTTGACTCTCTCTGAAACTTCCATTTTGTTTCTTCGAGCTATGGAGTGGTATTTTCTTTGTCAGACTTTTTTTTTAATCCCCGATAGATAGATAGATAATTTTATTTGTGCGTGACAAAAGAAATCGTATGCACATGTCAGACTAGAATTAACAAAGAACATTAAACATTAACAACAGACAAAGATATTAAACATTGACAACAAACAAAGATACAAGTACAGGTCCGAAGCCAGGGATACACGCTACTCTACACCCACCCAGTAGTTATATTATTAATGAATTCCTGTATTTCATAGTAAAGATTATCTATTAAATAAGTTTAATTACTTTTTGGAACATTATGTCATTAAGATCTTTCCATTTAATAGGAAGTAAATTATATAGTTTTAAAGAAATATATCTAAATGATTTTATGTTTTTGGTTAGTCTAAATTGTGGGTTAGGATATAGTTTATTCCTGGTATCGTACACCGTCTGGCGATAATAAGAGTCCAAGTTATTCCTGCAGCAGATCAGACATTGTAAAATATATTGATTAGTAATTGTTAAAATTCGAAATTGTTTGAAAAAAAAGGTCTGCAAGAATCTCTATTGTTGATGTTTGAAATTATTCTGATTGCTCTGTTTTGTAAGAGCAATATCTCTCCACGATGTGCGAATCCTCCCTCCCCAGAGGAGGACATAGCTCGCAACAGAGTGGAAAAGAGCATGATATACCATCAACCATCTTTGCCATCTTTGGTAATAACACCTCTTAAAATGTATATGACAGTTGATAGGCGAGCGGCTAGGGCATCCACACGTATTTCCCACGTCAATTTTCCGTCCAAGGCCAAACCGAGACACTTGACAGGTGCGTTATTAGAGTGATCCATACAAGGATTTAAGTTAAAGACATTTTTTTGTGTCTTGTCTCAAATTAATACTTGCAAAATAAGATTCAGCTTGCTTAGGAGCTTCCTCCGATAGATCATTAAGTTGTTCTATTTTCTTATGACTTATTAAAACGGTAGTATCATCGGCATATGCTACGTGTTTAATATTTACAAAATCACTGATGTCGTTAACATAGATAATGAAAAGAATGGGCCCTAAGACGGAGCCTTGTGGGACGCCATACAAATTATGTTTCAAAGATGATGTTTTGTTGGCTGTAATAACACACTGGTATCTGTTTTTTGATAAAACTTTCCATAAATGAAAGAGGGGTGGCCTGTGATTCCGTAATGGGCTAGTTTTTCCAATAAATACTCTTATTACCCTTAGGGGCTTGGTTTACGTCTCCCTCCTTCACATTAGATTTATCATTTCCCTTTGTAAACAGAAAAAGACACGCTTTAACATCTGCTATGCAAACAATATTTTGTTTTTAACAATCACAATATATCCCCATCTCCAATTGAAAAAGTTGTCAAAGCAAGCCCTGTACGCATACCCTAAATGGATTTTTTACTTGTTATTCTCAGTTATCCGGTTCATACATCACAAATATCACGCACTTGGATTAGTCCTTTGTTGTCTGCCGTTCCCACCTCCGCCCTTCCCAGAAAAAAAAAAGAGATTAACCGATCTTTCTAAAAACAACCCCCTACTATTCCCCTCCTACGCTCGCGCCATACACGAAATTGAATCTCAACCCCATCCCCCTCCCCTCCACATACTCTCTTCAGCGTATGTGTCAGCCGCAGACTCGTTTCAGTAGAACCGAGGGAACGACCAGGTCTGACACGGTCCCTCATTCAATCGGGGGAAGATCCGAAGAAACAAATTGTTATCTCCTATTCCTATTGGGGCCGGAAGTTTCGTCTCTTCTTTCTGCGGTTACAGCGTCGTACCGGTTGCGGTCGCATTAGCAGTTCGACTGGGAAACGGCTCCCCGAGGAGTCGGTGAACGTTGGCCCTTTTCTGCTCGATTCAAATCCGTACTGACAGGTCGCAATGAAATTAATGAGAGGAAGTCCAACGGTTTTCCATTTCGTCCATCCGCGCTGGAACGGTCAATGTCGTTGGGGCTTTTTTTATGCGTTTCGTGGTCGTTTTATGGCGGATAGGGAAAAAATGCTTGGAAAGTTTTTTTTCATACCAAACTGTCGCGGGTTGCATAAACAATAAGGTATTTTCGATGAGATTAATTGGACTTCTTGTATAACCGCAGTACTGTATTACGTATTATTCATGGAAGAGGTTGTTCTACATAAAGAAATTATATAGATAGACTAGAAGCCAGACATTCTCCTAGAATGTAGTACTTGAGGAAGGTGGTTTTTTGAAGTCGGTCCATTCGAGAGAAGTTTTTACTTTTATAATGTGCAGTGCGCTTTAAGTAGTTTTCTTTTGTTCCTACTTTTGGAACACTCTGTATAGTCGAAAATATTTTTAGGTTGTGCAGCATTGAATTCTGTACAACTTTTATGGAAAAGATTTTTTCCTAAATGCAAAAATAGAGCTATAACCAAAGACCCAGTATTCCGGAACGCTCTGTATAATTAAAAACATTTTTAGGTTATGTGGCATTGAATTTTACAAAACCTTTGTAGAAAAGATTTTTTTTCTAAAATCAACTTTTATGGAAAAGATTTTTTCCTAAATGCAAAAATAGAGCTATAATCAAAGACCCAGTATTCCGGAACGCTCTGTATAATTAAAAACATTTTTAGGTTATGTGGCATTAAATTTTACAAAACCTTTGTAGAAAAGATTTTTTTCTAAATGCAAAAATAGTGTTATAATTAATGACCCAGTCTTCGGGAACGCCCAGTATAGTCAAAAATATTTTTAGGTTATCCAGCATTTAATTCTATGAAACTTTTATGGAAAAATTTTTTTCCTCAAATCAAAAATAGAGTTATAATCAAAGACCTAGTCTTCGGAAACGCCCAGTATAGTCAAAAATATTTTTAGGTTATCCAGCATTTAATTCTATGAAACTTTTATGGAAAAGATTTTTTCCTAAAATCAAAAATAGAGTTATAATCAAAGACCTAGTCTTCGGGAACGCCCAGTATAGTCAAAAATATTTTTAGGTTATCCAGCATTTAATTCTATGAAACTTTTATGGAAAAGATTTTTTTCCTAAAATCAAAAATAGAGTTATAATCAAAGACCTAGTCTTCGGGAACGCTCTGTATAGTCAAAAATATTTTTACGTTATCCAGCATTTAATTCTATGAAGCCTTTATGGAAAAGATTTTTTCCTAAAATCAAAAATAGAGTTATAATCAAAGACCTAGTCTTCGGGAACGCCCTGTATAGTCAAAAATATTTTTAGGTTATCCAGCATTTAATTCTATGAAACTTTTATGGAAAAGATTTTTTCCTAAAATCAAAAATAGAGTTATAATCAAAGACCTAGTCTCGGAACGCCTGTATAGTCAAAAATATTTTTAGGTTATCCAGCATTTAATTCTATGAAACTTTTATGGAAAAGATTTTTTCTAAAATCAAAAATAGAGTTATAATCAAAGACCTAGTCTTCGGGAACGCTCTGTATAGTCAAAAATATTTTTACGTTATCCAGCATTTAATTCTATGAAACCTTTATGGAAAAGATTTTTCCTAAAATCAAAAATAGAGTTATAATCAAAGACCTAGTCTTCGGGAACGCCCTGTATAGTCAAAAATATTTTTAGGTTATCCAGCATTTAATTCTATGAAACTTTTATGGAAAAGATTTTTTTCCTAAAATCAAAAATAGAGTTATAATCAAAGACCTAGTCTTCGGGAACGCCCTGTATAGTCAAAAATATTTTTAGGTTATCCAGCATTTAATTCTATGAAAAATTTATGAAAAATAATTTTTCCTAAAATCAAAAATAGAGTTATAATCAAAGACCTAGTCTTCGGGAACGCCCTGTATAGTCAAAAATATTTGTCGCTTATGCAGCATTGAATTCTACGAAACTTTTATGGAAAAGACTTTTTCCCAAAGTCAAAAATGAAGCTGCAATCAACGACCCAGTTTTCAGATGGAATCAGATACTGAGCATACATAATTGTTTTTATAATACGTTAAAATAATAAATTAAAGTTCTAAGATTGCAAAAAACATTGGCGTTGTTTCCTTTATTTCAAAATAGTAAAAGAGTATCAGTAAAAAAAGCTAAAATAGTCCATGTTAATTAGCTAATGTAGCAGCAATAGATCCTGACAAACAAACAAAAATTGTATGTAGTGAACAAGCTTTCATTGTGTTGTTTGACAGAAACCGATGCGTTGTGTATGAGACTTACTGTTTAAAAATGACAATTTGATTCATTTGCTGAAATGAATCAAGAAAAAGCTAAAGTTTATGTGACTTCTCCGAAACGAAGAAGACACCGATTTGATGACATTAGATGTTGTATTGTTTAATATTTTTTTGTTTTGTTTTGTATAACATTTTTTAGTGAGAATTTTCTGATCTCTTAGAAAAACAGCTTTCTAATAATTCCTGGTTATTTGACAACATTACAATGAAGTTATTTGTCAATTTTTCTTACTTAAGGGCGGGCAAGATTATAAAAAATTTCATCACTGTCAATAATGGTAAAATTCATAATTCTTTTAAAAAATAGATGTCTCTGTAGGTACCATTTCTAACGTTCCTAACAAAAAAATATTTATGCTTACAAATGGGGTGGTTATAGAGAAGTATTTGACGAAATAAGAGGGGATAGGATAGAACGGCAATGGTGAAGTTATATAGTTGAGTGTTTCAAATTAATGCAATTTCTAATAATCGAGAATCAAAAAATATTCGGAGGAAGCTATATTGAATATATATGAACACCTTGAGCGTTTACGTAGGTACCATTTGTAGAGCACTTTTTCAATCTTCTATGATCTTATTTTAAAATGACAAAGAAAATTTAAGATACGGCGGTATCTACTGCTGTCAGCCGAAAAGATATAAGTTTTTATTGCTATTTTTTATATCCTGTTATATCTAACTCTATTCTCTAAGGCCAACCATTTACAATTCTACAAAAATTGTATACGCAATTTTCCCTGACAGGCAGACACGGCGGATAGTTTTTTTCCTTTGTTGTACTAAGGACATCGTAGGCAAATGTGTATAGTGCGATCGTTGTCTTCGTCTGTTCAACAGATCCACATATCTACGTAGCTCACTCGTATGCCCTGGGAACACTGTGGTATATAGTACTATTGCAGTGTTTTTATACGTAATACGTATATTAAATAAAATACAAACGAAAATATAGAATTTATCTTAAAATGTAATAATATTGCATCATTTATTAGATGGATATATTTCATATTTCAATATTCTGTATACGTTTACGGCTCCATCTTACGGCAAAAGGGCAAAGGTGGTGTTTTCTATGTAGGGGTGTTCTACATACTTCTTTGTGCATGTATTTGTAAAAAGATTGCCGAGATCCATTTTTCGTTTTGTACAGGTTTTGGCATAACCACTTTACGATTTTATTTTCTTTTTTGTACATATGATGTATGTAACATCATCTGCGGGTTCAAACTCTTGGTTCCTATTTTTTATATTAGTTTAAAATTAAGTTTTATTCTTATTTACTTTTCCAACAGTTCAACTTGAGGCTCAATAACTAGAAAATATTTACTTATTATTGTATAATTTTACATTAATTCCTCCGTAAAATATGCAAAACCTAGGAAGTTATAGTTATTACCGATTTGCAGGGATCTGTAACAATCTTGCCCAGCCTTAAGCAGTTCTTTACAATGCAAGTACTTGTCTATTTCTTCAAATAAGAAAGTTAGCTTGTCTGTATGTCTTTAAAAAAACTCACTAATAAATACTAATAAACCTGATTTTCAAATTTCTTCGTGATGTATTTTTCATTAAAGGCATTGCATGGCCTTAGATAAATAATAAAAATAAAATGTTTGAATTTTTTTTATTTAAAACTGTCAAGGGTTACATAAACAACAAGGCATTCTCGATGAGTTTATTTTTAGCATGCAGTTAATCACGTTTATGAAATAGTCTCTCTAAATCTTCTCCTTCTTCGCTACTGCTTCCTTCATTTCCCTCGGCAGCTCGGCACAAACTTTAACGATTTAAAAGATAAAAGGCCAAATCTTTACAGCCTACTATACTACAGGCTGGCGTAATTAAGAAACGCGAAGGCGACTTTCTTCTGTCTCTTGCCGCTAGAGACGGCACGTGTTATAGTGCTAAGTTTTACGCCTTGTTTATGGCGGCATGTCAAACTTCACCGCTGGAAGTTTATCTGCGACAATGGAAGACTTTAGTGCGCCCTTTTAGCGTGCCGATGTGCCTCCGTTTTCTTTTGTCTGTCACGTCCGTTAGATTATGACAGCGGTAAACAAAAACGCCTCCCTACTGACGGCGCTTGGGTCTCCAGAGACGTACCTACTTAATTATTTTTTTTTTTCGTTGTCGCACTTATTGCAAACGGTGTCATTCTTTTCTCGCAGTCTGGATGGTTTAAATTTTATCTCTGTGGAGGTGTATTTCAAGCCGAGAGTAAATTGTAGAATTGTATAAGGATTATTATGTAAGTAAAAACTCCAGCTAGTATCTAAAAACAGATAAAAGACAATTAGGAATGTTTTATAAGAAATAAAAAATATGTAAAGGTTTTTTTGAGGTTATAAAAATCTTCTTAGAAGTGGTAAAAATTGGGGTTGTAGGTCGAGGAATAAAACCATGTTGTTTCATACTTTAAAGTAGTATTTTTTTTATTGGGAGTGCAACCCAAAAATACTGCTTTAGCTGCATACAGCGATAGTGAGACCGATCATCACTTATGCATCAGTATTTTGGAGCAAAAGAACTAATCTGGCCACTGCGATAATTAACCTCTCGAAAGTGCAAATATTAGCATGCGTACTGCTGTGTACTGATGGTACCAGCATAAATGCAAAATGAAAAGTAAAAAATGAAATTTTAAATTTACTAGCTCAGCGGATAAAAATAAAGGGCGCAAAAGAACAATTAATCTCAGGGTTACTCTCATTAATTAAATCTATCATGAAAAGTAAAATGTGAGCGTTTGAAAAATTTGACTTTCTTTAATTACTTCAAAAATTGAAAAATGTTGAATCAGAAAAATAAAAGAACAGAAATTTTGAATGACGTTAACAATCATAAATTTTATGATATAAAAAAAAGAAAAAAAAAAACATTTAATTACAAATTGCAGAAAACTTAACCATGGACTGAAGGTCCTGGACGAAAACAAAAACTGCATGAATCTAGAATTACAAAAGGACAATTCAAACCCTTTAACAAACAAAAAGAAAAACAGTTCAGGAAGATAATCCTTATAACAACAAAAATTCACGTGGTTTCAAAAATTAATACAAACTAAATTAAACGTGGAGAAAAACAGTGAACTAAAAATAGGAAACTTAATTACAAGCACAATGCTTCTATTCACCTTACCCGAGGTGATTAAAAATAATTACAAAACAGCAAAATATAAGAAAAACGAAAAATTAACTCTTTAAACTTAAAAATGTATCTTCCTGCACGTAAAACAATAAAAGATCTTATATCTAATTTGCGTACACAAAAAAATACAACAGCAATCATTAATTAACGAGTTCTTTGATGGATGAAGTAATATCAATTTAAAACGAACAAATCTTTAAGTTATAACAGAAATACCAAAATGGTAGCAAAGAGAATAAAATTACATCTACTTACACGGCCGCCATCATTCAAAGAACTGGCGCCTCAAAGGGATAACAGTCGTATACATATATCAAAACCTGCGTGCACTCGCAACGCACAAACGCAAAGAAATATCTAGAATATAAACTACATATACAATACTGGTGAACGCAATATGTACAATTGAATGAAATTAACATATACAACTGAACAATTAAATTAAATTTAACAATCAATTCTATTAACAAAATCTTGTCAAAATAAAATATTAAAATTGTGGAAACTCCTTCGTGACATTGATAAAGATAAATTGGCATGAACAAGAATACAAATTTGAATTTTCGAAATCCGGGGTGCCAGACCACAGCAGTACGCATAACTGGAACTATGAGAACCTGCCCAACAGCAGCTATAGAGGTAGTATTGGATCTTACCCCTCTCCACATCGTGGTGGAGGACGTGGCAAAAAGAACCACACTTAGATTGATCAAGGAAGGAACGATTAAGTATAGGCCTCATTCTCCTGACGGTAATCAAGCCTGGAACATGCCTCGGGATGGCATGTCAAAAAAATTCAGCTTTGTGAAAGAATTCACCACAAAGCTTAGGAAGAAGAGCGAGTGGAATCAAAACATCATCTCGATATTGAATAGAAATGGCATTAAATGGTACACTGATGGCTCCAAAACAGCAGAGCAAACTGGAATAGGAATACATGGGTCTAGAGCCAAATACTTCGAAAGCTTGGGGAAATACCGGAGTAGCTTGCAGGCTGAGTAGTACACCCTATTGAAAGATGTCTATAGTTCAGTATTGACAGGAACTGCCGAAAGTAGAAGATTATCCTTATGTCTGATAGTCGAGCAACCATCAAAGCCGCTGAGCTCACATGAAATCAGTTCCAAGATGATCTGGCAATGCTTAGGTATTAAACGAGCTAGGTAAAAGGAATAAAGTAACCCTCTTGTGGGTTGCGGGTCACACAGGACTGGAAGGAAACGAAATAGCGGGTAATCTTGCAAAAAAGGCCTGGAATACCATTCGTAATACTTAGACTATTTTGTGGGATAAGTAATAGTACAATACTGAAGCAATTGAAAAGCGAAATTGAGCAGGGAAGATCCAATTATTGGGAGAATTTCCAGAGAATGAGGAAAATAGCAGGAAATGAAGGCAAAACGCTTCTGGGAATCTATAAGCAGAAGAACTTTACAGAATGCATTAACCTGAATAAGAACAATATTCTAATTCCTCATCTGAGAACCCTCTTTTCTTTTTTCTTTTTCCTTCAATGTTTCCTTTAACTTTTTTACCTACTTCTTCCATTTTTTTAGGTGTATCTATGGGAATCATAATCTTTCATCATTTTCGTCCACTCTTAGCCATCGCTTTTTTCGTTATGCTTTGGATATGGGCTTATTTGTTCTAAAGAAATAAAAGAATTCCAGCATCGTAAATGTGAATGTCACAATGTAGAAGTGAGTAAAGACTTGATGCAGGAGCTTCTGAAGCAAATGTAGTAGAAGGATCTACAACAGCAGTTACCTCGCTAGGTTCTGATGATGAAGACTCAGATCAGACTGTAGTTAAGGAAATTCAGGAAAAATTTGGACGGTTTATGAGAGAAATGCAAAGAAAATTGTGATCTTGGAAAATCTTTTAAGAATAACTTTCTTAAAACAAGAGTGGATTCTAAACAAATGGCATGATTTGAAAATACAGTTCCCATTTCTAATGAATTAGTTATTATAATCTCTTATACACGACTAATTGCTTAGCAACATTTGTACACAACTCGTAGCAACTTAAAAGTGTTTAACTACATTTTCGAAGTCCAGACTTTACGTTTTCGAAAACATAAATATAACATGATCTAGATGGGCAATGGCCAATCACTCCACTGTATTCTTATGAGCACCATTTATCTTCAAGGGCATTTTTAACTATAGTCATGATAGGTTGCAGCGTTTATTCTTTTTTAAATTATTTATTTAAAATCGTTGTACATACTGTAAAACAGTATGTTTTATGGTTAGTTTTTATGGACTTCAAAAAAAAAAGAAAAATAACTTACTCCAAATATGGTAGACGCGCTAATCGGAAACAAGCCGTAGATTGTAAAATCTGCGTTGTGATAATGTAATTGGTCGGAAAACATTAAAATCTGGAACAAAAGAATGTACCTTTTTTAAGTAATATCACAATGAATAATGAAAACATATGAAAATGACACGAATCGGCCTTCAAGAGTGGGGATATCGCTAAGATATATAATTGCTGTATCTAATTATAGTTAAAAGGGGCTCTTTGTAAAGGAGACACTCCGTGAGAAGGTTCTGCGATAGGAGACTCAAGAAGGTATTCCTCTTGGAGTCTTTATTAGAATTAATAAAGTATTAAGTGTATTCCTTACCTTTTAAATAAACCATGCGCACCCCTGGTGCATATAAGGTAGGTATAATTATTATTATCTATATACAGGGTGATTCTCAATATATGCGACAAACTTTAAGCGCTGATTCTTAGGGTTATTTTGATCATAAAAGTTCATAAGAACATATGTCGAAAATCGCTTAGTTCTGAAGTTGTACAATGTTTAATAGTAAGTTAACATAATTAATGTTTTTATTATAAATTAACAAAATAATTAGTAAAACAAAATTAACTTATACTAACTGTTGGAAATGACCGTCCCCAACTGCAATACAAGCTTCTATCTTCCGTCATATTGACTGGCGAGTCCGTTCTAAAATACCAGGGGTATTTCGAATTGTTTGAAAAGCTGCGATAATACGATTTCTCAGTTCATCGACATTTTCAATGGGAGTCGTATAAACTAATGATTTAAGGTGATCCCAGAGAAAAAAGTCCAAAGAATTTAAGTCTGGAGACCGAGGAGGCCACGGTTGTGGACCTCCCCGCCCTATCCACCGATCTGGATACGTATTGTCCAAAAACTCGCGAGCAACTAAACTAAAATGCGCTGGAGCACCGTTATGCATAAAATACATTTGTAATCTTAATTGCAACGGAACTTCTCTTCAAGAAAATTGCGGTATACCTCGCCATTTAACCGCATCGGTAAAAAATGTGGACCTATCAAGTGATCTCCAACAATTCCGACCCACACATTGACAGAAAATTGATGTTGATGACGGGCATTCACTAGTTCGTGCGGATTTTCTTCGGCCCATATGTGATTATTATGAAAATTAATAATCGCGTTTCTAGAGAAAGTAGCCTCGTCGGTGAAAAATATTTGAGCCAAATAGTCAGGATTTTGTGCGATTTTATGTTGCATCGCTTGACAAAAAGCCACTCTTTGCGGAAAATCTGTCGGCAAAAGTGTCTGCACCCGTTGAATGTGATATGGATACAACAGTTGATCTTTCAATATTCACCAAACTGTGGCCTGACTAATTATTAAAGCAAACGCAATTTTTCTGGTGCTTGTAGTAGGATGTTCCGCAATTTCATTTAGTACCATTTCTTCAACTTGTGGAGTTCTCACTGTAGATGGGTGCCCGTTATCAGTCGTCCGTTTTTTAAGATTTCCCGTTTCACTAAGACGTTGGTGAAGACGGGCAAATATTGAATGATGCGGGATGATACGGTTCTTGGGTATCGTTCTTCATAAAGACGTCTAGCAGCACGCGAATTTCCATTGGCAAGACCGTAAACGAAATGCATATCACACATCTCAGCATTCGTGTAATTCATTTTAAAAAGCAGAAACTGGCAATAAAACTGAATGAATACTCTGACAACTATTGACAAATATTGAAATGACAAATAAACAATTCCCTCCCAACACAATTAGTTTTTGAAGAACCAACTGTGATATTATATCGTGTTAGTCATAGTTCATAATTTATTATTAAACATTTAATAAGTTTAAAACCAAACCGTTTTGAACATATACTCATATGAACTTTTATGATCAAAATAACCTCAGGAATCAGCTCTTAAAGTTTGTCGCATATATTGAGAATCACCCTGTATAATCACCTGGCATGCGAGAGTACCGAGATCGATACCCGGCGCCTCCACCAAATGTCATGTTTGGGCGCGTGACGGGGGTTGAGCACAGGATTAAGTACTCGCTTGGCAAGTTAATATTTATTATATAATAATTGTACTTACCTTATATGCACCACGGGTAATACGCGCAGGGTTTATTTAAAAGGCAAGGAATACGCTTAATCATCTTATTAACTCTACCAGAACTCCTTCATGAGGGATACCTCATAAATACTTCTCCTTTATTACAATTACTACAATTATAAGCGCATCCCCACTCTTGAAGGCTGATTTGTGACAATAAGACTTACCACCCTTTCCAATGATAACTCCTGCGGGCGGTGACTGTGTAAAATATCTTTAGTTTTATGCGCCTGGAGCAAAAAAAAAACCTGAATTAATATAAATTCATCTATTTTTCCCCGGACAACCAACCTCCTTCGATATGGTGATTGGATACATGAAAATTATACCGGTGTGAAACAGATTTTGTGCAAGGAAATACAGCAATAACATATACCACATCCACTTAGGGAATCTTGGATGTTGTCCGTTACCAGATAGCAAGTAGAAGCAAGTATATACAACGTGAGTGAAGCAGAAAAGCGTTTTTAATAAAATCCTGACTTGGAACGTGCGTACAATTGCTTTGGATAGTTTGCAGAGGGTTAAATGCAATTTGGAGCATTTTAACAATTGTTTTGACTCCATTTTATTGGCTTTTATGATGTCTAAAATTCTCGAATTTAAGACTTGAAATCTTATTTTGGCTTCCTCAAGTAATGTAACAGATAGGATTTGGAAAATCAACCAAGTTACTTGTTCAAAGGTTAAAATCACTGTGCAAGCTATTACGGGCGGTATCACATACGTCAGTGATGCTTCCCAAATGATAAACACTGAAGATATCCCTGCTAAGATCTTCAAATTTCGCAGCAATCTCTTTTTGACGGCTTCAACACTTGTTCGCGTACCAAATTTATTTAAATCTTCATCCAAATTATCGTAGATATTTAAGATGGCTGTTAATTCTTTATTGTTGAAGAATAGATTAGTTATCAGCAACAGAATCACCATTATTTCTTGCACTACCTTCCCAACTAGCACGAAACTGGATTTATTTTCGGTACAAGTTTGGAAATACCAAACGTCCCAGATAATGGCCAGTAGATGGGGTAATTTCGTTAATGGTAATAATAGTTGATGGTTGATTTGTGAATATTGGCCGGAATAGCGAAGCCAAACGTTAGAACGCATAGATATAATGCTGGTTTAATGGCAGCGGCGAATTTCATACTAAGAAGAGACAACTGCAGTCGCTGTGGTTAGAGTAAGTATGTTGTATCAATCAAACGGTTTGAGGTTATGGCGTCTTTTCTGTTGTTGAGTTATAGGTGCAGTGGAACCTTTTAGAATTATTAAATTCTTCGGTCTACTTGTGTGCAAAGACGTTTTAAATTGAATTAAAGTGAAATAAGTGCTTAGAAAATAACAAACGATGAATGGGTGGTCGGTATAAGAAAATTCAAAATACATAATTTAATTAAAGTTAAATATATTAGCATTTACTTAAATATTCTGTATCTTACACGGTTCATTAGAAACCTGAAATTACAAAAAAAATTATCCAACTTGAAATAAATTTTCCTTATATATTTTTGTATTATAATATAAAAAATTGATAAAAGAATGCCATGGATTTTTGTATACCGGGTGTCCAGCCTAAGATGCAACGGTCCATAGCCGATTTATTATTGTTTTTTTGAAAAAATGTTTCAAATAAATGTTGCCTCAAATCATATTCTACACATGTTAAAATTAGTTTCAGTAATGGGCGGACTTCCAGTTGTACCGATGTAATACTAACTTATATTTTAAATGGAACACCTGTATATTATTGTATTTTTGGTTTCTTTGTTAAATTTAAATAACAATACTGCTGTGGAATGGCACCCCGGGTTTCGGAAATTTAAATTTGTATTTTTGTTCAGTCCGGATTGGTTTTGTCAGAGCAAGGATAGAGTTTCCGCTATTCTAATATTTGCTAATTTGGAAAGATTTTGTTAATTGATTTAATTGTTAGTATTATTTTATTTGTTCAGTTGTGTAAAGTTGATTTCATTTATTTGTACATTTTGCGTACACCAGGATTGTAAATTTTGTTCAATGTTATATTCTTGTTTTTTGTTCTTTGCGATTTCGTGCGTTTGTTGAAGCGCGCAGTTAATATCATATATATGACTGTGTTACCTTGCGGCCTTTTCAGTTACCAGATTGACGAGCGTGGGTACTGTTTTGTTTAGTTTTCTTGGTTACCGTTTTGGTAATTCATTTTTATTTTAACATGTAGTTCGTTTGTTTTGAAATTTTAAAATCGTCCATCTAGCAACTCACTAGTTATTAATAGGTGTTATATCGTTGTGCACAATTTATATGTAAGGCTCGTTAATAATTTTCGTTTTAGAAGTGATCGCGTTTAGAGTTTAAATTTTCCGTTTTTTTTTGTAGTTTTCAAATTAATTGTAGTTTAATCACCTCGGGGTAGGTGAAAAGAAGCTTTGAGCTTGATTTAAATTTCATTTTTGATTTTGTTTGTTTCTCCACGTTAATTTAATTAAATTTTAGTTTGCTTTGAATTTTTGAAACCACGTGGATTTTTTGTGGTATAAGAAATTCCTTCTAGAACGAATCCACCATTTTGTTTGCTAAAGGATTTGCATTGTCCTTTTTAATTGTAAATTCACAAAGGGGTTATTTTAATCCAAGACATTCTGTCTTAAGGTTTTTTCCTCTGTTGTTTGTAATTAAATGTTTTTTTTTTCTTTTTGATCAATAAAATTTATGATTGTGAATATCATTTTAAAATTACAGTTTTTTTTATTTTTGAATCAACCATTTCAATCTTTGGGGATTTTAAAGAAAGTAAAATTTTACAAACGCCCACTATTACTTTTCATGAAAGTTACTCTGAGATCTAAGAATCTTTTGCGCCCTTTTGAATTTTTATTTGCTGAGCTAGTTAATTTAATTTTTAATTTAATTTTTCACTTTTAATTATATGCTGGTACCTTCAGTTCACAGCATAATTGGAATAACCGAATCGGAATAATATTGGACATGTGAGATTTGATCGAGTGATAATTACACAAAAAAATCAGAATCATCCGATTTCGAAATCTAATAAAATCATCACAGGGGGACACAATGACACTAGTATAAAATCGAAAGAAAATTAAATTTTCAATCCATTTATGTAAAAATTGCTATACCATTCAATTTAAAAAAATCAAGTTATCCATGATTTAGAGTTCGAAAATTCAGAGCCCTATTTAATAATTCTGTAATTTAAACGAAACAATTTTAAATAGAAGACGTGTGCTGTTTCATGATTAGTGAAAACTGAAACCGCATCTTTCTAACTTTCGTATTTCAGAGATATTTCTAAACACCGCAGACATTGCAAATGTCATTTTTTTCGAAAAACGTCATGTAATTCGAAAACGGTACAACTTAGCCCCAATGTATGCCTAACGTATTGTTATTTAAATTTAACAGGGAATCCAAAAATACAAGAATATACAGGGTGTTCCATTTAAAATAATAAAGTTAGTATCTACTTCCGGTACAACCGGATGTCCGCCATTACTGAAACTAATTTTAAAATGTGTAGAATATGATTCGAGGCAACATTTATTTGAAACATTTTTTCCAAAAAAACAATAATAAATCGGCTATGGACCGTTGCATCTTAGGCTGGACACCCGGTATGTAAATTTGTAATACAGATATAACATATCTGTATTACAAATATCATATATACAAGCAGTTAAATAAAAAAATGTTCAATGAGTGATTTTTTTGCTTTTAGTTTGGATTAAATCTTGGCCAATTAACTGTAAACTGAAATAAACAAATTGCAAGTTTGTGGCACGCATTTTAATTAATTTATTTGTAAAAATATTTGCTCTAACGTTTCAACAACACTTTTTTTTTAAACAATCTAGAAACAAATACCTTGTAAAATTTCTAAAATACATAAAAACGTTATCTAGTAAAACTTACTAATTAATATTTCTTAAAGTGGTTATGATGCAAGGTCTGATATTCCCGTGACCAAATCTGGTTCGGTTTGCGTAATAACAGTAGTACGCAGTAAAAAGTTTCGTCAATAGAATCCTTAAGGATAATAAGTGCCATCCATACAAAGTGTATTTACTTCAGGATTTGCGACCCAAGGATCTTGAAAATCAATTTTTGGCTCAAATTTTGGCGCAACTTGATAATGACCCAGAATTCCTTAATAAAATCATGTGGACTGACGAATCACGTTTCCACAATAGTGGAGTGGCCAACCGATACAACAGCCTTTACTGGTTTATCGAGAATCCTCACTAGGTACAGCAGACACACTTTCAGACTATATGGAGCGTCAATGTTTGGTGTGACTTATTTAATGGCCATTTAATTGGACCTTTCTTCTATCAAGGTACTCTTACGAGGGAAAGGTACAGAGAATTCTTAAGAAATTAATTACCAGTTCTTCTACAAGATATTCCTTTTGTCGAGAGATGTACAATGTGGTGGCAACAGGGCGGTGCCCCGCCTCTCGCACATAGTTAGTCAGTATTTGGATGCACAGATTCATCAGAACTGGATTGGAAATAGAGGATCAATTAAGTGATCCGCACGCTCACCAGATATAATACCCCTAGATTTTTTCCTGTGGGATACTTAAAGCGGGTTGTTTATGCTGAAAGGCCAGTCAATGTTTTGGACTTACAAAACAAAATATGTCAAGCCTGCCAAGATATTTCTCCAGAGACAATAAGAAGAGCCGGTATACAATAGAGCTTCTTCGTAGGTATGAACATTGCCTAATGGAAAACGGTCGGCATTTTGAACATACCTGTATTATTTGAAAAGAATAAAATATTGAATCAAGATATAGATTCATTCATTCATTCATTCATTCAAGTTAGGGTTGGCACTTGATGTCCGGGCACTTGAGTTTGGTGTCTCATCCTGTACCATCCCTATTGATTCTCTTATTCCACTCGAGCGGTTGGTGTTCTCTATAAAGCCCAGTATCTTGCCCAAGTGGAAACTTGAGGACTTCGAGGCTCCAATAGATCTCTCCCGAATATTTCTGCCTGAGTACTTTTAGTTCCTCACATGTGCAGATTACATGTAAACTCGTTTCCTCCTGTAGTTCGCATCTTCTACACCACGGTTCGCTTACACGGCCTGCGTTGTATAGATGCTTTTTCAGAGGACAGTGTCCAGTTACCAACCCAGTAATGGTTTTAACTTCTTTTTTACTGCGCTTGAGTAGGTTATCAGAGAAACTACCTCCCCATCCCTATCAGCGTTTTGGTATGGAGTCGTCCTCCATTTCTTGTACTTTCTTTATCTAACCAGGTCCAGATTCCCTTCTTGCGGAATCTTTAGTAAACCCACATACGGGCTCATGGATCCATGAAGGTCTCTTAGAGCCCTCTTGGCTAGTTCATCGGCTATTACGTTGCCTTTATAATCCTCATGTCCCGGCACCCAAATCAGAGACACGTGTTGTCTCGTGCCAGTGCAATTGAGGGATTGTTGCAGTCCCTAACTAGTTTTGACCTAGTTACAGGGTTTAAGACTGCCTTAATGACAGCCTGGCTGTCAGTCTTATATTAATTTTCCTCCTCATGTAGCCCCCTTTTGCAATCATTTCTGCACAGGCTGCAAGGGCGAATACCTCTGCCTGGAAGACCGTTGTATGTTTTCCCCAGGCTTATGAAATATCCTTTGATTAGGACTGGGCCCACAAATACCGGCTCCTGTCCCTTGGCTGGATTTGGATCCATCCGTGTACCAGTTTTCGTTAGCAGTGATTTCGCTACGTGCCTGGTCTCTGTTCGGTATGGAGATTTTCACCTTTTCAGTGAAGATAATTTCGGGTACCTGTCCGTGGCATTTGTACAATGGGCCGGCGTCAGCCAATTACTAAAGATATAGATTTCTTTTCTATTTCTCAAAGTGGAATAAGTAGATGATTTTGATATATCATACTTATAATAATCAATAATAAAGCGTGTTTGAGACTTATTGTTCTTCTAATGTTATCAAAATTATTTTCCGTTTCTGTCATATTGCACAATTGACATTTGTTCATTAGCGTTCCTGTCATTGCTGTTGTAATCATATGGGTTGGTTTGACATTAGAAGGGATGCCAAATCATATTTCATGGGAGGGGCACACTTCAGACGAGGACAATACGAAAAGGAAGCAGAGAGGCAGCAGAACTTAAATAGGCGAGAAAGGACATGGATGGAAAAGTAAAATTGACAAATAGAAAATTATAAAATGGAGTAATATAATTTTGATAAATCTTAAATTTCTATTTTATTGTTAATTGATTTTTTCTGTTTTTGAATCTCCCCAGTAGCAAAATTTAAATTTCCCACAATTATTCTTAGTAACTTCAACAGAAAGACATCAAAGTAACTAATAATCTAATACAAAATCATTGGTAATTTCGTGTTTCAATGTTGAAGTTACTAAATATAATTGTGGGAAATTTAAATTTTGTTACTAGGGCTGTGTCATTTGAGAACCGTATTTGGATAATTTTTTTTTGTTATTTTAATTTTTAACGAACCGTGGTGTAGCGTATTAAACTATACTTACTTCCCTAGACACCAAGATGAATCCAATAAACATTGTAACCATTTCCAACACATTACCTAAAGAAAATCCCATTGATATAATCAGGTGAAAAATTTCATCCACCACTATGAGCTCTTGGCTACTGTTGAGCAGATAGAAAATATTGAAGATGATGTTTACGGTGCAATACATAGTCTTGAATAAAATCTGAAATTGAAACAGTCGGTTCACCTTCAAGGATACCGCACACAAGTCCATATGGATACTACTGTAGCCCTTCATATCCCCATCCATTCTGCTGTGAAGAGTCAGATTGAATCTGTCCTTTGCTGGAGAGATCCTGCGACTCACGAGGATGACTTCTTGGATTTGATTGTTTAACGCTGCGAATCTATATCGTAATTGCTTCAGTATGATTAGTAAAAAGCACTCATTGATGATTGAGTATAGATAAAAGTAATAATAGATGAAGATGCAATACTTCTTCGTATCTTTGTCCATCAGCATCAAGATGAATGGAATCATATATATTATATAAGCTAAAGTGAAATACATCATGGTTTTTGAGATTTTCCACCTCGTGGTTTTATAATCCGCGAAATTCTTGCTGAATTTCCTCAATTTTGCATCAAGCTCAGTGAAGCTCAATAGAATCTTCAATATGGTTGGATTATGATTAAATTGCACTAAATTCCTGAGCAAAATAATGGTAATAAGCACTCTGTTTATAATCTTATTGACGAACAGAATCGCTCTGTCTAAACTGCAACAGATAGGTAAGCTCCAAATAGTGCTTGCGACGAAAAATAATAGAGGCACTTTGATTGATATATTCAAAAAATTCTGGCACAAATAATTATTACGACGCATATAGAAAAAACACACTGTATATCCTGCGAAACCTGATAAAAACAACATGGGTTTTAAAGCGTTTAAAAGAGTCATTTTAAGTCAGAACTTTTAACACGTCTAGAGCACAAACAAACTAAATAATTTGAGCTATTTTTGTTGTATGGAAGAATCGATAAATGGGACACCGCTAAAGTAATTTGAGTGATTGTTCTTATAAGTGAGTTTGCCTCTGATAACAATTGATTTGAAGTGTATATTCTGCTTGGATATAAGGAAGGTTGATTTGTCTAGCACTTCACGATATTAAATTGTTTTTGTACAGTGATTTTAATTGTAAATAGAACTCTTATAATCTCGCTATAACACCATAAAAAACATTATTTTCTTTTGCTAATATTATGGAAGATATTATTTTTATCAAATTCACTTCATCTACCCTTCTTTAGTTTTTATTCTAAACGCAGTTTCTCATCTGTTCTGTTCACAATTTTCCTGAGTGTACATCGTCCATTTCGTAGACGAAATATTTACGCAACCGCAAAGCACGGCTAGGGTACGCACTTGTGTTTCTCGGTCTCTAATTCAAACCCAACTCGGATCCACAGCAGCTGCTAGCATCCACTATTTCTACGAATGAAGATGCGAAGGGAGAGATCTTTGTATCACCGCAAAAGCGCCCGGAGTACCCAGATAGGAATCCGGGATTTCCGGAGTTTATTAGCATCTCCTATAGCTAGCCCAGCATTGTCCAAGTTTAATATAACTGGTGAGATTAGAAATACGTTTTGCAGGCAGCGATGATGCGTTTTTTTTTAATATTTGGAAATGTTGGAAACCTGTCATTGAATACGTGGTAAGAACAATATATTATATATATAATAACAATAGGCATGAGCAGGCAAGAACGAAATACTGTTCTGACTGGGCCCCGCCAAGTGATTGTACCCAATATTACTCACATATTTGCTTTTTTGTATTTACCTTTTGTAATGGTAGTTTTTAATTTTTAGTAGTTGTTGTATATTTGTATAAGGATGTGTATGAGAATATTGGGATCAATAAAGTCATTTATTATTTAATTAAATTTACCTTTTAGCAAGCCGTGATTTTACTTATTCAATAATACCATGTTGGTATCTATCAGTTTGTCTGTATTGTTTATTGACACTGAAAAATGTTTACAATAGATCATAAAGATTTTATTATCGAATCATATACTTTAAAAATGGTGTAAAATTAGGAAATGGAGAATGGCTGTACCAACCTATTGCTGTGTATTAAATGAAATAAATAAGAAATGCAAAAGATGAATTTAAAATGGAAAAAAATATTTGCAACCCCAACAGAAAAGATTTTAAATAAAACAAAAGGAGTATTAATCTCAGAGTTATCCTCGCGAATTAAAACTTTAATCTAACCACGAAAGGTAAATTGTCAGTGAATGAAATCAATCTTTCTTAATTTCACGAAAAAGGTTATTAATATTAAATAAAAGAACAGAATTTTTAACCCAGTGAAGTTATTAAACAATACATTTATTTTAACCAAACGGCCTTAAAACAATGGTGCAGAAAAAAACCTTGAACTGAAGGTTCTGGCCTAAAATAAAAACTGCGCTAGACTTTAAATTTAAAATAGGACAACGCTATTTCCTATGCAAAGCAAAAAAGAAAGGTTTTATTTGTTCAGGAAGATTATTCAATATCTGAATTTCTATCCGCGTGGTTTCACAAATTAAAAAAATCTAAGCGTGGACAAATGCAAGAAATTTACAAAATGAAAAAAACTAAATGACGGAAAATGCTTCTACTCACCCAAACGGGGTGATAGAAAAAAATTTAAAATGAAACAGTAAAATAGATTAACAGAAAAATTAACTCTTACAAAAATATAAATGAGAAAAAAACTAAAATAAATCTTCCTAAACAAAAGATAATAATTGATCTTATATATACCAAGTGTACACTTCAATACATTAACAATTATTACAATAGTAATTCCTTGATGGACTATATTAAACAAAAAAAAGTTCAGTGTTTCTGCTGATGATGATAGCTTTGCTATCGAAACGTACGTCCAGTTAGTGTGCAGTTTGTGGTGAAGAGTCTAAGAGAAGTTTGCAGTAAAAAAAATGTTAATTTCACAATATAAAATGAATAACAAAATGGCCACAATTATTTAGGAAATACGTCTACTCACAGCAATAGTCGAACAAGGAATTCCTTAACCAAAATCCTACAATTGTTTTTCTTACAAAAATCCCTCTCTCAAAATTCGTACAACGCAGACGTATAACATTACAACGACAATATTAAATGGAATACGCATTAAATCAGCACAAGCGAACTATAGACATTTGAATGACTGGATTAATTGAAATAATCTTAACACTACATAATAAAATCATACAATAAACTCTTATACAAAACAAAACCAAATTGTCAAAATTATCGGTAAATTGAAAATCAGCTGTACGGACAAAGAAATCACAACAACCGTAATGTGCAACTTAAAATACATCTCAGTGATAAAAGGGTTGTCCAAAGCCACAGTACTATGTTAATGTCAAATTCATTATTAAGAAAGGCAAAAACTGACTTATTTTTTCAAATATCGTAAAAAAATATCTAGTCTAGCTAACGTTCTATAATTGCTACTTTTGTCACTCGTTAGAATGTAATAAAATCGGAATTAATTGATGATTTATACAGCGAACTTATCTATTGCATCACTTTGTCTTTTTTTTCGGTATATTTTACTTCATATTTGGACAGATCAGATGGATACTTTATTCTTATTTATGTTCCCGAAATAAAAACATTGAATTTCCATTCACGAAAAAATAAATCTGTCATAATAATAATTTGTACCATCAACAGATGGTGCTCGTATCTGTTTTCAATTCTATATCCCGGATAATTCCCTTCCTCGAGCAAGAATTTGCATTTATATGAGCTTCTAGGGGAACTTTGACGATAAAAACGAGCTTCACCCATATTTGTACTCAGAGTGAATATGGGAATGTTAATTCTGTAGTGATTTATAAGATTACATCAATGAATAGAAACTAATAAACAATATACTTAAATAAAATCCGCATGTGACTTATTTATTTTAGTTATGCCATTCATTTAATAGTATATGGTAATATTAAAACATAATATTTCTACTTAGATTTTCTTTGCATAGTGACAAATAAATTTGGCAAGGGAATTGTTTTAATTAACGAAGACCCAGAGATAAAATGAAGAATGAAAATAATCAACATAATATGACACTAAAACCAAACGTATTCAAGTTAACTGTCAAATTGTCTTTATGGCAGAGTACATCGAGTAAGGACAATGGATGAGTCATACAGGCCCAAATTTCTAAACCTAACTCACTTGAAACAACAGCTTCCCAGAATGGCAGTTTGTTATTGTTTACATTAGTACCTACACAAATTAGTTTACTCATCCGTTTAATCTAGATGATTTACTTGTTTTATTTATTTATTTTAGGTATTTTATTATTAGTTTCTGAATTATCCCTGCAGTTTTAAAAACATTTAATGAACCATGATATTCTTAAATGATATTCTTAGAAATGAAGTAGTCGAATAAAAAGGAACAATCTTTGTATCGCACAGAACAATATACTCATAACTCTTGAACCCTAACTAAAAATTATTGTGTATTCGTGTTAGAAATTTGAAAGTCCTTTCCATCGAAGCTGTTGCATTTTTATTAATTTATTTGAGAAAGAATTACAACATATTTATTCCTGAAAGAATATTTTACACTATAAAGATATAAACAAAGATTTATTTCACAAGAAGGAAAGAATATGAATATAATTGTCGTAAAACACTTGCAAATATATGTATCACTTAATCAAGCATTATTTTACTGGAATCGTGTTTTTTATTACTATAAACTGTTCATAAATATTTGTAACAAAATCAGAATAAAAAGCGCATAAATTTGTGTATTTCTTTAGTCTATTTTTCTACTTCCTTTAAAATATAAATTATTCCACACGTTTGAAAATTCCCGGCAACAGCTTTATAAAATGGCAGCTGGGCTTGAAGGTCATTCAAAACGGACCGCTAATGAACAATGGATTTTTGCGAGCTTGTCCTTACTTTGTTATACAGTGTTTATGGCTTCCTATAGATAGAATTGTTATGAATATTTAATTTGTTGTCAATGTATTATTTATGCCTTATGCTTCAGAGATCAAGTGGGTTTCATTGTGGCCAAAATACGGCACAAATTTATAGTGAGGTGTAACAATAGACCATATTTTATAATAAACATTGATTATTTAAATAGAACGCCATATTTTGTTAACTTACCAGCAAATACAGTTTTTAGTTAGCTACACATTAAAAAAACATTCTTGGTGAAATCAGAGTATTCCAGACTACATGAAAAAAAAATCTTGGAGCTACATTTAGCTTTTTTTAGCTTTTAGCAACATTTCAGTATTTTCAGCTGGTGTTAGTGTTGGTTACTGTATGACAATATACATACATAAGTCGTAATAATTTTAGATACAAGTAATACACTACCTTATAATCTCATGATGTTACATTGACATAAGATGGTCGGATCAGGAAAACTACTTACCAACTTACCACAACAAGCCAATAACGCAAACATCCACTAGATGTCACCCTTACCCATTGATATTTGCTTGCATATATTTGTTTGTATACTCTGTCTTGATTAATGATTGTATCGCTAGCGGCTAACGCGATATTTTCGCGGATAAATGCCGATAGCATTGCTGGCCGCCCGTTCACCATATTTCATTAGAGTGGGCAGGAAAAGTGGAGGGTGGAGGCGATTGATAAGTTGTTTATTTATTAATGGCAAACGCAATCATCGGTGGATAGGAGCGTGATGCATGGTCCTGGATTTTCGAGGATTAATAATTGCAATTAACGCTTGTCTGAAACGAAAGTAGGGACATTTATCATAGCTACTAGCTACCGTGTTAATGTGGTACAATGGTGGACGTTTTTATATGCGGGTCGTGGAGAGGAACCAGTGGCGTGCGTGCACAAATGGAAATTATCGAGAATAACATCAAAATTTCCGCGATGTTTTTTCCTGGAGATCTATTTATCTTGCCTGCGTCTCGATATCTTGGCAGTCTTCCCAATATCGGCCCTTCGTCGAGTGTTAATCGATTCTTCTTATCGAAAGTGGAATTAGCGAATGTTAGATTAATGACGCAGTTATCCACGCTGGCTAGATTCTGACATCGGTCGGGGGCAGATTTGGCTTTCCAAAACATCGGAATTGAAACAAAATCTTCGCGTAATCAATCTAAGCACGCTGTGCGATTTAAGCTCATCCTAGCTGATTTGTCAATTTGACACTTGACAGGGCGATAAGAATTTTATTTTATCGAAACTTATGAATTAGCATCGAATATATAAGTACGATATTTTTTTCTAAGGTGTTTTACATCGAAACTTATAATACTTTTGGTATGCAAGCGAGTATGTGCGATACAAGGATGTACTGGAATTAATCCAAATTTATGGGAGAGGGCGCTGTGCATAACAAAAAGCATCTTCATCAGGTTGTCAATAATGAAGATATCATCAACACTCAAAAAAAAATTTAATTCGTAACAACGATTAAGAGTAGCTGTTGAGTAATATATTGTCGGAACTATAAAGTAATTTATTGTTACAACGAATATTGAGGGATTTCTTAGTAACTATAGTTATTAGTATAACAATTTAATATTAATAGAAGTTGTCCTCCTTGATATGACAATTGAGAGGTTGACAGGATTTTTATATAAATCACAATTGAAATACACTCAGAAAAAAATTTAATAATCATAAATAAAAATACAATTATCGTAAGTAGTAAAAAGTTCAGCTGAATAGGAGACAAAAGCACAAATTACTTAGCACTAGTAAAAAATAGATCCAAAACACTGATACAATCTAAGTTACTTACGGTCTGCTTCATACCGGTAACTTGTGAAGTTACTTATGATAATTAAACTGAAGTAGTTAAGCCAAAGAATATTTGTAGTTGCAGTAAGCAAAGATTTGCCCTTGTTAAGTAGTAGGTGTATTGCTGTGAGTGAACTATTCTATAACAGCTATCACACCTTCATAATCAATACAAGCTATTTAGATTACTTGTGATAAGGAAAGAGTATCATTAATGCACGTTCACTAAATACCTGATATATTGAAGGTAATGGTTTGCTATAAATATACAATATAAATTGTTAATCATTAAATTTGTTATTCAACTATAGGCAGTGTAGGAAACGAGGAAGTTTAGTGAATATTTATTAATTAGCTTACTGTGTACTCTGTGTGAATAACTGATAAAGTACAAAAAAAAAGTTGGAAAAATCTTCGATTATTTATGCAACCGCAACTATAAGTACTGCGTACCGAGCAATGCGTAATTCAAAGTTGTTTGCAAATAATTTTTAATTACTATTCAGTGTGCTGTAGCTTCGATTGTATTAATAATCGAAGATTAAATTCGCATTTAATTTGCTAAAGATGGTAGATAATACTTATTACTTAAGAAAAAAAAGCGGTATTATTAGTAATAGTTTTATTTTGTATAGGACAAACACAGTGACTACCTGATATGAAACACTTTAACAACAGTTTTTTTTTTAAACAATTTACAACGTAATGACTCATAAAATGTATTCCATAATAATCAAAAAATTAACAAAGCAATAATAAAAGATAAGGTAAATGGGGTCCCCTTGAAACGTTACTTAGTTATTGACATTATATAAATCTAAACAAAGGACAAAGAGAAATATGGCTTTGAAGTTACAACTAATAACAAACAAAGAAATAATATAGGCGGTAAACTTGCGGTTTCTGTTGGTTCTTTGCACTGGGTTACGTGGCGGTTATGTCCGGTGATCGCCTCGAAGACCGCTACTTCGTCGGGGTATCCCTAACTGCAGGTGGCACTTGGACTGTTGAATCGCTCGGCTAGCGACGGCATCCACACTTTAACTTTACCAGCGGGCGCAGATAATAATAATAATAATAATAATATTTATTGCCCAACGGATAAACCATTTACAGGACAAAAATTACAAAAAAATACAATTTCTTACGTACATACTGTAAAAATTAATGCCTAGATTCTAGAGAAAATTTTACAAGAGTGCTTAAATTAAGACGGAAGAGAAAAGATTCAATAAAGAAAGAAAATTAGATTAGTGTCGCAGAAGTTTGCAGTCACAGAATATATCATTATAGTAAATGTTTGCCAATTTACATATGTTGAAGAGAGGTGCATTATATAGCAGGTTGGTTTTGGGAGTGGGTAGTTTAAAGGTGACAGAATTACGGGAGCGGAACTGAGGTACGTAAAAATCCAACTTCGACAGCAAATCTAAGCAATCTATATCGCCATTCACTAGTTTCCAAATAAATTGCGCTCCTTGCCTATCCCGACGCTCTTTCAGAGAACAAAAATTTAGGCGTTGTAACAATAGCTGGTAGTCATATCCTCTAGGAGGATACTGTCCGTCTAATTTATAAATGACATATTTCAAAAATCTTCGCTGTACTCGCTCAAGTGAAAGTTGATGACACACGTAATAAGGAGACCATACAGGTGAGCAGTATTCCAGGCAGCTGACGACGAAAGAGAAGTATACTGACTTGAATAATTGTAAATTAGTAAAATGTTTCGTATTTCGTATAATGAATCCAAGTCGTGCAGATGACTTCTGAACAATACTATTTACATGCGGAACAAATGTTAAGCAGCTATCAAACGTTATGCCAAGATCTTTGACTGTGTCCGGTTTTGATAGTTTAATTTCATTAATGTAGTATTCGGATGGGAGTGGATTCCTTTTACGTGTATATGAAACTGACTGACACTTTGTAATGTTCAACTTAAGGTTATTTAGCCAGCACCAGTTGGAGAATAGGTCCAGATTATATTGTAACTGTTGGATATCATTATAATCTTCAATCGTTGCGTAAATCTTCACGTCATCAGCGTATGCAAGTGTAGGACAAGTAAGTTGTTCCAACAAGTCATTTAAGTATATTATTAAATAAGAGAGGACCTAAGTTAGAGCCTTGTGGAACTCCGGCAAGTGAATAAAATTCCTCGGAACGATAACCATTATAAAAAACATAATTACTTCGAGAGGTCAAGTATGAGTTAATAAGAGTCAGAAATGATGAAGCCATTACAAGTTTATTAAGTTTTCGAAGTAAAATTCGATGGTCAATAGTATCGAAAGCACTAGAAAAGTCCATGTAAATCACATCCACTTGTCCATGATTATCAATTTTTTCAACAATATATTGCGTCAAAGTTGTCAGGTTGGTGGTTGTAGATCTACCTGGTAGAAAACCATGTTGGTATGGAGATATAAACGATTTGAAATTATGATATATATTAGAATAAATGACCTGTTCAAAAACTTTTGCAAAATTCGATAAAAGGGAAATCGGTCTGTAATTTTGTATATGTGTTGAATTCCCTTTCTTATGAACAGGAATCAGTCTAGCACGTTTCCAAAGATCTGGAAAAATTCCAGTTTTTATTGCAAGATTGATAATTATTGACAATGGTCCCGCAAGCACAAATCTAGTATCACGTATAAGAAAACTTGGTAATCCATCGTCTCCGGAAGTGTGTTTGTCACTAAATCTAAAGATATCATCACAAAATGATGGGGAATTCAAATATCCCACCACGTGGTTTAAAACTGCAATCTTGAAACATCCGATTGCTTATAGGCTCGGTGCTTCTTCTTTCGCTGGGATTCTTTATACGGATGGGGCCTTGAGTTAACCCACCCGGTATTTTAATATATTTGCGTTTAACTGTCCTACAATGGACGTCCTCTTTGCACACCCTTTTTCGCCTGCGCGCGTAGCCGTCTCGGGTACTATTTCATTACTCCGCCGCACTAGCCAATCAGAAATAGTAAAACAATCACGGGGTGACAGCAAAACTCAAATAATCATAGTTGTGGCAAGTTGTTACCTATTTAAGAAAATACATGAGCTTAATAGCGATCAGCATTGTTGTTACTTCTACTAAGCATGTGCTGTAGTTAGATACAGTACCAGTAGTCATAAGTAATACGTTACTTACCACAAATTTGTCAGGTACGCTGTGTAATAGCCGTTAATAAAAGCACTATTTACAGTAACAACTTGCATTCAGGAAACTGGCTTTAGTTGCAGGTATTAATTAACGAGAATAGTTCCAAGTAAAACTTTATCTATTGTAAATAATTTTTTATCAAGTAAACACTTTACTTAGCCCATTTTTCTCAATGTACAGTAATATAATATTTATTTCATGTTATTCTATAAATTTATGGTGCTAGTTGGTTTAGAACCGAAGAAATTCAACTGAAAAGGCTTTTATCCGACCCCACCAATAACTATTACAAAACTACTAGGAAATTGCATTAAGGGGGAAATCGCTTTAAATAAGATAAAGAAACAAGAAGATCGCGAAACTTATAAAACTCAAAGAGGAAAGTCCCCTAAACCTCGGGCGCACTTTAATTTTCACCCAAATCATTGTAATAACTTTCCCCACCCGCGTTCTCCCATCCAGTTTTCCGATCTCCCTTTCGCCTTAAGGCCCAGCGCTCACGTTGGCGAAGTATCCGCCCTTTTCCCGTGCCTCTTTCTAGTTATTTTTTGGCGAATTTGCATTGCAGATGGCGGCGCGCGAAGCGCCGTGGCGCTAATGCCGTTCGTAATTGAAAGTGTCGCGTTTCTTTATTTGTCTTGGCCGAAACAAAAGCGCAGAGGGAAACAGGACGCTTCGGGAACTTAGGTAAGTGTTGGCAACAGTCGTAACAATGAATTTCCCGAGAGCGGGGAGTAGTTACCTCGCTTGGTTTATGTACGGATATAGTGTTAAAGTTGTGTGCTCGAAAGCAGTTATATAAGTAGTATCGTAAAGTCCCAATACGTTTTATTTTTGTGATCGTTCGTTTTTCAGGCCGGGTTCTAATGCTCCAAGAAGCAATAGATTTTAAATCCAGATTAGATAAGGAATAAAGAGTTAATTTGTATGCAATTAGCTGCGTGAAAAATAGTCCTTTCAGTTTAAAACCAATAATCAGCTAGTTAAACAAAGTACATACGAGTAGCCGTTTCTATAAATCAAACATTATTTCCTGACGTATCTAAAAAAAAAACATCAATTTTGGGGGGGAAGCTTCTCTAACCGGAAATATAAGTAAGACCCGAAATTATTTACAATATCTCTATCTTGATGAACCAGACTAACAAGGAGACTGGCAGGTCAGCATATCGCCGATCGAGCTGAAAAAAATTCTAGGTGATTTTTGAAGCTAAAAAACGGATACTGGATTTACGTTTTTCAAATAAAATAATTAATTTTTAAAAAATTTTATTCATCAAAACGGAGAGCAACCTGTGTCGTTGAATACAGAATTACATCTAACAATAAGTAAAATACATAGAACTTACGTCTAGCAACACTATACATTGTAATGTGCAGAATAAGCGGTACAAAGATAAGCTCTTAATCTACTAGGTATAATATACATATACAATATAACAGAGGTATAATATACACAATATAACACTGGTGCGGTGGTTTTTGTGAATCGGTCAAGAAAAAAGAATAAAAACGATATCTTTTTGTGAACATCTGCGAATAATAATCAATGGTTAAAATAAACAGCAAAAGAAAAGTATTGCTCTGTTTTTCCAGAACACAATGCCCGAGATTTCAAAATTTTATTTCTTTAAAGTTCAAAAACTGCATAAATTATTAAAAAAATTATATTCAATTTTATATTTTCAAATTCTATTATTATAGCTTGTCCGTTACAATTTATTTTTTTTTTTTCAATAAAAATCAAATAAATTAATATAGTGGTTTCAATACACCCAGCGACCTCTCTAAATAGAGAAAGAAAACTGTGGAAAGTGATTTCCTACCTGCTAGGTGGCACGGGACGCTTCAAAAGGGACCAGATCGTCTGTCAAAATCGTACTCCGGACGCTTATTAACGAATAGGCAGTTTTCTCCCCTAAGGGGCGCACTCTCAAAGCCCCTTCTCGGTTTATTAAAATTTGAAATAAGTAAATATCGAAAATCGATGTAAAACACTAACTGTATAAATAAAAGAAACGTTTCAAACCAAAACAAGCTTAAATCTTTATTTATTTACCCCAACTGCTAGGTTTCATCATCATTGAGACTCTTTGATCACAAGGTACGTATGTTGGAATGAGTAAAGTACTATATAAGACAAATTATTTAATATAAAAACACGTCTTCGAACTTTCCTGGCATTTTAAAAGACTAAAGAGATTATGGAAATGTCATATAATAAATTAAATTTCAATAAATAACGGCGCCATCTACCTGTAAACAGCAAATACTAAAATTTAAAAGCAAACGATTATCTATGATTATCGATATTTGTTAAAGATAGCTATTTTATCGCAGATCAAACTCAGTGATATTTATTTATAACCCTTAAATGTTATATTCCTAAACTAACTAACTAAAAAGCGGTTATTATAAAACTAACCCCAAATTATCGTATAGTGAAAATAAATTATAAAAATCTAAGTTTCTGATTAATAATGAAAGGAAACTGAATTAATTCTTTTCTGTTTTTAGGTGTGGTGATTCAATGGAATACTAACTTGAAGTTCACACGACGCTTGGCAAACTCTGGTACGGGATGGAGTTTCTAATGGAACGGGCCCCCGGTCTCGGTCAATGGCATGGAAAGGCAATCTGGTCAGGAATTCTTCGTAGGAAATTTTTATAGGAACTTTCTTGACAAAATTCGATAAGGATTTAAATATACAGGAGTTATACCGATACTTTTTTTAGGTAACACTTCCTTGGAACTTTGATATTTTTTTCAAATTGTGGCATAAAAATCGTTATAGGAGATTAAGACAACCGTCGTCTCTTGTAGCCACCAACAGAATGAGGATTCAAACCAGAATTATCAGTTAACAGCCTTCGATTGTTATCGCTGCAGGCCGGTCAATCTGAATTTTGAAAGATATAGCTAACCGACATTAAAATACCGTTATTTTCTCTAGTTTGAGGGGAATACGCCAAACGTTAAAAACAAAACATCCCGAAGAATGACAAATCTCCCCGAGCAAAATATACACAAACATAAAAAAGATACCAGGTAAGCTTGAATTAAGATATAAAATAAAGTTTACATTATAATAAGGCAATATTTAGCACTTGATGTTAATATTGTTCATTTTAAATAACTATCTTTAACAAATTCATAATTTGCCTGTAAAGTAGGCAACTGAGTACACGCCTCACTTTTGAATTACTTGTTCTTTTAGTTTAGAAACTTGTTGTAAATGCCTTTAGATTAGATTCCATACCTTCAATACCATAGCAGTATATATGCCGACAATTGTTCCGACAGCTAATTGCCTTGATGTTATGCGACAAACCTGCCGCAACCCTTTCGGCCAGAGATTTTTATGCATTCGCAGAATTTTACTTTATGGTCACTAAATCATTTCCAGGTGTTACCTTTTTAAGTTTGATAATGTGATGAGCCCTAAAACCGATCACACAGTCAAAATAAATGGTAATTTTGAAAAATTATTGCAAGACAATCGCGAATCTTTAGTTTTTTTTTTTGTATTCAAAGTATCGAATTTTTACAAATACATCTATTGGAGCACGAATTCTTCCGCATCAAAGACCACAGCGGATAGCCCCTTTATTGATCTCCTTATCAGTAAAGTGCACGCCAAAGGGTATACAAGATTATGCCACTATTACGCCCCATTTCCAACGGGTAACAAAGCCCATCAACCCTTCCCTAGAATTTGCTAAAGTCGCCGACACCTCTCCAGGAGCCGTTCACCCTCCCTTCTTAACAATATTTCTCAATTACGTCCCCCTGGCGGCCACATTTAACGCCCGCCCGGCTCACGGGCTACACGCACCCCTGGTATATTGCTAATTAGTATTCATATCCTATTAACTTCTGCCAGGAGCCGGCTTAGTCCTCGCATCTCTTCTGCTGGCACCTCGCCGTCGGCTGTGGTAATTGTATTTTGCAGATCTTTCACTGTAGCGTCGCGCGGGGATATAAGACATAGTGGGGAGGGGATGCTGACTTCCACGTGGGGGTGTCGGGGCGTTGACGCGTTAAGTCATTCCGTCGATGAAGAAGGGGTTAGAATCTGACCCTGATAATCGTATAATTTAATACTGCAGTGTTGTCGCTTTCTGCACCGTGTGTGATAAGCTGCTTAGAGCAGACGCTTTGGAGAAGGGTGGGGGCTGTTGGGTAGGATGTTAATCAGTTGGGAAGAGGATGGAAATGGTAACGAAAGTTGAGGTGTTGTTCCATTGGATTCGGTTGATTTTAAAGATGGTTGTATAATAAATTAATGTTTACTCGGTTTAAGCTTAGGTCTATGTTATACAACGAACTACATATAACAATACTGGAATGCGTGCGGTATACTTAAAAACTCTCAGCTAGACAGCCAATCAGTCGCCATCTTTAAACGTGGTGGCAGAATCCATCTGTTATTTGCAGTCTTTATACTGTAAAAAATTACAGTAATTTTACCATGGTAAATCAGGAATATTACATGTAATAACGTTGTAAATTTACCACAATAAATTATGTAAATTTTGTTTTACATGTTTTTTTCTAGGATATTTAACATGGAAACAGAAATTTCGGTAAAATTTATAGCTTTTTCATGTAAGTTTAAGATGTAACAAAAATTCAAAAGGAAAATACAGGAAAAAACATGTACAATTTTGTATTTACTCTCAAAATTTATTTAAAAGTGTAAAATTGACATTTTTTGGGGTATTTAGTGCAAATTAAAAGTAATTTTACTAGTGAACTATTAATTTTGGTGTAAAATATGAGGATCTTTGTATATTTATTTGTTTTTACTTGATTTTTCGGGTAAAACTTATAGATATCATGGAAAATACGAAATTCATACGCCGCAATGTGATGGTTATTGGATTATTTATCTGTGCGCGTAGGTAATTCTATTCGTTTGTCGAACTTATATTGGCTCAATGATATCATGTACGTCCACAAACAATCGTAGGTTTCGCGTAAGCGTGTTTTATTCTTGATCCCTGGTTGAGCGATTCAGTATGACCTATTAGGTGCTATAAAGAATTAGGTAAGTTGCTTGCTCTCTTTATAAAATACCATATGAAAATTACTTCAGTGTTCGGTAAATATAGAGTTCATATAAAATTACATACGAATTTTACAGTACAATCTTTGAAAAACACATCAGCATGTGAATTTACTAGATGGTAGAAATTTAACCTTATGAAGCAAATTTACCTGTAAAATTGTAGGCAACTTTGTTACCAACGATTTTACTGGTAATTTTACTGCAACTTTTTTTACAGTGTAGGTGGTTCATTTCATATATATTCCATAACGATATATATGTAAATATTAGTTTTCAAAAAATTTGTAGTAGCTAGTTTTTAATTGCAGACAGTGTAGTTTCAAAACGATTGAATCCCATATTTTTTTGTAAAAGAAATCATTGATCCTCAATCTGGGACATCGTGTGCATTATTAACACTTTCTGCTCATTTTAACTGGTATAACATCATACGACTATTAACTCTCGGACGACAGAGGGCGTCGTAATTTTGATTTACACGTGTGTCCCGGTGCATACAGTGCGAACAGCGGTCTTACCACATCCGCCCACATGCACGGGTCCCAAACTTCGACCAACCTCGGTCCCTAACTCCCCTCTCCCCTAACACCGCCGTCTTACCATGATTTATGACGTGCAGTAATTAAAGCGGACATAGTCGAGAGAATTAATAGTAACTGTCCTTGTCGTCGATTTGCGTTTCCGGTGCGCGCGGAAGTGTCTCGTCAGCACGGTTATGGGAGAGGCTGGGCCTGCCAGGACATGGTTGAAAAAGGTGTTTCGATAGGCAGACGTATTTCTATTGCTTAAAATCTAATTATCTAATTTTTCCAATTCAGATTGGTCTTCTTCATTGAAACTTGATGTCGCCCGCAAAACATTCAAATATTTTCCGAATCGTACACTATTAACTCCACAAACATCCACACCAGACCTCCCTCGCAGCCCAGACCTCCCTCGACACAGCTAACTCCCGCCCCGCGTTCCTCGGAACCCTTCAGCTTTTTATGGATCCCAGCAGTTTAAAACATGCAATTCTACTCCTAAAGAGACATCTTCCGCCATCGTAAATTCCGTTTATGCCCTCAGATATCCCGTTATACCGCACAATAACCTCCACATACGGTCGCTGTGTTGCTCTGCGCTCGCTTCCCGTCTCTTTTCATGCAGATACCGCTCGGTCTATTCTCACTTTAATTAACTACTTCATGCTTTCACTGCACCCTTGTCGCACTCTGCGTTATTCTAATCACAATTCGCCGCAACGCGGGCGGTTCTGGTGGGGTGTGTATGTACATCAAAAGTTTCTCAATCTCAACAGTAGGAGGTCCGGTTAGGAAACGTGTCAAAGTTGAAAGAGTGTTACAGTGACGTAATAAAAGCTTAAATCGTGGTTGGAATCGATAATAGACAGCATATATTTAGTCGAATCGATGTCTCGAAGTAACGTAAGAAGAATTGTCGAGACCTGGATGTGGAATTTTTAGTGATTTAGTGTCTTGCGCAGGGTGGAATTTTCAAATAATATACAACGTTACATGGAGAAACCTAAAGCAATAAAGCTACGTATATTTACTTGGTTCGAAAGCACCGCGTAGTCGAACAACAACTTCTTGAAAAAGAGTATAAATAAAGACAGAATTAGAATCGAATGGAATGTTGTAAAACGCCGTCTGTCAGCGCAACATACAAAGAGGAGAATGAAACGGTGACAACGTAGAAGAATTATTTAAAACGTTATCGAATTGATAACTTTTTTTTAAGGGAGTATCACAGACAGCAAATGCGACGATACAGAAATCGCTTCTCTGTTAGTCGTTCTCTGGTAAAGGTGTTTTATGTATTAAGAGACTAGAATAACCACGGTGCTCGCTAGAAAAGAAATAAAATGCAAAGATTCTAAAAATTATGTTTACATTTAATCCTTTGACGGAAACCACAAAGGTCAAATTCTCTTTTTGTTTGATGTAGGCAGATAAATGGATAGCGTAATAAAACAATAATTATTGGCAAATATGTCTGCTCTGTGTACTCTGTGACATAGAAATCGCAACACTGAGAAGGGGTAAGACTAAAAAAAACTAAAAAATAGCAATTGATTAAAATTTATCAAGTGGTAATGGTGTATCTGTCAGTTCTTTCAATATTTTTTGACAGTCTTGTCAGGTATATATTTTGTAAGATCTAGTTTAGTAATTCATTGTTTTCACTTGTGATTGTTTGTTTTAAGGGTGTGATCGTACCTAGAGTGCGCCAATATGGAAATTACTGCCAGTTAAGCGAATTTAATAGAGGCCGTATTCGTTGACTTGCGCGAAGGTGGTTTCTCATAGAGGGAAATTTCAAATCGACAAATCAATCCACCATTGTGCGCTGCTATCAGCCATGGATAGATGAGGTCGACTTATAGCAACAAGAGACCGATTCTCCAATAGCAGATCATTGCTAATGAAGGTCGCCTTGTAACACTTCGAACGATTTACCTCAGTTTGGCTTGCATTCTTATCGGACACATCTTGTGTAACCACTAACGCAGCGGTTCAACATAGACAGCAACTTTTGGAATAGTGTAGCTTGCGACTGCATTGGAACGTAGAGTGGCATAGGGTGGTCTTTACTGATGAATCCCGATTCTGTTTGGAAATGCAATATTGCCGTATGATAGCCAGACGAATATATATGGGGCACGTCACATGTTTAATTTTCTGTTGCGAGGCATGAGCACCAAACTGTGGGGATTGTGGTATAAGGTGCTATAACTTATAGGAGTAAATCTCGTTTGGTATTCATTTATATTTGGATGAGGTGGTAGACTACGTATTCTTCCATTCCTTCAATAATTGGAACACCCACTTTTCCAGCACAACAACTGAGGTTAGTAGTGTTAAACTTCTTGGCCTACATATAGGCGATTGTTTAACCTGGTGGAGACATGTTGACGAGGTGGGGGGAGGACTGACGTTTGCTCTATACTCTATACGAAAAATTAAAAATCTAGCAGGTTAACAGCCAACATAACCTATCACACTAATTTCCATTCTGTGGCCACGTACGGTCTGATGTTTTGGGGTACTTGTGCCGAAGCCAATCGTACATTTTTGCTGCAGAAGAGGGGCATCCCTATACTTGGAGGCCTGAAACCTAGAGAATCCTATCCCTATTATTAGTTACCTTAATTGGATTACTGTCAAGGAATTAGGAATCTTACATATTTAATATATGCGTTTTCAATATTTTTCATCTTGCGTTCGCAAACCGCATGTAATGATATTGCACCACCAATATCACTTCACCACTCTTTAGAGGAAAATCTTTTCAAGGGGTAGTTCTTCTACGTGCACCTGAGCCTGGTCTACATGCTTCACCTGGAATTGCGATAAATGGATTCCAATGACGTAATAAAAATGAAGTGATTACGATTAACTGTTCGCGCAATTTCTTAGCAAGAAATGTTGCCTTCTTGGTGTTGAATAATTCGTTCCTGGAATAAGGCGTGCTTAACAACTAACTTTAAAAAATCCCTAAAAATTTACCAAAACCGACCCAATATGATAAACTTCGTTTGAACTGAGCTTTAAAAGATATTTATAAAGCTTTTAAAAATTATCCACACAATTTTGGGATGGTTTTCTTTTCTATACCTACTTAATACCTTTGACAACATTTTCAATTTACATTATAGAGATTGGAGAAAAAGAACATGTGACGACTGTCAAAATACTATCACACAGTTATTTATTAATTCTAGCATTCTGATTTCATTCTTTACATATTATAGATATTTTATCAAAATTCCTTTTAAATCAATTTTCACCCTCTGAAGATTTTAGCTGACGTGGCACCCCCACTAATAGAAATTTCGCCATAACAAATTCTTTCGACCAATCGGCCGATCTGCAAACGCAGAATTGAATCTCAGTAATCGGGTTTAAGCTCTACGAAGCCCGGTTTTAGAGCCGCGTTCAGACCGGCAAATCCTCTTGCCCACCTCCCACTGCGAATTATAATTAAAATCACTACAACGCTTCCACTATCCATATTTGCGGGCGTTCATTCAGCACCGTACACCTCTGATTGTATTTTCCATTCGATGAGATCCGCAGATGCCCCCGGGGATAGGCAAAAGCTCCCACCACGCTTATACCTTGCCATTTGCCTCGGCTAATTTCTGCATATACATATGTAGGTGGTCCCTAATTGATTGGATACTGTCGCCAGGTTCGAAGCGAATCCGTAAGTTTGATGTTAAGGTTTAGTTTCTGTTTTTGGATAATTGGCCTGAAGGAGTATGTATGTAAATCTTTTGTTTGGTTTAGGTGGATATATTCTGAAGTGTTACGCTGATCGTAATATGATTAAAGTTCTCCTTTACCTAAGATAACGTTTGTGAAATAATCTTTGCCTACAGCAAATGTCAACCCATACTAAAATAGGATTAGCCAGTAGGATCCAACATGATAACAAAATAATTTTTTAGTGTAATGTACAAAAAATCCATTATTGTAAAAATTCTCACACTCCACATAAAAAATATTGTGCTGGCGATATTCAAGGATGGACAATCATTCAATTAAAGAATACAATTTCTTGTTGTTGTTGGAGTCATCTGACGTAACACTGCAGCTTCTTGGCTTTCTGCTTTTAGTCTTCCATTTCTTTTACCTATTAAATTATGTTAGCCATTCCAGTGTCCTAGCACTAATCTATACAAGTCTCTGGCGGGGTTAATCGAAGTAACTCTCTGCGTTCATTTTTGGCTTGGCAAAAATTGCCTCTCTGTTTGCGTCTTGAGCCTTGCATTCACACAAAATGTAGTAAGCGTTCTCTATCATCCCATTACCCAGTATGCAGTTTACTCTAGTGTTGACCCCAATTTTAGGTAAGGAGACCTGTTACGGTGCGAAGATGTCTTCTTCTTTGATGGTCCTTTAATCAAGGTCTTCTTTAGCATTCTTCATGTTTTTCCTTTACCCAACTTCTTACCTGTTCTCGTGGTGTGTTTTCGGACACTCCTATAACATGTTCTGGGCCTGTATAAGATGATCCCTTCTTTGCTAACTCATCACCTTTTTTATTATTACCACAAATCAGGATTCCATATAAATATAATCCCTATAGAATATTTGACAACAAAAACTTTAAAATAAGGCAAATGACTGCCTTCTATTTCTGAAGCTATATGAGAAAAATATACTAGCAAGATCAGCAAGGTAGATAGATTTAACTACTATAATTATTATTTGCTCCCAAAACAGTTGTGAATTTCATTCTAAACGAGAGTTTAAATGAAGTAGGCAAGCTAAAGGATTCTGGGCAAAAATCCCATACGGTTTATACAGAAGATCTAAATTTACTTTACGCTGACCTGGCAGAGTATTCCATCTAGAAACAACTTTAGCAGTTCTAGAAAGAACTTGAACACTGTAAACAGCTCCTGAAACAGCTTTCTCAAACTGTTCCAGGAATTATTCACACTCTTTTAGGAATTTCAGTTCCAGCTGTTCCAAGAGTTATTTAAGCTGTTCCAGAAGCTGTCTAATGTTTCATTTCTTCATAGAACTATTAGAACTGTTGCTCAATGGAACAGAGCTATTATCATTCTGTCCAAGGGCATAGCAAAGCGCATTGATCAGCTGATTTTGAGCGTAACACAACAATAGACATTTGGAAAATTAGACCTAAATTCGCGGATTTTGGCCCAGCACTCTTGTAACTTGGAATCTACTAACGTGAAAGGTAGCAGTCTTGTACACCATTGCTTTCATCAATGAAAACATTCAAGACAATTTCGTTTCTCGAGAAACAGCCAGTAAAGATCACTTTTCTTGGTTATGAGCACGTTTTTCATTTAACACTTTGTTTTCTATACAGGGTCTCATGAAATATGCTAAGTTAAACAAATTATGATTACTTCTAATGTCACTGAATGTATATAAATCTAAAATTACCTCGTTGTTTATAGGTAGCTAAAACGATGTCTAACGTATGATTTTGATGGCAGGCGAGCATTTTTTGTCAATTATTCAAGAGATTTTGATATCGATAAATTTATTTATTAATTTGAAATTCTTATATAAATATTTTAGTAAACGTATTATTGTGATTATCTCGGCTAATGTTTTTTTTTTTACGGAAAAGAAAAATAAATAAATAACTTTCTAATTAGATCTGCCTTTTCTTTGCAGATACCTTCTTACAGTGATAGACACAATGCAAACTCAATCCACTGGATGACTATAAAATACCGTATATATCCAAGATATCTAAAGTTTACCACTCCAGACCATGCGCACTAGTGGTCTCCCCTCTTACTAACCAATGAATAACCTTTATTCTTCTTACAGTTACGAACTCGCTGCCCTGAGGGCTGTGCTACTGGGTCCTCCTAAATCACAAACTTGTTTATTATTATGCCTTCACTTTGTTAAATACTGAATTTATAGTTTAGTTCTTAATAATTCAATGTATCAAATGTGCTTTCGTTAATAAAACAGTGTACTCATTAATAACATGTATAATTTATTAATAAGTTTATATCAGAAACATATAAATGGTATGAGAACTCTTACTCAAGGTGAGCACAGTTATTTAGAATATTCAAACAAGTATTATCAATTACCTAGTATAATTTAGATTCTTTAATTCAAAAAGGAACTTTTAAAATATCCCACGCTATCATAAGGGAATAGAAAACCACTAACCACGTTTGGCAACTTATAAAAGCTCAGAATTTTAATCTCATACGAAATAATAATAACCTCAAAATACTGTAAAAGTTACATACATTCATTTATACAAAAATTTAAGCAATATTTTGACCAGATACCTCGTTTATCGGTTTATACAGACGCCAGAGTACCTCCGAATGTGATTTCCTTGTAGTGACAATCCAGATTCGCTCGTATATTCACCTAAAAGGCCCAGACCAGGAGAATAACATCGGTAGCACAAAAATTCAGGGAAACAGACCTCCTTCGTTACATTCAGGATGTATGATTAGACTCGGAACTGCAACACATGCACACTCCCATGTAAAATATATACCCAGGTGTAGTAAACACAGCAAAATTTCTTATAATGTCAAACAATCCTGACTTTTCTTCTGTATATTTTCAGAATAGAGTAATTACATAAATTTACATAGAAGATCCCCTTCAATACCAGATGTAACATAGGAAAATCACTTAATTCATTACACCTGATAAAAATAAAATAAACCTTTCTAGAAGCTTTTTTATCAACAAAAACCCCGTCACCAAGTATTTTTCATCATTTTCTTACAACGAATTACATTGGGTCACTCCCCATTCAAGTAAAGTGAACACCTAGGATACCAGGATATCGTACAATTGCCAGACGATAAATTATATTCAATTTCCATGATTACTGATACGATCTAACCCAAATTATACTGGACTTACAAACAGGTGCGTACATAAAATAATAATTACATTTCAATATGGTCGATGGTTTCCCTCTTATGAAACACACCAGTATATTGTAGAATTACGAAAAAGTATTGCATCTTGGTTGGTATTTGTACTACATTTCATGACTTTTGCTATCGCGTTGGGAAAAACAATCTCTACTTTACAACTCCACCCTCAATACAAGTTGAAGAAGACCGTTTGTGCCCTCACTACTGACACCACAGAGGAAAAAAAATATATATTTGACCCTAGGCGACCCCTCGGCGAGGGCAATTGCTTCCCTGCTCCGCACACAGAGAGCAGAGATAGGGAAAACGGGAAGAGTCAGATACATCATTTACGGTTGAATGTAAAGCAATTTACGGAAATTCAATTTCTTTTTACACTTTAAACCGAAACGCGCTGGATGGGATTTCTCAGTGACGCTCGCCCGGAGGCAAGGAGGGGGAACGCAGCGTCTCTGTGTGTTCGGTTTTTTTAACCTCTTCGATTTATTTTTTCCGTCGATTAACCCCGGCGTCGAATTTGCATCCCTCCTTTTTTATTCGCGGCAAGCCCCCAGGGAGAGCGAGTAGAGAAGTGGCGGAGGGGGCAGGGTCGAATTAGAGCGAATAGGGCGCGCAAAAAAGCGGTCGGGTTTAATCCGTTGGGGAGCAGTCCTTCTAGCTTAATTGATTCCCCGATTTGTTCTACGCTGCTGTTTCGTTATCGAGAGCCGGGCTGCGATTTTTTCCAGTTTTAGTTGTAGCGGCGCGAGGTCTCGGCAAGTGTGGATGGGACCCGGAGTGAAGGGCCGTTCAAGTTGGGCGAATTAAGAGTTAGTTATACAAATGGGTGCTCAATTGGAGAGTTGGCGAATTGGATTTGGAAATTGGAGAGAAAGGGATTTTTTTTAACGAGTTTTAACGGCCCTTTCCGATTAGGAGAGTTGATGGGGATTCATTTGAAAAGGTGCTCGATACGGACAGGGAAATCGTTTCAATTTAAACTGTTATATGTAGAGTGGGGACGTACATAATCAGAATGACGTTGTAGGTAGAGCATCGTTAAATTTTAATGGAAATCGTGTACATTTGTATACAACTAACAAGGAAAAAGCAAACTAGAGATTGCATTAATAACTCTAAATGTAAAAAACACATTCACACCACAACAAATTAGAATGTAATCCCTAAAAGTTTATAAAGCAGAAAGATATCAAAATTCAACGATATTACAAGAACTGTAGCGCAGTAGTAGACACATGGATCACTCCGCGCTACATCAGATTTTATTAATCCCATTAATCCCACTATCAACAGAAGCCAAATTAATTAAGAAAGCACCTCTAAAAAGGAAACATATTTATAAATACTTTTTCTACGCCTACTTGACCCTTCGAAATATCAAGAATTAGTGACAAATGTGAACCATTCTACCCCCATAAATCCATTCGCGATTCAATAAGTTATTTGAAATATACGTATGCGTCTAACTCTTTCGGTGATTGTAGATCTTTCACTAATTCGAGGTTTTCTATATCGATTTTATGTCCGGTATCGTTTATATTTTGTGCAACGCTGGATGATTCAAGTCTCCCATTCTTCATTCATTCATTCATTCATTCATTAAAGTTAGAGTGGGCACTTGAGCTAGGTGCTCTTTGTACCATCTCTATTAATTCTCTTATTTCCACTCGAGCAGCTTGGTGTTCTCTATAAAGCCCAGTATCTTGCCCAGTGGGAACTTGAGAACCTTCGAGGGCCCCAATAGAACTTCTAGCCGACGAACTAGCCAAGGATGGCTCTAAAAGACACTTCATAGGTCCAGAGCCCGTATGTGGGATTACTAAGGACTCTGCAGTATTATGAAGTAAAAACTTTAAGAATACAAAAATATATTGTTTTTTCTACAAGATCATTCTTAGATCATTCTCGATTTGACATCACAAAATTGTATTACCTTCTAATACAAATCCCTAATTTTCATTAACGTTTGGAAATAATAAAAATAAGTGCCATCCCACCCCCCACTTCGCATAATAATAATAATAATTACCGTCAATCAAAGCTTCGCTCGACCGCTTTTGGCGCCCTTCCAATTTGACGCGAAATGCCGACTTCGCCAAATCCGATCTCCCATCGACGTTCCAGCGGCGGATTCGAATTGATAGGCCCATTAACGGGTCTCCCCCACCCCCTTTTCCAGCTAACTCTCTGATTTAAATTTCTCGTTATTACGCCCCGGCGCAGCGATGAGTTAATTGGTCGAGTGATTGAAGAGGGTGTCTTCTCCTCTGAGACGGGGTAAGCTCCCAGCTCGCACCATTCCGTCTGGAGGTTTTTCTATCGCCCCTAGGTGGCGCTGGCGAAAGTAGCGTAGAGGACTAGAACGCCTGTTGAGCCCGATTTGAAGGGGATAATTTCGTATGCGAGATGATTTTTATATTTGAATTTTGATGGGGGGATCCAACGCGTAGTGGAATAAAAAGCGGTGAAATGCAAAATCCGTTTAGGCAATAATATTTATTGCTTCTAAATTTTTGAAAAATTAAGAACCGATTTGCTTGTTCTACATAGTAATGTTTTATAACTGAGAAATAACCTTAAAACTACACTGTTGAAAATATTACGGTGGTGGCGTTAATTTTGCGTTAGTCAAATATTTTAGTGTTGATTTTTCCAAACTTTGCCAGACGAGTTGACTACGGGTATTTAATAGAACAGAAATTACTAGAATTTTCGTGTGAATTCTTTGTTCAGATATGAGGATTGACTATTTTTCTAGACATTCAGAAGCGTCAACCAATCAGATTTTTTCCCTCGGATAGAAATATAGAAACCCCACCTATTCTAATACAGTATTGCATTATACGCACCACCTGCATTGCACGTGTATCTGTTTCGTGTTTGATTCTCCGTATTAACCATATCCAACAAACCACCAAATGTGACTGACTTGCAAAGTGTAACCTCGTGTTATTAAACGTTAATTCCAGTGGGCATAAAAAAATTCAACATCTTAAAGATGTATTGGGAACATCTATTTACGCAATTAGTTTAGACTTGAATCAAATAGCATAAACATTCACTAAATAATAATATTCACTTAATTTTTAATGGTTCTCAAAAAATCATTTTAAAATTGGTACGTTTAGTTGAAACCAAAACTTTTGAATGAGTGGTTCTTGTATATTTATAATTGAGGAAAACGTCTTAAAGAGAGAATATTATAGCACTAAGAAATGGGAGTTGCATATTAAAAAGACGTTGTGTTTAGAAAACGGTGTTAAATCATTCAATAGATCGCATTCATTTAGTTAAACAGCTAGTAAATTTGTCTAGTCTAGATCAAATAAAATGTGACTAGAAGTATTTTATAATTCCACCTGTCAAGTTGGACAAAAAAACCCCTAGCAATAGACAATACTTGACTATCTTTGCTCGTCAAATTGAAACTTCTATAGTTCTCGACAAAATAACACGAAAAGAGTGTGGACCTCTCCTGACTATTAAATTAGTCAAAAAAGTGTTAAAATTTTCAACAGTGTATGGCACTGGAAAACAAATGAAATTGTGATTAAATTAATCGATCTTGAATCAAGATATTCAAGTTGTATGTATGCTTGTAATGTGATTGTGCCTTTATTTAATTTATTAAAGTTAAACCACTGCCTTTTGTCACCCAGAACTTTCTTTGCGTTTTTACCCACTTACCACTTACCATGGTAGAAGACAGGTAAAATATTAAAGAATATTTATAAAATTAACGATAACGTTGATGAATAATATAAAAAGAAAGGTTTCCAAAATGGAGCCTTGGGGCACTCCCATTATAACAGGTAAATGACCTGATATAACATATCTAAGAATACCATTCAGGTAAAATATTAAAGAATATTTATAAAATTAACGATAACGTTGATAAATAATATAAAAAGAAAGGGTTCCAAAATGGAGCCTTGGGGCACTCCCATTATAATAGGTAAATGACTTGATATAACATATCTAAGAATACCATTCAGGTAAAATATTAATGAATATTTATAAAATTAACGATAACGTTGATGAATAATATAAAAAGAAAGGGTTCCAAAATGGAGCCTTGGGGCACTCCCATTATAATAGGTAAATGACTTGATACAACATATCTAAGAATACCACTATCGTCCTAAAAAGGATATTTTTACATAATGAAATCTATTTGATAAAAAAAAGATACAAATCAATCTTCCATCACACCACGTATATCATACAAATTAAGTTTAGGTCTTAAAATACGATTATCTGTGATTGATAAAATATATAGTAGAAAATAAGAAAGAATTGAGTGTGGATCATGAAAACATACCTGTTATATGCAAGTTGTGTCAAAAGTAATGGTTTTGCTAAATTGAAGTGTCAAGATATGATTAAAAGTTATAGGAATTTGAGTGAATTACCTTGACGGTTATCCTTGATCTCTGTTTTCAAGATCTCGTGTTTTCCAACTGAAAACTCCCTTGACTACAAATTCTGAAATAGCATAAAATTTTACGATTTCAGGATACAATCGCAAAAGGGATTCTTCTCACTGTATTCACTCATGGAATTGAAGTAAGGTAGGGTAAGATCAAGATAAGCTCACTTAAATCTCTACAACTGTTAACACAACCGTAGCCCATTATTATTGAGCCATTCTATATAAAAAAAAATCGCTAAAATGTATTTCAAGCACCACTTTTTCTCACCATATAAATGATCGTCCAAATGGTCACCCACCAACATATGCAGCAATATGCGGTAACCCGAATATTGCTGCTTGATTTTTAAGATTGGCCATGATACACCCTTCCTTCTCAGCCGTACGGCACTTTGTGCTTTGTGACGCATTTCTTACCTTGTCTTGAAATAAAGTTTGCATTATTATTATTACTTTCTCAGTGGCTCGGTGTGTTCCGCCACTCTAAGCCAAGGCCTGATTACTTCGATCAACCAGCGAGAGACCTGGCCAGGTTAGTGCAGGGAGTGGCTGGATATAATTTAACGGGTAAAAGAAATGGAAGCTCAAATACAGAAAGCCAAGAGGGTGCGCGGTATTTCCGAAGACGGCTTCCACAACAAAAAAAGTCATATTGAGTAGAATCATAACGTGAATTATCCAACTTGCATGATCAGGAGAATTAATGGTATTGCTTTAGTAATGAAAGTTGTTGATTTCGTCTGAATAAGCTCAATTCTTGGTTGATTTCAAATTTCCAATGTATCATTATATATAGTATAAAAGCTTTTCCCGCGTTTTTTTCGCTATTTTAGTAGGAGGAAGTCCAAATATACATTATTAACTCACGGACGGCCAGGCCGTGGCTGAATAATATGTTAGCATCCCTCAACTATTGCATTGTGTCTCTTCTTGCCCATTATGAGCCGGTAATCCTTCTATTATTAACGTGAGCCGCCGGACGCCGTAAAGCCCGGGATAAGGTCGCTATTTCATTTATAAACGCCCCCCAATATATACACTGGCGACTACGCGTATCTCTTTCCAGTTCAGACAGGCGGCCGTATAGTTGGTAGTTAACAACTTCGTTCGCTATGGAACTCCAAAACTAAAGTTATAACCGAGTTAAACTGCACCGGTTAGTTGGGAGCTTTCGTCGAATTAATAAATCACTCGTCCACTCACCGTTCGGGCATCAGGTTCCGGATTTCACTACTTTAATGACCTCGGGTATTGCGGGCTCATCCCCATCATTCGTGATTCGTTTTGAAATATTCAATAGCCTATTTCACTTTTCCTTTCCTCTATCTACGTAATTTGACGGTGTAAAATTATTAAACCGGTTTTGTAATATGTATTACCTAGATGAATTTAATCTCGTTAAGTTAACGTCATGTAATCTGGTTGATATCGGTGTCAAGTTAAATGAAACAAATATTTATATGTATCAGGATGACAAAGTGACATTTATCAAATTGGATTTGATAGAAGTACTTTACTGCCGTGTTGCATACAATACTTTTTGACTACTATTTATAATTATCGACTATACTGATGATAACAATAATAATTATAGGAGAGTCCCACCACTTTGATTGATAATCATAGGTGGTAGTCGAAAAAACGATACGAGTTTGATAAAGGTACTTTAATGCCGTATCGCATACAATATTTTTTTGACTAACTGTTTATAATTATGGACTATACCGATGATAACAATAATAATTATAAGAGAGTCCCACGACTTTGATTGATAATCACAAGTGGTAGTCGAAAAAAACGATACGAGTTTGATAAAGGTACTTTAATGTCGTATCACATACAATATTTTTTTGACTACTATTTATAATTATGGACTATACCGATGATAACAATAATAATTATAAGAGAGTCCCACGACTTTGATTGATAATCACAGGTGGTAGTCGAAAAAAACGATACGAGTTTGATAAAGGTACTTTAATGCCGTATCGCATACAATATTTTTTCGACTACCATCTGTGATTATCAAACTTAGCGTTACAAAATGGCAATTTGGAGTCTGCGTACAAGTCTTGCTATCTTCTATTGTTACTTTAGTTTATTCTGTGGTCATATATTTCATTTAAATATTTAATCAAAGGGGAAGATATCAGTTTTAATTTTGCATCATATCCAGTCTTATGTATTTCAGTAACTTAATAAGCTTAATTAACCGATGTGATGAATTGCATTGTAATTTAATATTATTACTAAGAATGTATTCAATAAAAATTAAAAATTCACCATCACAAAACGAACGAAAATACCAACTGGTACTTGTACCATTACATTGAACCTACACCTCAATTAGGGTGTAAACTTGAGGTTCTGTACTTCACTTAGGGCAGTGTTGCTACTTCAATATTTATGTTTTCAGTATATCTGCATTCGAAAATTCAGTAGGATTCAATAGATTTGTAATAATGGAATAAATTCTGTAGATATGTATAAAAAAGATTTTTTTTTTTAAAGGGCCTTTTACTTTCTGTTACTACCACCATGAAAATGTTGAACCGTATGTTGCAAAAAAAAAGGAATGTGCTCTATCATAAAAGGTTTAATTAAATGCATTTTTATAAGGATTACTAAGGGAAGATCTAATATTTTATCAATCCCTCGGATTTATACTTATACTATTAATTATAGTAATTTAAGAGATACACGTTTTTTCAGTAATACAGTTCTTTCAGATCAGTAGATAGAAATCAGTAGGCCTGACAACACTAGCTAGGGGTGGCTGTTGGGAAGTAACTTAACTTAGGGGAGATTGGTGATTGTCATTTAAATTCCTAACAGAAATCTAACAAAAATTTACTAAAGTTTTACCTCATGAATGAAAGGTATTGAGGGCGGTCGTCACAATTTATCGTTAAATAAAATACAAACCATGGTTTATATTTATATCTGTTAAACGTTTGCTTTAGAACAGTTTTATCTACAGGCCATCTAGCGTTAGAATATGAAAGCTGTAATTTAAAATTATAGAAATCTATACACAGTGGTTAAGCCTAGGCCTTGTTTATATATTTCTTACAGTTATTCAGCCGTGTTGAGCTACGACAGGATGATTGACAGATGGCGCACGATGTGACAATGGAAAATCACATTGCACATTGCGCCATCTGTCAATCATCCCGTTGTAGCTCAACACGGTTGAATAACTGTAAGAAATATATAAACAAGGGCCTAGGTCAGTGACTAGTTCTTTTTATTGTTGATATTCTTTCTTCCAGATTTTAAATGTAAAATTTATAGTTAAGATTATATTAACACATAGCTATTAGGTGTGTAACATGTTTGTGTTAATTTATTAATTAAATAAATAAATTTTACACTAGTATACAAATGGTCAAAGAAATGTTCCATTAACGAAATATAGATAGCACCACAAGTATTATATTATGGAAATATGTATATTACCACTACAACTAGTCAACAATAGAAAATGCTAGCGTTGCCATTTATATTTCGTTAAGAGAATAGTTCTTTGACCATATGTATACTAGTATATTTGTACGTATAAAAGCAGAATACTTTAAAAAGTTATCTTCAAATGTCGGAATTCAGATTGGAATTAAATCAAATGATATCGTGTATAACAGCGCCATTTATCTAAGAGTAGTTGCACCAATGCAATTATGAGATCCGAAAATATTCCAAATTAGAGTTCTAGCTTTTTATCTTATAGACATTTTTGGATGTATTATATATATAAGTACATCTTAAAACGTAAAAAAATAGTGCTAATATTAATTAACAGACGTTGATAATTCTTACATGACAAATATAATTATTTTTTTATTTATATTCTAGTATTGAATTAAAAATATTCTTGCCGCTTGTCATAGTTTAGATCCTACATCGTGGAGGTACTTACCTATGTATTGCATAATAAATTTTATTTTATTTTCGTAAAACAGTGGTTCTTATTCTCGCTAAGCATGCAAGCTTCCCCACCACTTTTGTATCAAGTAACAGCACTAGCGACATCTAGATTTGCAATCCAAAACCTTATTTTTAAACGCACCAGATTTGTTGTAAACTTAGGCAGTCTACTTGTATATAGTAAAGAATTATTGCAAACTACTTTTAGAGAGCCTCTATTAAAAGAAACCCTTATTCGAACAGGTGCGCTTGCGCATTTAATTAAAATTTAAGGATATATCGTTATTAAAATACAGGCCACCTGTATTTAATTTAAGTAACCCTAGTAGCAAAATTTAAATTTCCCGCAATTATTTTTAGTAACTTCAACAGAAAGAGATCAAAAGTAATGTAATGTTTCAATGTTGGAGTTACTAAAAATAATTGTGGGAAATTTAAATTTTGCTACTAGGGAAGAGAATGCAGAAATCTATTTACGTTACCTTTATTTTGACAGTATAACCTAACATTTTCACTAGTTGAGGTTAGGTGAGTCTTACGTGTGATATAAACATAAAAGTAGCTGCTTCGAATATGAGGGAAAAAGAAATTAAAATAGGAGATACATGGAAATTGCATGTGAACCTAACCTCAAACAGAACTGTCAATTTAAAGGAACTTTCGTTCAAGGTGGCGCAGTTTCACTAACTATCTTCATTAGTCCAACATTTGAGTTCTTCATTAACGTATCCTTAATTGAAGTCGGCACTTATTTCATAGTTGCAATAACTTTGTAGCATCCGAGGTGCAAAACTTTATCTAATAATGACATCATATCTATTTTCCATTTGATAAAGGTTGCATACTTACCGTTTGAACTTGAAGATGAGCTTATATTGACGATATGTAAAGTTAATTTCTTTTGTTTCCTTAATATAATAAGGGGTTGGATTTATATCAAACAACAAACAGATACAAATATAATTTTTATTAATTTTTTTTTTGTGTTTATTTTCAGAGTAGAATAATACATACTTGAGCTTGACAAAATCATCGTTTTACTTTCTCTTATTTATTTTGTGTCTCCTTAAAAATCATCATTAGTATTACTTAAATTTATACACACGAACTATTTAATATATAATAATAGTTATATAAATAATGGCAGGAAGAGATACAAAGACAGTAATTGCGCATTTGGAAGAAAATGACAATCAAAAAATATTTTAAGGAAGAGTTGAAAGGAAGAAATGTCACATCATTAAGAGCGTGCTGAATTACCTTTTATGTATGTATGTACAACAAACACAGCTTATTGCGATTTTTAAACGTTTCTAAAAGCTAATTTTCAATCGTTTTGTACCTAAAACCATTTTTTATTTATTTTTAATTTAATTTCATTTAAATATGTACACGTTTTTAATTTTTTTTGCGATTTATTGTTTTCTTTTTACGCAATACAAGTAAAGAAATTTGGCTCTTACGTAGTATGTATATAAATATCTATGGTAATTTTCGTAAAGTACACAATTATTTATCATTAATATTATCGTTATTATTAGTATATCACACTCATAGTCAAAAAAAGTAGTTTTGCTAGTTGAGAGAGAGAATAGATTAGGATTGAATAGAGGAAGAGAAATGGAAAATAGAAGGAGTGGGGGGGAGTTTCATCGACTTAATCTAATTTTTTTTTTCATTACGTTTATTTTAATATGGCTTTGGTTTTGATAAAATTAGAGCATTAGATTCTCTTTTAAAAGGACTTCGAAAAAACTTTGCAATTTTGATCATTTCAAAAAATAATTCACAAACTAATGCTCGCGACAGTACAAACACGTTTCGCGCGCAAAATCCTGTTCATGATGTAGATAAAATAATTTTTTTATTCATCTTTTTTCATATATTTAAATATTAAAATTTGGCTCTCAGATAAATCCATCAACGACACTGTTCCCGTACGGAGTCTCGCAATTTCGCATCACGTTTAAAAACTGTCAAACGTCAAAATATAGCGCACTTGACACTCGCGGTTCTTCGTCTATCTTCGTCGTGTTCGTACAAAATCGTCGTCATATAACAGCGGTGCGAACTCGCGCGTATTTCGCTTGCTTGTGTGTGTGTGTAATACTGGCAAACTCTGTTGTAGTATCAAACGTCCTATTATTCCTATTTACTTATCATTTAATTATTACTTGCAGATGCTGTGTGATGTGTTGCGTCGGTGATTATTGCGATGATGATGATGATGTGTTGGACGTAGTAGCCACGCACTCGTAGACGAATCCTACGGAGCCTGTGTACCATTCACGCTATCATTCGTCTTTTCATCCCCATCGTCTTGTATGGTTAACCCCGCTTGATCGTCGCCGCCTCTACCTGGTCGATTTATTATAAAAGTTTAATAGATGGCGTGCTACGTGCCATTAGCAGTACGGTGGAATGGTGGTATAAGACTTTCTTCTCTAGGTATGTTGGGAAAATTGTGGAGCCGAGCGGGAGGACAGGGATATTATTAATTGCGTTTCGACGAGATAATGATTAAATTATGATGTAGTGGACGCTAGGACGTTATTTTTATTTGAATTAATTGCGAGAAGGGAGTAGGAACGGTGGTAGGGTGATCCATGTTGGATGTTTCATCGAAAAGCTGTCATTTTTAATTACTTTTCCTTCGTGGAGTGATTTTGATGTGCTAAATATTTTAAATGTCATTAACTCAATTGATAATTGAAGTATATGGGAAGGGGAGTCAGTGGAAATAATACTAGTGGAATGATTTGCTGTGGTAAATATTTTAAAAACGTCATATAGTAGTTCAGAATTATGTTTTAGAAAAAGACCAGAAAGGCTCCATCATTTGTTCATCTAAGCGAATATTGGCATTAGTAGCGTTCTATTTACAACTCGTCTCACTTCATTTATCTCTCAGAGAATTGATATTTAACTGAGATGATATCTACTAAAAGAACGCATTACATCGTCCTCATATTTTATAATTCGTAAATAGTCACTATGTGGCGTGGTAAGGCGTGTTTATGTTTAAATGTCAAGACCTTAAAGCTTAAAGTAGTCAAAGTTTAACCTCAAATTTTCAGCCCCTAGTCCATATTAAAGAGTACATTATAAAAAGTGTGATATAATGCAGAAAGAAAATTTAATAATCTGTTCGTTTGACGTTGCTTTTAATATCAAACCATTAACCTATACTATACGCAATAGGCATAGAAAGCTCAAGCAACTTCGTAATATGTAAAATCAAGTTGATAGAAACACGTTTTAAATGGTTTCCAATCAACTTGACAAACGAAAACTGACACAAATAAAGGGTTGTAGAGTCGTTTAAAAAGAACGGGGTTTTTAGCAAAATATCTCTAGTGAGTTGAGATTATCTGAGAGATTCTTGTAAAAAGAACGCTACCTATTGTCTACTACTAAAATGTAGTATTAGTTTTTCAAAATTACTTTTACTTATGTTTAGCAATTCGTTTCAGTAAGTAATCAATGGTGCTAACATTGCCGAATTTAAAAAGAAAGCCTTTCTCTGATTCTTGTAAGCAGAAGGGCAGTAGCAAACGTATGCTCAACTGCTTCCTCATTCTCTAAACGCAGTCGCATACGTCTCATCGGAGACCTGATACTTAAGATATGCTTTCTGAATTTACAAAACAATTAGCTTGACACTTTTACAGTCCAAGTTCAAGCAATTCCGTGGTTCTGGCACGATTAGGTGAGGGAGATCACTTCTTCGCATCGCACCAAGTTAGGACAGTGTAAAACAAGTTTTGCAAATGTAACGGCTGAGCATGAGTCATTCCAACTTGCAAAAAATTTTGCTGCAAAAAATTGCAGCAATGAACAAGGCATTATAGAAATCTGAGAAGAAGATACGATGATAAGGTAGAAATTGTGGTGGTAAAAACGTGGTTTATATCTCATGATTGTGGGCATCCACGCTTTTTCCACCGATTTGGATTTACGCATAGTCCAAAAAAAACTCACGAGCAGCTAAACTGAAACGTGCTGGAATTTTGACAATACTTTGACCTAATAATATTGAAATGACAGATAAATGTTTCCTCTTAAAAACGAATATTTTTGCTGAGCCAAGTGTAATATTAAATTTCGTTAGATATAGTCACTATAATAATTTTCATTTTAAATTTACTATTAAACATACCGTAACTTTAAAACTAAGCCGTTTAGGGCCTAAATTCATATGAACTTTTATAATCATATTAACCTCATAAAATTTAGCGCATATACAGTGTATCCCAAAAAGTTTTATACAAATGGAAAAAAAAGTTTTCTTGCATGACTTGTAGATCATAATTAGTACAAAATTGTTTAAAACATCATGATTTTAGAGTGGGACGTAAAATACGTTCAAACTGTAGTGAAGAGCAAATGTTCATTCAAATTGTTATTAACTAGCAAAAAATTATGCCCACTTGTAGATTTGTGATTTCCCAGAAAAAATTATAAGATAATTATTAATTAGATTATTTATTGAATAAATAAATAAGGCATCATAAATAATTGATAACCTCCTTATCAATTTATCAACAATGAATAATACGCGACTAATAAATTTTATTGGGAACATGTAAAATTACGTAAATACTACGGAACTTAAACGTATCCACCGTCCCTTTCTAAACAAGTGATGTTTCGGTTGATTAAATCGTGTATGAATATTCTAATCACATCTGCAGTTATAGCTTCACATGTTTGTCTAATGAGTCTTTCAAAATGATCAACATCTGAAATGGCCTCTGAAGGTATACCTTTTCTGTTAAGTAGCCCACAAAAAAAAAAGTCTAAGAGGTATTGTCCGGCGACCTTGGAGCCAAGAAACTCCATGTACCTCCCGATCACTTTACCGTCAAAAGTGGGGTGGAGAAAATCCCGAATAGTTCTGTTACAGTGACATGGTGCTCCATCCTGTTGGTACCATATTTTTCCTCGTTCATTTAGTGGTAGTTCATCAAGAAAGTCAGAAAACTGATTATTTAACAATTGTAGGTATTCTTTCTCCATTCATTCAAATGGTCAACAATTCTGTCTTTGTAAATGCCACACCATACATTAGTTTTAAATGAATATTGATCTCTGGTGTTGGACATGGAAATTGGGAATTAACATCGCTCACACATCGACAATTTGCGAACTTACTGTACCATTAGACGTAAACGTTGCTTCGTCAGAGAACAGTAATTGCCGTGTCATAAATCTGTTATCTTCCAATTCTCCTTGGATACAAGCACAAAATTTGGAACCTTCGTATAAGTAGTGGGGTATGGGTAAATTGGGGTTGCATGGTTTAAATTTATTTGACTTTAAAATTCGTGCAACTGTATTTTTACTTACATTTAATAAATTGGATCTTTTTCGAAGTGAATATTTTGGATTTTCCATTACCGATAGCATCACATCAGCTTCAATATCTTCATTTCGAATCCATGCCTGAATGTTTCTTTCTAAATTTTTTCATCAACACTTCCAGAACTCTTGAATTTATTATATACATATCTAACAGTTGTGAAATGTATTATTTTATCGGGGTTTTGCTCTTCACTACAGTTTGAACGTATTTTACTCTCACTCCAAATCATTATTTTGATTTTCCCTGTATTCCAGCCAATGTTTTAAAAATTTTGCACTTAATTATGAATCCACAAGTCATGCAGAGCTTTTTATCAAGATTTTTTTTTGTGCAATGTAAGATCCATTTGTTTAAAACTTTTAGGGACACACTGTATTTAGGATCACCCTGCATATGAGATTAGCCCTTCGATTAGCAACTATCTGCTTCGTATCTTCTTAAAAAACGATATTAAGCAACATCTTCTCACCTTACCATTGATAGAATCCCCGATTGCAAGACTTCGCTGATCCGCACCATTTCGTCTCCAACAGCGGCGGACACAGCCGTCCGCCTCGCCTGGCGTGCTTGATCACCTCTCGTCTGCGTTGCATCTCCCCGATCCCGCACGATTTGCTGCAACTGCTCCATGGAGACCATTCGCCCACCTGCAGTCCTGGGCGGACCTGCGCACACGAATTCGACGCCGCAAGATTAGAAGGACAAGGAAGCAGAAATAAGATATCGAGAACTACTCACGGATCTTTTTCTGTTTGCGGTATTTCTTCCTGCGATGATCCCGGGTATGACTGCTCCTGTACGAGTCTACGATGCTGTTCATGATGGCGTCCTTGTTGCCTCTCGGTACTACGTCCGGGTATGGATTACGATCTGTGTTATTCGTCTTTGTGTTTTCTGTGAATCAAAAGGTAAGACCTGGAGAAAGGGACGTCTCAACGAGAATGGACAAACAGCGTGGACACCTTTGATCTCATGGGGCAGAAATTTGTGACTTTCAGTTCACTTATTGACTGCTATTGGTTAGAATTAACTGAAAAAGGATGGCAAATGCGTGCGGTCATTCAAAATTTTGTAGATATCAGATTGATATGTTTCTTTATCACAGCTATTACTCGCTAGCATGTGTGTTCATAAATCTATGGGTGTTCATAAATCTATCAACCTATTTAATAACCATAAAAACCTCTAAAACTAGTCCAAGAAGGAACTCTCAAGAATTGTTTTGACAAGAGCCCAACTTGACTTCCCATTGGCTAGAACAAACTTAGAATAGCTAGCGATTCCGTGCAGTCAAACTTTTATAGCTGTTCATTCTTGTTTACATGTTCCTTGCCTGTAGTTCGTATTAGTTCTATGACCTCTTTGACAGAGTTAAAAAATTCCTTTACAAGTGGAGAAATCACCCCTTGAAGCAAACAATATTACTTATATATTGCTCTGTTTTTTTTTCAGAACAAATGCCCGGGATTTCAATTTTTTTTTACTTCAGTACAATTAAATATTCTAATTAAATTCAAAATCTTAATTAACATATATTTATTTTTTTTATTTGTATAAATGTTTCTTTTCTTTTTTTTAAAATAAAACATCACAGACACGTATGTTGGAATCATAAATACTATATAAAACAAATTATTCAATACAAAAATCCGTATTCAAACTTGCTTTTTGCACTTTAAATGAACGAGGTTAAAGAAACGTCAAAAATATTCGGTAAATTTAAATCAGAATCAATATCCGTAAATGGCCAAACTAAATTTGTAAGAAACCTGTAATATAACCCCGATTCGGGGGCCTCCAATAACAGTCGAATCATGGAATGGTATTCTACCCAGGATTCTTCCCAGGAAATTTTATAGGAAAATCTCTACGGTTATTCAGGTGAAAGGTATGGATTTATATTATTCAAGTGACATGTCGATGGTTTTTACGTAAACACTTTGTGGAACTTTTATTTCTCTGAGTGTGTGGCGTAAAAATTGTTATAGGAGTTCACTGACAACCGTCATCTTTCGTGGCCACAGGCAGAATGCATGATTCAAATCAAAATTACCAGTAATCTGCTTTCGATTGTTATCGCTGTCAGGTAAACCAACATCGAATTCAAATAGATAACCAGTAACTGACATTAAGATACCGTTATTTACTCTAGTTTGGGGGGAATACAGAAATAGTTACCGAATAAACATCCCAAGGGATGAAAAATTTCCCGAAACAAAATATGATAAACATAAAAATATACCAGGTAAGCTTAAGTTAACACATACAATAAATGGAATTAGTAATAATATATAAATAAGTGTTCTTTCCAATCCTTTATTTTAAAATTCACTGTCTACCGGTTTCGGCTTAAGCCATCTTCTGGACAACAGTACGTCTCAAAAGAACTAGAAGCTATGTCACTTATAGTTGATGTAATTAAGTGACGTAGCTTCTAGTTCTTTTGAGACGTACTGTTGTCCAGAAGATAACTTAAGCCGAAACCGGTAGACAGTGAATTTTAAAATAAAGGATGGCAAAGAACACTTACACAGAGATTCAAAATGATTGTCAAATCCGCTCTATGATAGTAACAGGGTGTAGGTATATGGCGCGTGTTTGTAATGAGGTTTGAACTAAGTCAGTGTTGGAACACCAAGAAAGTAAACGGATTTGTCATAAATAAGGAAAACGTAACCTATATTTGATCTCGCATTATATAAACGACTATGGATTGGTGATTCTGCTTGTAAAAATGAAATGTAATTAGTTTAACTTTACTGAATTATGATTTTATAATTCAGTACTAACTGGTGTTTAACTAAATTTATTTGATTACTTTAAATTATAACCATACAATTAGTTATAATTATTAAGTGACAAAACTGCATCTCTCAGTTCTTCTACGGTATGCATGCGGTTTCTATAGATCTTATTTTTAGATAAGCCAAACATGAAGTAATCTAAATGGGGTTAGATCAGGGCGATATTGGTGGCATCTTTGTGCTCTAACGAACCTGTCAGCAAAAAACTGTTGAAGATATTGGCAGGTTTGTCGAGCAGTATGTGCTAGAGCATTATCGTGCTGAAAATAGCCTGCTTCAAGCTCATTTTCTTGTAAATCAGCAATAAACAATTCCAACATCTGTTGGTAAACGTTGGGCTGTTACAATTTCCTCGAAGAAAATTGGCCCTATTATTCGTTGCCTGCCATTAGCTAACCAAACTCCAAACTTTTTACGGGATGCAATTGCGTTTCTCGGAATTTCGTGTGGGTTTTCTGCAGACCAGATACGTAGTTTTGTGAATTGATAGTGTCTGTTAGATAAAACCAGGCTTCATCCGAGAAAAAAGATTTGTTTAGCAAGTCATCGTCCCCTTAAATTGTTATTTAACCGAGTGACAATATTCCAATCGCTATCGTGATCTAATGGTAATAATTCCTGTACCGTAGAAACTTTATAGGGATGAAAATGTAACTTTCTTTTACAGCTCATTGCGCTGAATGGTATGACAAGCCTATAAAATTATAAAATGTAATAAACTATTTCACTTTAATGTTATATTGTTTTTTACCTGTTTGTTGAGCTGATTACCACAAGATAAATTCCCTTATTTTCTTATACACGTATTCAGAAATACTATTGTTGGTGATATTAGATGTAAATATAAACGATTTGAAAAAAATTATAAGATAAAATAATCGAAAGATACTACAACGACGAATGCCAATGGCTCAAATGTCAAGAAAATTCATTTAATGTATGAAATTTGTATGTAGCTATCTTCGCTCATTAAATGGTAATAAGATAGATAAATTTTCCGGAAAACAGTTTTTTCTTACGACAATATTTGAATAGCATGGTATTTATATATTATTACTAATTCTATATATACCACCAATCTGAACACTTTCAATAACTACTTAAAATAAAGTTTACATTATATATAAGACTATGACTTGCATACATTGCTAAGATGGTCTATCCTTATAGTCATTTTTAACAAATTCAAAAATTTGCCTGCTGAGTAGGCAACCAAGTATGCACTTCAACTTACAATTACCTCTTTATTTGGCTCTGATATCTGTTTTAAATAACTCTAAATTATATCCCAGACATCTGTTTCCATAGCATATATCTTTTATAACAATAACACTAACCGACAAACTAAAATTTTAGTATTTTGCTTTGGTTTAACCATAAAAACTGTATTTTAACGTATGGTATTAAAAAAATATTTATTATTATTTATTTTCTTTTTCATTAACAATTATTACATTTATCTACTAGTGAAGTATGATTATAACTCTAAAGCTACGCGTGGTGGAAATATTTAGTTTTTGGTTATGTTTTCACTTAAAGACTAAGATCTTTACGCTCATTTTTACAATAGTTATTCAAAAACAAATTAAAATTGCCGGCTAGTGTAATAATATTAGAATATACTGAACAGAATACCATCGCTATTTCGATGACAGCTTTAGGAAAACCGAACGCCATATTTTCCTACCAACTATGAACTTCAATTTTCGATCATTGTACATTTTGTCACTTACATCGTATTCGCTTCTCTGTCGTCGTAAGCCGCCGTCGAATTCCACAGATTATTAGCGCCCCCTGTCGACGAAACGGTGGTATACAGGAACTGCTGTAAACGGGGACGCGTCTTAGATACTGGATACTGCTGATGGACTTCCTGTTCCTTTATCTCCTCCTCGATGGCTGTCTCTATATCGCTGTTTCCGTTATTCAGGACGCTGATGCTGTTCTGCGTGAGGTGCTCCATCTTCAGTACCTCGTAGTGGTGATCGTCCTCGGTGTGGTGGAACACTTCGCTCAGTTCGTACTCTTTAACCTGAAAACGTTACGGATATTGACGCGACTACTCTATTCGATATTAAATTGAGAAAATTCTCGGCGAGGCTTTATATTAAGGTATCCATGATTTTCCCCCCGGCTGAGAGATATTCGTAAAATTCAACGCTTTATTCCGTTGTTCGGGAATAATAACTGCGGGAGCAGCTGTCTGCAGTTCTTTCCCTGACAATGCGAGAGATTTTGAGAGGTGCAAAGGGGAACAAGGGTGGAAGATATCCGCTTAATCTGGTTGACGTTCTTCCAGAGGAGAATGAAATGCTTATGTCTGACCGAGGTTTAAGAGTTTGAAAGTGCGTTTACACTTATGGTGAGGATAATCTGGAGATGCGTCTATGTAATGTTGATCGCCTATGATGCAAAAGAAGATTTTGATACTAGATTAAAGATTAAAAGCATAAAAATACGGAGATAAATATGTAATAATTATCCAAATATATCAAGAAAATCTGGTAGACTATCTTGTCGCTCATCAATATATGTTATTAGGCAACTCTCATAGTGGCTCGCCAAAACTGGGACACCAGAGTAATAATGCTTTCTTATTAGAAATATCCAAATTAAAACATTTAGGAAAAACAAAAGGAAATTGATTTTCAATAGTTTATTTATTGCACTAAACATCAAATACAAAACATATAAATTAATTCTTTATAATTAAAAAAAAAAAAATAAGAAAAAAGTCAAAACAGTGCAAAAATTAGGCACAAGCTAAAGCCGTAGAGTAAACAAGATTTCTTTTAAATTATTTATATTTTACACACACTTAAAGCCGGTTAAGGCAATGACCGAACCAATTTTTCACAAAAATTGGGCGTAAATGTTCATTTTGAAATTTTCACGTTGATTCTACCCAAGTAGCACCAGATATTTCTAGAACGTCGGTTTAACATTTTACCAACATAAAAATAGATGATACATATTTCATAAATATTTGGTGCTACTTGGGTATGAAAACTTGCTAAATTATTGGGAAATTTAGAAATAAAATTATCAACTTGAACATCCTGTATGTCTTAAACGAGCAACATTTGTATAAGTCATGTTGCATTCAATCCTCACGTTTTAGACTTTACTATTCTCAGTTTCCAGATTTCCTATTCTTAAGGACTCACACTTTGTAAGAGCCAGGAAGTCTGAAAACTTTGTGCTTTAGGTCATTATCTTGGTAAAATCGCCAGTCGCTGCCAAAAGATAGTTTATCCACACTTCGTGGTAAATTTGTTCTTAAAATATCTAAATACACATCTGATCCATAATTCCATCGATAAATCCTACACTATCACAGATCCACCTCCATTCTTTACATTTGGTTTCAGATTCTTTAGATGCAGCTTCTAGTCTCTCTTTCTCTAGACATATGGCTTACCATCAGACCCAAAAACATTAAATTTACTTTCACCAGTAAACAAAACGTTTTTCTAGAAAGAAAAATCTTTATTCTCGAGCTCTTTTACTAATGTTTATCTGATGAAATGGTTCCTTTTGTTAATTAGTGGTTTTTGTCTTGCCCTTCTACCACTTAAATCTCTATCATGAAGCACATTCCTGATGGTTGACGCACTAGTTTTTTCCCTAGCTCATTTTTACCAATATGCTGCACTATAAAAGGGATTTGTTTTTATTTTTCGTACCTAAATATTCTTCTAAACGACTCCACGCTATCCAGATCCTGGGAAGATGTTGTTGATGTTTTCCATCCGAATGTTGGTATTGAAGCGCCTTATTATGTCATGGACCGTAGAGTGGCTTATGTGCACAGTTTTTGCAGTTTCTCACATAGATTTTTCTTCTTGAGAGTGTTTGATTACTAACTTTCTTAGTTCAATAGTCGTTTGGCTTCTTTATCTAGATATCTAGAATGATTAGCCTGAATTTTGCACGAATTAAAAAAAACACTGTTCTAAGATATTCCATTTATCATTTTTTTTTAAGTTAGGCTGGGCACGTATAGTCCAGGCACTTTGTACTCATTGTACCGTCCTATTCTATCCGTCCATATCTCTTACTTCCACTCGAGCAGCTTGGTGTTCTCTATAAAACCCAGTATCTTGCCCAGTGGAATCTTGAGAACCTTCGAGGGCTCCAATAGATTCTTCATGAAATATTTCTGCCTGAGTACTTTCAATTCCATCTATGGGCTCTGGACCTATGAAGTGTCTTTTAGAGCTCTCCTTGGCTAGTTCGTCGGTTGTTGTATTGCTCTTTACATCCTCATGTCCTGATACCCAAATCAGAGACACCGTGTAGTCCCGTGCCAGTGTGTTGAGGGATTGTTTGCAGTTTCTAACTAGTTTTGACCTAGTTACAGGGTTCGAGACTGCCTTGATAGCAGCCTGGCTGTCAGTCACTATACTTATTTTCCTCCTCATGCAGCCCCCTTTGCAATCATTTCTGCGCAGGCTGCTTCCCCAGGCTTATGGATATCCTTTGATTAAGGCTTGGTCCACAATACTGACTCGTGTGCCCTGGTTAGATTTGTATCCGTCCGTGAACCAGTCACCAAAAGCAATGATATCACTACGTGCCTGGTCTCTGTTCGGTATGGAGATTCTCACCTCTGCAGTGAAGATAATCTCGGCTGCCGTATTGTCCGTGGGCATTTGCAGCAATGGCCCGTCCAGTAATATCAGTGTGCCCTCCAACTCTAGTGTTGGGATGCCAGAAGTTGTTGGTTTTCAGTCTAAGGATCGCATTCATAGTCTCCGCTTTCACATAAAGCTCCAGCTGAAGGAGACTCACAATGGCCTCCAAAGAAGCAGTCCCTGTGCTGTTGATTGCACCAGTGATTCCTAGCAATGCCTGTCTCTAGACAGCGATTATTGGCTGCACTGCGGAGGACACTCCTGTCCTTCTCCACCAGACTACTGCCCCGTATCTTATCGCTGATCTTATCATTTATTATCTGTTTACTAGAGTATGCATTTATTGGAATTCCATTGCTATTATAAATAGTAACAGAATAAGAAAAAATATATCTTTATGTTTTGCAGATGGACACATTTAGATAACTTAGTAGCAGGTGAATTTTGCTTAGCGAAAAATCCACACCAAATATTTTTTTTTATATTGACACACTGAAATACTTCTCCTGGAAGATTTCGATATACATCATATCCGTCGTGGGGAATTATGATAATCTGAGGTGATCTAAAATTCCGTCCGCCTCCCAATTTTAACGCCCCCAAGGCAATGCTCCTGGCAGGCAACTTCGGTAATAAGCCTCTATAACTCGAGTGACAAACTTCGTTCCACCGACCCACTTCAAAACGCCACGCCGGCCGGCCGTGTGTTGCGCATAGCATGCGATAATGCCGCGTTCGCTTAATATACCACCTGCTGAGGCCCGACTAGAAGGTAGCTCTCGATTGAAAGGATACACTCTGAGGTGGGTAGAAGGGAACTTTGGGCAAGATGGAAAGGGGGTGACTTGTCAAGTTTAGAATATGGCGATTGTGGAAGACGATGTTAATTTCTTTATTGAAAGGGAGATGAATTGAGGGATTTACTAGAAGAAGACTCTAGAATGTGTCCAAGACAATCTGACTGAGGTTATAAGTAATAAGAATCGAAATAGCAAATGAATATCGACAATTATCAAATGCCGATTTCATTAAAACTCTACAGACTGAAAGAGTACTATGATGGAAGCATTACGTTAATTTTTTTTCTCTCCAATCGTTCAATTTAGGGGTACAGCCCTCTCCTAAGTTTGCGCGATTTTTAAATTTTTAGGAAAATCTCTGAAATTACAGGAAATATTAAAAAACTTTTTTAATACAATTTGCAGCAATTGCACGGTTCCAAACGAAATTGAGAAGCTACTCAAGGGAAGGAGTACGTCCTAAAGCGTATCTTTAAATAATTTCTCTTTCAGTTAAGAAGGCGCTTTACATAGGAAACGATTAGTGATGTATAAAACTGTTTCTTTGCGTTAGCCTGCTTCTGTTACTTTTGGCTACAAAATAGCAGTTTGCTTCGTAGCAACTCATTATTAAAAACGATGGTGTATAATCAATTCAGAGAAATAATAGGTAATACTAATAATTAAGAAATAATAATAAACATTCAACAAGAAATAAAAAAAAAGTTATCTGATGCATTTACTAAATGAGCTCATTTATATTTTATTTTGTTATTTTTTATCGTTCTATTACTATACAGAGAGGAAGCAAAGTGTAATAGTGCAAAAGAATTGCCAATCGTCATTTTTAAATCTGAATATTGGGGTGCCGCAAGGTTCTGTGTTGGGTCCAATACTCTTTATAGTTTACATTAATGATTTTGCTGCTCATTTAAGTGAAACGGAACAAACAACCATGTATGCGGATGGCATTATAAGCTCTCATAATATATCTGAACTATTAGTTAAAACCGAAATCATTTACAATAAAGTGTGTAATTGGATGACATATAACCATTTGATGATAAATAAGGAAAGAACCAAGTTCATATATGTACTTTCACAAGAAAATAAAGTCAATTCAAGAAATTAACATTAATCAAGTTACCTGGGGCCTGTTGCATAAAATTACAATTATAATTTACAGGTGATATTTTTGTACAATCTGTCAAAATTTGACTTACGGGCGTTGCAAATATATATATATGGCAAATTTTGACAGATTGTAAAAAAAATATCACTTGTAAATTGTAATTGTACTTTTATGCAACAGGCCCCAGGAATACTCACGTATTAAGTAAGTTTTTAGGAATATTTGTCCATGAAAATTTGAAATGGTCACATCACATTGAATATTTGTCGAAAACGTTATCTAAAACATGTTATGCCTTGAAACAATTGAGAGAAACGTGTAATATCGAGACTTTAAAAACTTTTTATTATTCTAACTTTGTTGCATGTATTCGTTATGGAATTATCTACTGGGGAACGTCATATGAAGCAAATACAATATTCTTAATACAAACACGAGTAATTAGAATTATTTTCAATATGAAATATGATGATTCCTGCAAGAAGATTTTTAAAGATAATTTAATTTTTACTTTGTTTGATTTATATATAAGTATACGAAACTTTATGCTTTGTTTATAAACATAAAGAAGAATTTTGTGCGTATAATTATTCCCACGAGCATAACAGACTGCTATGGTTTGGCACCCCGGGGTTTGTAAATTCAGTGATATTTTATTTATAGAGATTAATCTTTGTCAATGTGCCGGGAAAATTCTCTCAGAAATTAATATTTTATTTTTAAGTAAGATATTGCTAATGGAATTGAATTGATTTGATTGTTTTATTTGTTTATTTAAATGTTCAGTTGAAATTATTTTCCTCTGTAATATATTTTTATTTGATCATGTAGTTTATGTCCTTCCTAGAAGATTTCTTCTTCTTTGATCTTTGCATTTATGCGGTGCTTTGGCACGCATCTGTTTGTTATATGTATGCGCTGTTTGGGCCCCTAGAGCTCAGTTCCTTGAAATATAGCGTGTAAGTACATTTAAATTTATTTTCATTTCTGCCATTTTGGTATTTCATTTTGATTTTAAATTTTGTTTCGTTTATTTTGATATTATTTCATCAATCAGGGAACTCACTCATTAATAGTTGGCATTATATTATTGTGTACACAAGTTAGATATAAGATCTTTTATTATGTTACGTGCGGAAGGTTATATTTAAGTTTTAAAAGTTAATTTTTTCGTTTTCTTATATTTTGCTCTTTTTGTAATTATTTTTAATCACCTCGGGTAAGGTGAATAGAAGCATTGTGCTTGTAATTAAGTTTTTTTTTTTTTTAGTTCACTTGTTTCCTCCACGATTAATTTAGTTTGTATTAAATTTTGAAACCACGTGGATTTTTTGTGAAATAGGATTTTCTTCTAGAACAAATTTACCTCTTTGCTTTGTTAAAGGATTTGAATTGTCCTTTAGTAAATTGTGGAGAGTAACCCTGAGATATATAGTTTTTTTGCGCCTTTTATTTTTGTCCGCTGAGCTAGTAAATTTGATTTTTGTTCATTTTTAAATTCATTTTGCATTTATGCTGGTACCATCAGTACACAGCAACACGTATCGATAATTACCTCTTGCCACCTCCACATCGAAAGGCAATGTTTCAAAAGAGTCCATATGACATTGGCTGTAAATTCTATAATAAGTTACCCCGTAATATAAAAGAAATTTCAAAATTTTAATTAAATAAGAAAACCGTTAGCAATATTTATGGGTAAAAACTGTTTACAGTGTTAGTGATTTTTAGTTAATATAATTATTCTTTTTCTTTCTTCTTTTGTGACTTGTTTCTGACTTGTTTCAGGCATGTGTTTTAATATTATGCTTTTGTAATAAATGATTATCTACCTATCTATTTATCTATATCCTCAGAAAAATTGGGTATAAAGATTTATATTTTGGTTTATTAATTTATTTAACATGCAGTGTATATAATTGGAGATACGAGTGGATGAAGGTGCTATGTCGCATTTTAAAAACTGTCTTTTTTGCATGAATCAAGGTGTTTTGTACCCATCTTTCACATAGCACCATCGAAAATTCCAGAAATTCAAGAACACTCGAATCTTGTGAATGTATGAAGGGGTTATGTTACACTACTTTCGAGAAAAATTACATAAAAAAACTTAATTTCTGAAAAAGTTTGATTTTGTAACATAACACCTTCATCCACCCGTGTCTTCAATTTACAGTTGATACTTTATGGCTTTTCGCATGTACAATCAATTATATCTTACAGAGTAACATATTAAACAATAACATTTCCCAGAAATGCATCCTATCCATATCAAGATTTATTAGATCTGTAATTAAACATGAACCTTCGAAGAGTCACGTAGACGTTTGGATATATGCGTGTATATAAGACAATCGTTTCAAATAATATATTATGACTCATGCTGCATACAATGGTAGTTTGATACAATGCCAGTAATTAACATAGCTAATGTATTGAACATGTTACTTGCGACGTTTCATGTAGCCAATATCCACAGACCAAAATCTGAAACATGCACCTAATCATATCCCAATTTAATTTCCAAACTTACTCCCTTTACTACCCCCCTCTTCCGTCCACCTCCATCACTCCACATAATTCGAATTCGCAATATTCGGTCACCGTACACGCGTCTGCCCCCATAGGCGTCTATGATTTAGTTGAGTAGCAAAATTTTCCGATCCAACGGACTATACGACGATCCGTTTTGCCGGGTGCTAGTTTAGGCTGACTAACGGTAGAGGTCGTAGCCCCGGGGTATACCGGGGCTCATCGTCGACCCGGCGTCCAATCCATTTTCGGTAATTACCCGGAGAGAAGCGGGCCGGGGAAATTACCCGATTCGTTACCTCGCCAGATTGAAACGCCGACGCTACGAATAAGCGAATAAACAAATAATTCCGATAAAGCGGCTGGTGGTGATTTTAGATGTTCGGTGTTAATGTAGACGACGCCAGACGACGGATTTTTTGCGTATCAAATACCTATTGCGTAACTAAAGAGAAGGTAAATGGTTAGAGTTGTGCAAAGAGGATGATGTATTCGATACTTGTGTATTTGATACCTAGAGGAAGCAAAAATATCAGATAATGTATCGGGTATCCAATAAATGCGTGTAAATTAGCATGCATACGCTACACCCCCCCCCCATCCCTACAGGGTTATTTCCACGTAACGGGCATTAAAAGTTTATGATGTTCTATTATTTACTTATGTTTGAGATTTTGGCACCAGTATCTGTTCAATTGGAACTATAAATGCAAAATACCTTAACCAAAATATCACTTCCGGTTGACCGGAAATGGATGTCAACCTTGTTATTTTGAATAGAATGACCTAATTTTTTATTCATTTTTAGATTCTACAACTATAAATACGTCAGTTTTCATTAGCTATTCCTATAGCTACATGTTGCCGTTTTTGAGTTATTTAAGTTTTTCTTTTTTTTTAGTCATAATCATTGTATCATTGAGAAATTAATATCTCGATTAATACTGCAAGTAGAGACTCCAAATTTGCTATGTTATGAATGTAGATATAACTCTAAGAAACGGTAAGCACACTTTACATTCTAACATACAGGGTGTTCAAAACTGAGGAACAAAGTGACATATTTTCAACTGCAGAAAACTTTTGATTTTTTTAAATAGAACGCCCTGTATTTTAATTCGGAATTAGGAAGTAAATATCATCCTGTATTACTTTATATGAGCATTTCCTATACCTATCTTCAATAGATTTTGAGATATGAGCGACTTTTTGTTAAACAGACTAAGTAGCCTTATCTTTTAAAAAGGTTTGTAACTGGCTCTGAAATGGATTCACGTCAAATTCATGTATTATTTTTGAATAGCCATACAAGAATGTCTGTTCGAATAGTCATTTCTATTAATATTGCGTTGTACGAAAGTGTAATTACAATGATATACATAAACACGTTTGGTTAGTCAATGAATTTGACATTAAGCCCATTCAGAGCCAGTTACAAACACGCAAAGATAGGGCTACTTAGTCTGTTTAACAAAAAGTCGTTCATATCTCAAAATCTGTTAAAGATAGGTATAGGGAATGCTGATATAAAGTGATAGGGGATGATATTTACTTCTTAATTCTGAATTAAAATACAGGCTGTTCTATTTAAAAAAAAAGAATACTTAGTCTGTTTAACAAAAAGTCGCTCATATCTCAAAATCTGTTAAAGATAGGTATAGGGAATGCTCATATAACGCGATAGGGGGATGATATTTACTTCCTAATTTCGAATTAAAATACAGGGTGTTCTATTTAAAAAAATTGAGTTTTCTGCATTTGAAAATATGTCACTTTGTTCCTCAATTTTGAACACCCTGTATGTTAGAATATAAAGTGTGCTTACCGTTTCTTAGAGTTATATCTACATCATAACATAGCAAATTTGGAGTCTCTACTTGCAGTATTAACCGAGATATTAATTTCTCAATGATGCAATGATTATGACTAAAAAAAAGAAAAACTTAAATAATCAAAAAACGCAACATGTAGCTAGAGGAATAGCTAATGAAACTGAACGTATTTATAGTTGTAGAATCCAAAAATGAATAAAAAATTATATCATTCTAATTTAAAATAAGAAAGTTGACATCCATTTCCGGTCAACCGGAAGTGATATTTTGGTTAAGGTATTTTAAACATTTTATAGTTCCAATCGAACAGATACTGGTGCCAAAATCTCAAATATAAGTAATAATAGAACATCAATAAACTTTTAATGAACCAGTTTAACGTGGATACCCTGTATATTACCATGTTAAGCGCTATATCGTATCGATATGGTTCAGTGGCGGGCTCGTACTAAAGGGCCAAGGGCACGTGCAGACAACACCAGAAGAATTCGCATGTAAGTCGCGCATTATTTTATTTTATATTTAAGTATTTTATATAACGATGGTATTAAGTTCCTTCCGCACACAACACTAACGCATTGCCAAACCAACAACAAAACTATTTACGGGCTAGTTAGGGGCACTATTCCGATGTACCTTTTCGAGTTATCGGCGGCTCCGCTATCTTCGCCATATTGCTTATATCGTCGGTGGGCCGACGATTTCGTATCTCCAGTTAACGTCCTCTGAATCATTCGACTGCATTTGTATTAGACCCGTACTGCGCATGTGTGAAAGGCTTGGAAGTGACGTTCATTATGATGAAATTAATTGAATGCAAACTTTAAAAAAAAACCGCTCTCTTCAGGAAACTTTTAATTAAGAAAAAGGAAGCCCTATTCCTGATCTTCAAATAAACTACACTTCCACAAAAAAACTTCACTTACAATAAAGTTTCAACAAAAATTGAAAAGATAGCGGAAGTTCAATAACAAATAAACTATTTGTTTATCTGCTTAATTTTTAAGAAAGACGTCAGTGCGTGAATAAACAAGAGTTAATGATTTAAGCTATCGCAGAGAAGGCAAAGAAACACGAAATTTCGTTCTCATAGAACGCATGCGTGATTTTAGTATTCTGAGCCAAGTGGACATACGTGAACAGTTAGCAGTGCTTATTGTGACCCAAAAATTAAGTACACAAGATGTGGAAAAATCTTCATTTTTTGCGGTCGTTAATTGTATAAAAAACTAAAATCTATCCTATGTTGGACAGCGTAAATTGAAAAGTGAAACTGTCAGTAATTTATGAGCGCGAGGACATGTGTGACGTAGAATGCACGGTGGTGTTTTGCCGCTTTTTGGTGTTCATTAAACAGAAACCTAAAAAGGTTTTGACGGAACATTACAACACATTAGATGTTATTGTACAAACTCCCATATCGACAAGGCCGAATGTGNCGCTAAACGCTGTAGTAGTGTTTGAGTTAGTAACCAATATATTGCTTTCATATTTTTAGTTTTGTGTGAAACAACGTCAAAGCTTGCTGCGAAAACGATTACTTACGAACCGACCGCCTACATTCAGTATACAATTTTATAGCTCCACTAACGTTTATAGCAAATTAACAAATGGAATTCAACAAAAATATGCATTTCTTTTAAGTGAGCTCAGTGTTTTCGAATGAAATTATCAAGTGCTGATTTAAACTAAGATTGATTGAATGAATACAAGAAAAGTGAAAAAAAACATTGTTGTGCCATCATTTCACTTTTTCTCTGTGTATTTGCCATCCCCAATGTAATCTGGAGCTGTAAATCCAGATCAGCTTCGAGTTGCATTTATGCGCCTGACCGTCATTTAAATATTTTATTGATTCGTATCTGTTTCTATTCAAAATCTTTCTAGCACACATCTCGATGGTATAGTAATTTTGGTTTGAAAAATGATCTATTTTCCGTGGTAGTAACATTTTTCAATTCTTGAGCCGCGACAAAATATTCCAACGCCAACACTCTCTCTGCTTTCGAACCGCGCGTAAACCAACAGGTGTTTGCCTGCATAAGTGCTTTTTCTCTGTATGTCCGTTCCTCTCTGTTAGGAAAGGACGTAGTGAAAAATGCATCGATCATTGGTTACATCATGTCCATTGGCATTCCCATTGGCTATCGGAAGTGACCGTTTTCTATAGCTTGTTCGCCATACAGACATGAGTATATGGTAGAGCGCTTGACGACCTTACAATAGTCGTCAGAAGGCGGTTTCCAAAGGTTCCAGTGGAGCGTATGCAAACCGCTCTAAACACGATTGACAAAGTGGTGTAAACAAGAGCGACTATCAGTCAATGCTCAAAAAACACAGGTGCACGTTCACAAGAAAAAGAACGCTAGAAGGTTTACAGCCACTAGTGATAGGAGGCGAAAGGATTCCATATGTCAAAGAGGCGAATGGTTTGATCAAAGACATATATGAATTCACATATCCAGAAATTGACCAGCAAAGCCACCATCGTCCTAGGTAGGTGCAGGAGGCTTTGTGGAAAGAATTGGAGACTTAGCCCCAAGATGACTCTTTGGTTATACACAAGGGTAATTAGACCCATGATAACGTATGGAGAATTAATGTGGTGGCCAAAGGCACGGCAAGTGGGGGCAGCCAAATCTCTGGGTGGCGTGCAGAGGCTGGCGTGCCTGTGCGTCACGAGAGCGATGAGATCGGTCCCTACCACCGCGATCGAAGTAATTCTGAATTTACCACCAATACATATTTATATACAAGGAGCCGCAAGGTCCACACTACACAGACTTTTGCATAGTTAAGTACCGATAAGTAAATCGCACGGCACTGTCTATAAAAAAAACTGTTAGACGAACTCAAGAGGCACCCCTTTTAGGAATGCCATGTGATGCCATGGTTCAAAAATTTAACCTAGATAGAAAATATCAGGTTATAATGCCAGAAAAGAAGGACTAGGAGACAGGTACTCCGGTAAGAGCGGACTCAAACTGGTATACTGACGGCTCTAAAACGGACTACGGCGTTGGAGCGAGAATATACGCTAAGAAGCCTAAAAAGGCTCTTTCGATAAGCTTCAGCAAAGACACGACTGTGTTCCAAGCTGAGGTTGCTGCAATCCATCACTGTGTCCGAGAGGTAGAAAGATGTACCGAGCCAGGTAAAAGTGTCACTATCTTCTCTGACAGTCAGTCCACACTTAAAGCGATTAGCTCCACAAGCGTGGACTCTAAGCTGATTTGGGACTGTGTAAGCGCCCTAAATGAGGTGGGCATCCATAGGAAACTAACCCTAACCAATCGGGCGTGAGAGGAAATGACGGGGCGGACGAGCTGGCTAGGGAGGTTCGTCAAGGCCATTCGATGGAGCCGACCCCTCTTTAGGCACTACCAAATCGCAAATTAAAAAATCCATCAATGAATGGATACATAATCAGTCCAGAGAGTGGTGGCAAAAACCACCGGGACAAAGACAGGCAAAAGAGTATCTAAAGGAGCAGAGACCTGAATTCATGAGAGATCTACTGAATAAAGACAGGAAGACTGTCAAAATGATTGTAGGTTCTGCTGACTGGTCACTGTAGGCCTGGCAGCTGATGCTAGTAGCAACATAAAGAAGCCGCTCTCAAAGATGATGGGCCTAATTAAGAGGGCAAAATTAGAGAGCGTCCTCTAGGAAAAAGGGGATTACAATAGATCTGAAAAGGTCGCGGTGAAACAGGTCCATAGGCTACCCCAATCCTAATTTAATCTAATCTAATATGGTGGGGCTGTTGCTCGAAACCGGGCACCGGGGCACACGGGTACCCGAATTTTTGGCTACGGACTACCCGGTTTCAGAGTACCCGGGTAAAACTCGGTTTCGGGTAATACCTGACTTCGCATGATATCCGGCTCAGGTAAAGCTCGATTTCAGATAATACCCGTTTCGGGTCAAGCACGATGTCGGGTAATACCCGGTTAGCTATTATCCCTTAATATCGGATAAAGCTCGATTTTGAATTAATACCTGGTAAGTGCACTAAACGGGTACCTGAGTTCTGAAAAAGACGGGTTTCGACAGCCCTAGTATATGATGATGCTTGGCTATGTGCCAAATTCAGAATGCAGTTAATCTGACTTCCTTTTCTACAACAATCTGCAAGGATGGTAAGTCCAGAGGAGTTTCTAATGCTAATAACGAGAAAAAAAGACACAGTACATGGATTTTTGCCATCTACAAGTGTAAAATCCCCTATGCAGTTGACGTACTTAGTATAAATACGAGGTTTACAAAGTGTAAAAAATGATGAAACTCAATTGAACAAGTTAATGTACAAGTGGACCAAATTGGATGTACAAACACACCTCGCCAGTGGCGGTTCGTGACAGCATTGAGTGGTGGGGCCAATCACGGGCCAACTCCCCTCCCCCTCCCATTTCATTAAGTTTGGAAAATAGCTTGCAGTAATTTATTATCTCATTTAGTGTTAAGGGCCATTATTGCAATCGAATTTATGGATTAAATATAGCAAGGTCGAGTTTATTGTTTTTTTTTTTTTAATTTATATCGATTCTAGTCTAAAGTGAATTTTAAACCGAAGATTATTGATTTACGGTTTAAACCGCGATTGTAATAATGGCCCTAACTCGAATAATACCGACACAAAAAATTGAATGTACACAAATTTAGAAGCCATTTTAAAATGAAAAATACGTTAAGCTCTTATCGGGAATACGTATCTACCTAAATATAAATATTAACGTATTTCAGAATTGCATATATTTAGTTTTTAAACTGCACGTTCATACATGGATCACTTGTTTACATTCCCCCACCTAACTAACGCAAAATTATTCAGCTGTTTTTGTGATTTTATATCGACGAAAACATAACACACACGTAGCACATGAATTATTTAAGCGAAGGTTGTCAAGTAAAATATAATGGATATTTTAAACATAACCGGACGTATTTCTTACAAAGAGTGGGAAACACAATTTTTATTTTTTTGTTTGTTTATCTAAGCAAATGGCTTTTTGCTTACAACACTATTATGATGTATTTTTTCAGGAATAACTCCCTTTTTATATTTATTATTTCATTTCATAATTTTTACCCTAAGAAAGATATGAATGGTAGTTCATTCAAGTTTGATTTGAAATACTATAGGTATTAATTTGTGATGTCATCTTAGAATAATACTACACTTTATTACTATAATTAATGAATATTAAATATTTTTGAATCCAATTTTTATTGCGGAAAAGTGAATAAACTGAAGTTCGTATGTGACAACCCTTACATATGTTTTCACTTTCAATAGTCGATCTTCGACGGCTGTCAGACTCGCACGTTTGTCTACTGTGATAGTGGGAGACCTTTTCCCCACAGTGTGAAGTACTGACGTATACTGATGACGCGTGACTCGATCAACCACCGGGCAGCGGGCCAAGATACGGCTGGCCTCACTACGGTGTAATTTTTGTATTTCGTAATTTATATTTTTGCTTCCTATGTACAATGTTCCTTTTTCAATCTATGTTCTTCCTTAGTATTAGTGCTTAGCACTGGAGAATCATTTTGAAAACTAATATTTACATTCTATTTTCACAAAACCACGAAATATAAAACCGAAGGTACTTTGTCACTTTGATAAAAATATTTACTGTAATTTCTATCATAAAACACGACTCAACGACGAGCCATCGCAATGGAAACTTCTACATCGCGGCTGAAGATGTTCACCGCAGTTGTGAACGAAACGTACGGAAATAATTCCACAGGACCAACGGCTCAACGTCCCGGAAAAAACTTTTTACAGTAGATTCCGGCTTTGAAAGCCAACGCAACATTTTGTTTGTCACATTTATTATTGATATTAGTTGCATTCAGATAATACAGCAGCTGAGTAGCTAGTACCCCAGGGCATTAACGTATACACTGAATTACTGCTTTTTCAATAGCACCGAATTATTCCATTGATAGCACGTTCAGCGAATTTATACGCTTTCTCAGCCTACTCAGCGACTGCTGAGTACTGACTTATTGCAACTGTGTCCAGTGCAATCTAGCAAATAAGAGAGACCAAATCTTCAGCTACAGACGTTATTTAAGATGGAAATGGTTATATGGTTCAGTATGTTTATTTAATTCACTGAATTTAAAAATAAAAGGTAAAACAAATCGATACATACAAAAATTATTATGGACATATACTATTTTTATCAGCGTAAAACAATAAGTAGTCTAAAATAATTGCACAGAAATGTAACGAATGTTTGAAAGCATAGAATTATTTTAACGGGGAAAGGAAACACTCATTCAAAGTAAATAAAGCGAAAATTGTAAATGTTACTAAGGTAATGAATATCCTTTCTGAAATGTATATAATCAGTAAATGTATTGATGCAACACATTTCTAGAAATATGTAAATGTATATGATAATTAGGTTCTTTCAACTTCTGGAATCTAAACTCTGTGGAAATTAAAAGAGTAACCTGCGGCCTTGTTGGTATGAAATCTACGCAGCGCTATTAATTTATTTTTGCTTAATCTTTATATAGTGTATCTTTAGTTAGGTTAAATCTTTATGCATATACCTAAATTTAATTTTAGTAGTTCAAACCTTGAAGCAAATTAATTGACCAATAAAAAATGTTGCTCTTTTTATAAGAAACTTTTAAATTGATATTTGAACAAACCGAGGTTACATTTTCAATACTGCACAAAAAGTTACGAGCCGCCACTGCTTGTAGGAAAATTCTCCCCACACAGGTAACATTTCACTGCAGATGTAAAATTCCCCAATAATTGGAGGTACAAAAGTTGCTTGCTACTTGTGGAGCAAATTTTCCCACTTTTGTTTTTATAGTACCATCACAGAAAGCCAACGAATCAGAATAGTTTCCAAGTGATATTCTCCAAATGTGGATTCCACGCCCGTGTCTTATTAAATAAGACGCCACATTATTTATAAATGCAATTTTCATTCCTTCCATAGCATGCGGCCCCAAGTGTTACATTCTTCTCTTCCTGCTAAACAGTACTATTGTGGTTTCATTCGAATTAACCCCTTAAGCGATCATTATTTTTTTTAGGAAAATGCTTCAAAATTAACAATTTTACGTTTTGAGCCCGTTTATTACCGGAATTAGTACCAATAATCCATTGCAGTTGACTCGTATATATACGGAATAATCGCTTAACGGAGATAATACACAGTTTTCCCTCCTGGACCAGCTACAAATGACGTTAATCAACTGTTAGAGAGCTGGGTAAATATCCTTCTCCCCCTTTCTTCGAATAGAGTAAACTTAGTATTTATGGACATAAAAAGCCATTAGGATATTTAAACCAAAAATGATTCACAAGACAAACGAAGAGTAAGAAGTAATATTAAAAATAAAACTGAACCGAAATACTTGTAGTTTACATCGCTTCTAACTGTACAATAGAATGTGTGCATATTAAATTTAATAAACAAAAGAACTTTAGGCGTACATATGTAGGTGTTCATATAAAGAATACATAAACGTAAGATAAACTTTTTGGTACTCTGGTGCACATTGTTTGAAATTAAGTTTTGTATTTGTAATTTTGAATGAGGAAAGGAGGTGACCTAAAGCAAATTTATGAGATAAGCGCATTTAAAATAAACGACTCAATCGCTTTTTATTTATATCACATTATACATAAGTATCAATTACAACTGTAAAATGTTTGTGTATGCTTAAGTAATATACAATCTGTACACTGATTCTACAAAAATATGTGTGTATTTGCACCTTAAAAAGTTCTTGTAGTATATGAGTGTTAATATGTTAGCGACTATAAAAAAATATGATTTAAGAATTTAGTTTAAAATAAAATGTTTGGATATATACATATGTTATAGTTTATGATTAATAAGTATAGTTTATATATAAAATGATTAACTTATAAATGCAAAACCATAGGAATGCAAACTTGCATTCTAGTTATTTGTGTGATCATTATCCTGTAATATAGCATTAATAATTGTTAGAATGTCATTAATATTGTATTAGTATTGTTAGTAAGGTTAATTAATTTGGAATATTAATATTGAACCTATCCCTCCATGTGTTTAACTAATGAAATTTAAGGTAGTTCATTAATTTTTTGTTAGAACCACAATTTTTTTTTCTTAAGTGCAGAGATTCATAGCGCATATCAATAATACATTACATTACAAAGTTAAGCGCGGTCAAGAATTCATCAAGAATTTCATCATGATAAAGAAGGGGAGAGATACAGAGATATACCTTCTTAAAAGTTAGTTAGTTACCACAGTGCTGTCAAAGGTACGTGATCATGTATATGTATTTTCCATGCTTATTGAATGTATTTTGTAATAAATGATTTTCTTATATTTGTTCTTTATATAAAATTTTGTAGCTATACGCATAGAAATAAAATATAGTAAAAATATCCCTGTTTTTTATTTATGTCAGGGTCAGAGTGCAATTAGCACTTGCAATTGCAGAGGCAATGAAGAAACCGGAATACAAAATACTTGTAGGACTACACTTACCTGGAAGTTCGCGTATAATTTACCTACATCCTAATAAATAGTCTTTAATTTTCCAATATTTTATTCGTTGGACATATAGATACAATAATTACTTTACTTTTTTCAACATACCACAGGAAGCTGCCTATTAAGTGTATTTTCTTTGCGGATATAATTACAATTATACTGTAAACCTAATTAATTAACATAAACGGAGACAAATAAATCAAAATCCAACTCTGTCTAAGTGATGCGACATGAGAGAAAAATGTAATGTGCAGTATGTTCTCGGATGGACTGGACAAGAGAGAAAAAAAATTGTTTGAAATTTAACAGAAAAATGTCATTCTTTATAAAAAATGCTGCTTGTCTCAAAACCCCCCAATTCTGAAATAAAAATCTAAATATTTCTTTTAGCAGTTGAGAAAATTACAAAAACACAAAAATTTAAGTAGTTTAAGTTTCATGCTTTTGTTTAAATCAGATTATTCTGATTATCTTTTATGATAACCTAATAAGTAAATCAAGTTACGTGTTATTTGTCAATGTCATTACGTATTTGTGTATCTTTATTGAGATTTACTTACTAGTAATGCTAACTTTTAGAACACTCTTATAACTTTGTAGTTCAAAAATCTCAACAGAAGTTTCCTAATGTTCACGTGTGCGAGCATGCTTTAGAAAATTTGGAAGAAAAAATTGAACAGGTTGTGTACATGACATCAAAGAAAGAAAAAGGATATACGATGAAGAAGATGCTACAACAGTAGTCTAGATTCTGTAGAAACAAATCGGTTAATTAGCCAATTACATTTCAAAGAATTTCTAAAGAAAATAAAATTAAACCTTATAAACCGATTTTTGTACATGAATTAAGAAATGGTAATGCAGCTTTGCGTTTAGACTTTTGCTTATAGGTAGGCAAAAATCAGTGTGTGGTGTGGTGTTATGTATAAAAAATTACGGAAGCGGTAAATTCTGTTACTGAAGATATAATTCACAATGTTTATGTAAGTAGAGTTGAAAAGTGTGTAGAGATTTGAAGATAATAAAATGTGTTTTTTTTTTCATTTCAAGTGTGTTTTTGTAATTATCTCAGCTACTAGAAAAATATATGTATAAGGTTTTTTTTAGAATTGGTGATTTTTTTATAAAGATGATATTTTTGCGTTAAATTTTTTTTTTCTATCTTGTTCATTTCATCAGGACACACTGTATATAAAAATATGGAGGTTATCAATCCCTTGCAAAATGCTCTCTGAAAATCATAAAGATATTTCGATATCATAAATTCAATATGATGGAAGATAATTCGAATTACAGGAGAATTATAGTGGAGGTATACATCGTCGTGTAGGGCCAATTTACCTATGAGATCCTTTTCTGTCGAAGAGGGTACAGTTATTAAACGCTGCATATACTAATGCGTTTGTAGCATGAACATTAGATATTATGTTCTCATTAGATGTATCAGACCCAGGCTAACAACTTCCGATACAACTGGTATAATTTTATACTTATATGCAAATTTACAATATTTTGAAGATTCCCGTACAATTATTTATTACCAAGAAGCAACACAGCCGACTTTAAGAATGAAGAGAGAGTAAGTGCCGAGGACATGCAGACGACATAGCATTTAAATGACTTTGAATATTCTCTAGTGCATGTAAACTAGATTCACTGGAAAGAGAGTGGTAAATTTGCATATCATCGGGGTGCATTTATATGGAACACGTAGAATATTAAAAAAGATTATATTTCGATTGTGTAATTGTTTTTTAAAACAACACTTGCTATCTTCCAGGCATGCTAATTGACGTGGATTTATGCTTACCTACTATGTTTTCAGTATTTTTACTAAACTAATAAATAAATATGATTACTGATATAAATTTTTATAATATCCATGTAAGGATTTTTTTATTTAAACTTGTAATAAGTGAAACTTAAATATTACTATAATTCAAAACGATGCTGGATTTCTCTTGCATTTACAATCTATAAATCTTATTTTGTTTACTTTACAAGGGTATGCTTAAGTTAGTTTCCAAAATATAAAAAAGAAAACATGAAATTTCTATCCAAAATGTTTGAAAATCCAGTACTTTGAAATAAACTGAGCAAGTTCTAGTAGATTGGTAAGGATAAAACGAACCTAAATGAAACCATGTTGGTAAGTATATCTATTTAAACATATTTAATGTGATCATTACTGTGTTTGTATTTACTGTTTCAAAAACCCTAGAGAAAACTGACATTATTGCTAATGCGGACCTGTAATTTTCAACAATGTGTCAGTACTTCCTTCTTTGTGAATAGGTACTCAGCTCTCTGAAATACAGCACTATATTATATCTATATTTTAACAAGTAGTTTAGTAAATATTTCTCCGATATTTGTACAGTGAAACCTCATTAACCCGCGAATCAATTGGGGCCAGAGCCGGTCCAGGTTAACGAAAATTCGAGTTACACGGACACTAGGGTAAAAAAATAAAATAAGACAGTACATACTTACAGAAAAATAGCTTCATTTCGTAGATAAATAAATACACTCAAAAAAGAAACTAAACAATTATATTTTTAAATTCATTTTAAGCAATATACGCCATTATGTGATACAACGCGCGTTTCTAAAAAAAAAATTATCTGTCAAAATTGATCCGGGTTATCCGACGATCCGAGTTCACGGGGTCCGACTTAACGAGGTTCCACTGTACTCGATATCGAAATCCGATCAGAACTCATAGTTACATATAAGCTTATTTTTGCGTTTTTTATTTTTACTTTTTGTTGTGGGAGTTTGAAGACTTGAAGTCTCCGGAAACACTGCAGCCTCTTGACTTTTTGTATTTGATCTCCCATTACTCTTACCCACTAAATTATATCAACAATTTCAGTATCCTAGCAATCTGATGATCTATCTAATGATCGAAAGTAATCATCTAGGTTCATTTTTAGCTTGCCAAAAATTGCGTCCAGAGCTTCGCATTGACACAGAATGTGATAAGCGTCCCTGTCATCCCATTACAGAGTCTGCAGTTGGTATCTCCAGTGTTGATGCCAATTTTCTAGGAAGATGATTCGTCAGTCTGCTTCTTTGATGGTCCCTTAATAAAGGCCTTTCCATGTATTTGCCTGATTATTGTATCCTACACTGAGAAAAATGGTTGGTTTAATCCAACATAAAATTTTGTGTTGTTATTTTTACGTTAGCCCAAAATAAAATAACGTTAAAGAGATCCGTTATTGTGTTTGACTAAAACATATACGTTGCGTTAACATTTTTCTTATAGATTAACGATATTTAGTGTTGATTTATGGGTGACCACTTTACGTATGTTCTTTTAAAATAAAGTGCAACGTCAACTCAAACTTATAAATTTGGGTTGTTTTAATATATGCAAAGTGTTGAAACAATATTAATTCATTTTTGCGTAACCATAAATCACAGTTAAATTAAAAATATTAGCGGTAAATTTTAATATGCTCTGCGCATGTTCTTGAACAATCACATCGTACGTCCGAAAGCAATTTTGATTCACCGTGTCAACCCTGGACGAAAATATCAAGTAATGTAGACGGCGGATGAAATGGCAGGTAAATTTTTGCGTTCAGGATTATCCAAGCAAATTTCCAAATGCCCGTGTGTAATACTTATTAGTGAATCATATTGATTGATCATTATTATCACTGATCTGATCTGTAAACATATTCAATTTATAGTGTTGCCTGGGATGTGCAAAATAAGAACAGATAATTTATTAAAACTGTAAACTGTTAATAGGTACCTAAGCATCTTGTTAGTTTGTTAGCTAAAATATTGAAATAAATGTATTTTCTTATTAAAATTGTTATTTGTTTTAGCAATTACGTAATTGCTGTAACTCTTTTATTAATATTTGATTATTTGCTAAACAACTAATTAATACTCTCAGAAAAGTAAAAATGTCAAATTAACAAAATGCCCGTTGTTGAATTTTTTGATTATAATGACGAAAAATTGTGTTAAATCAAAGCAATTTCCCAGGTTTTATAAAAAGAAATAGCTTGAATCTGCTTACTTAAATTAAAGTTTCAACTTGTTCTAATTAACAATGAAAATGGTTCCTTTAATATTACTGGAAACTTAATACGTTTTCTTTTCCATTCAACTAAAAATGCCGTTAGATAGACGAACCTGAAGCATTAAATAAAATTATGTTTTGGGTTGTGGAAATTGAAGAATATCACTACGATAGTAGCATTACATCTATTTTGTAGCAGTTTTCTCCCTGTACAGTAGAGCAATACGGAAATTGTCACATAGATGGCGCTTCTCCTATTTCATTCCAGTACCAGAAAATACTTAGTATAAATAGCAAGGCAAATGCGATTATAAAATATTAATCTGGCATAAACATCCTACCAGATAAACATCTAATAGGAGTCGTGTTTGTTGAAGACGACATTTTTTTGGATCAATTAAATAAAATTATAGTTATTCAAAACCATAATTTTTGTACAACACATGAAAATAATCTTATTTTAAGTTACTTTTATTAGTTATAATAATATTCATCTAACCATTACAATAAGAGGTTTTGAAACTTTCTTTCTATTGAATCAAACGAAAATAATTTTATTTTAAACAAATTATATACTACAGCCAACACAATGTAGGGTTTGCTTGAAACATAAACTTTGTCCAGTGAAAGCATATTTTGCGTTGACGTTACTCATCTTTTTGTGTTCTTGTTACTTAATTTAGTGTCCAACCAACATTTTATACTATCACTGTTTTATACGTTGAATAAACCCAATGGTTGTGTTGTTTATATACAACCCAACAAGTGTGTTAAAGTAACGCATTTTGCGTTGACTAAACACATTTTTTTCTCGGTGTAATATGCTTTATGTTTTCTATTTCCTGGATTAGATCCGCTTGCTCTTGATTTAGAGTTTTCCCCGATGCCATTACTCAATTACTGCCATCTGTAGTCTTGATGCTGCCTCGCTAAAGGTACCCTTGAGTGTCTTCGAGGAGTGCCGTTACTTTTGCGTTTTCTTAAGGCATTAATCACTTCTAGATGGTAGTTGTGATTAGAATACTGCATAAGTATTAATAGTTTTAATAAACCTTCGTATTTTTTAATAAATTGGCAAATGCAGTATATTAATTCCAGTGCTTACACCTTAAACCAGTTGGTAAGTTGGTAAACAGCCCAAACTGCGATGCAGGAAACATATTAATTAAAATGGTAGATTTCTTTAAAATATACTTCCTTACCATATATGTACTGTTAAGGACCGTTTTACCATAACACGAAGCTGACGGCGACCGAAGGGCAATCGTGCGAGATCGGCAGCCTGCGAGGGTTCCCCGCAAAGGGAACGAGTGGCGACGCGGAAATATAGACACTACTTTTGATACTTTGAGTGGCGTATCGCCTAATGTTCTAAAGTTCTTATTAAGTTTAAAATAAAGAGTTTATATAATAAAGGAAAGTTAGACTGTGCACAGCTTTACCCCAAAACCCCGCCTTTACAGTACTTTCTGAACTAGTGAATTTGATATGCAAATCAAACATCAAACTAAAGAATTCTCTAATAAAATAATACCTATGACTCAAATTCGTCAGCCATTAGTTATTTTGCGTGAAATTTTGTTTAATGTAAATACAGTTAGTAATATAATTAACGACTTTATAAGATAAAAATATGAATTTAGTAACAATAATAACTTATTTTTCCTAAAAAGCATCTCATCTATTTAGCCAAGTGCGTTTAAAATTGTTGTTGCCTTAAAATTGAACTAGAACTTTCAGTTGATGTTGTTAAGAACGCAACGTTTATTAATCACAGGCGACATAAATTTTGTACTTAATTTCGACGACATTTGCTTTTTCGGTAAAATAACATGGCTATAAAAACGGCAATTCAAGTTGCTAGCTATTTTAATTAAGTTGGTAATCATGGCGTTTGATTGCTACTGTTTAAAACATTAATTTGACACAGGTCATTAACAAAATATAAGCAATATTCGAATGCATGCTTCGTATTGAATCTTAATTGATAGCCCCCATTTAATTCGAATATACAGTTGTTGGGATAATTGAAGTGTATTTGTGATGTCTCTTTATTAATGAATTAATTACGCTAATAGCAGAGCACTGTATTTTGGTAGCATATCTTAATCAAGCGTGATTATACTACTTAACGAATTTGTTTGTTTTTGGAACACAGCGTCGATTCAAATTAAGTACTAATTTGAGGACACTTTTTTTCACAATACCATTCATACAGTTGTTCTTGATAAAATAATATTATCGAAAGAAATAAAACTGATTCGAGATGACGGAATGACACTTAATGCAACGTTCATTCTTTTTCTAATAACAAGGACACTATTTAGTAAAGTATTTATTTTTTGCTTAGTGTAGTGGTTTTAGTAATGTTCGCAAATCTTGAAAATATTTTGGTTTCTATATGCCTATAAAATTTCCTTAAAGGAGATTTTGTTTTTGAGTTGGTTCAAATTGAGTACCTTTCTTTTTAAACTCTAGTCGTCCACGTGAGCAATATGAGTAAACCCACACGAAAATATTTTAAGTCTCAAGAAATTTCAAATATCTGCAGAAGCTGACGTCCTAGATTTTATATACTATAATCGTCAAAATTTAACTAGCAGAGTGCAGGAAAGAGCGCGCTGCTTTAGAATAGAAACAGACATATACCGTGTCTCTCACCACATGCTTAACGCCCAATATCGTTTCAACATTGGCATCGGTGCGTATTGCAAGTCATTTTATGCATAGTATAAGATCTCTAAACTAAAGTTAAATTTTTGTCCGACTGTTGTCAAAACAGTTTCCCCATTGCATAAAATGCCCTTAATTTTTGCGTATCAACTCTCGATGTGGAGAAGCAACGGGCAATTGGCGTGCAATTGTTTGGTTTTAACTGTTTTTTGGTCAATTTGTTAACACCTATAATTTCATATTTATGGAAAATCAATGAGGGCGAAACCATGCCGTGTACTACAGCTGGAGTCTTTATATAATATGCTTAATAAAATAGTTTATTTTAGTCAAAAAAACAAATTATTAAGTTGAAGATCTACTTTATTAATTTCAGATAATTTCATTTTTTACAATCAAATAAATATTTATTTATGAGTATTAATTGTAGAGTTATTCAACAAAGTAAGCTTTACCATTCCAAACAAAGAGATTTTGCTTTGTCACTGATATCAGTTATTTTCAAGTCAAAGCTACACTTTTTGATAAGGAAGAAATATCCTAGCTAAATCGCTATTTGTTTCAAATATTTTTTTCTTAGGATCTAATAAATATTTCTTTGTTATTATTTAAAAGAATAATTCTTTTCTTCTCTTGTTTAGGCTCTTGTCCTCACTCGTTGTCCAATTTTCTACTAAGCTCGTCACCTCACTATCTTGTTCCTTTGTTTCTACTTATTTTTTGCTTATGCTGCCATTGCCTCTTTATCCCATTTGTATTTCTCCATTAATTACTATTTTCTTGTAGTTTACTTTGTCTTTATTTCCTTTTCTCCATTCTTTCCTCACAATGCTTTTTAATTCCTTTTGAATGAATCTTTCTTCTATTATTAAATCGTTGTCAATATATTTCTTTGTCTAAATGTGTTCGTAAATTGATTAATCAGATCCATTCACCGCAAAAACAACTAATTACCGGTCAGTAAATGGTAGATATACAAGTTTCGAAAAGTCCAGCCCTTATCGTAATGTAGCCGATAGTAGCTTAGAAGAGTGCATGCTAAATCGCCAGTAACCACCGGAGAGTTAATGTCAAACCTTAAAAAAAACTCCTTAGAGTGTTACTTCATGTGCATTAGAAACAGTTATTAGTTAATTCAAACCACTTTGAAGGTGTTTGTTTTTTCAATAACAAAATTACCCAATTACTCAGATAAATTGTGAATCATATGTTTGTTGGGCAATTCTAATGAGATAACACGTATGTTGCTATTTGAAGGTTTACGCTTTAACGGGTTCCAAATAGGTACCGCGACTGCTGATACTTAAATATGATTATATTGTTTACACAGTACATTTTTAAGTATATTGTTAGGCTGAAACACTGTTCAGTAATATAGCCAAAAATAGAAACTTAACACTGAGTACCAACGTTAACGTTTCGAATTTTTTTTATTACGTGCTTTACCGGTAAACATATTGTTGTACGTGTTAAAACATCCATACCTCAGCTATGTTACTCTCGTAAACCACATTTCTAATTATTATTACTTATTATTCCTTCATAACTGAATGCGTATTTATTGTCCAATTCAAATAAGTCATTGTAAACAAATATATGTTTACACGCAACAGATATTAAGAAATTTTAGGAAAAACCAATAAAGCTAAGGATATTTCTCAACGAGTAATAATTATCATTTTGGATTATAAATCTGCTTTACTTAATTGAATAATAAGTTATGAATCATTATCTCACAGAAACATGTTTTGTTAAAATACTTAATCAATACTTATCAAGCTTTATATACAACAGAAACCAGATCAATTACGAAAAGAAGCGTGGCGTTCATTCATATAAGGACGTCTAACTGTTTGTGGCTGATATGGTTCGTGCAGTAAATATTCGTTTCATGCTGATTAATTTCGTGCAGTTTCGAACTTTGCCCATACACAAACACTTATAAAGTGTGTATGGTATATAAATATCCTGTATGTTTTGGAACAAGACATGACAAGTATTTTGGAATAGAAGAAGTACAGTGTAACCTTTATTTAACGGATATCTGCCTAAAATCATGCCTCAACGTAATATAAGTAAAACTAATTTTCATTATAGTTTTCGTATGAAAAAGAAAAATAAGGATAATTCGATTTTTTGGAGTTGTATAAAGGAAAAAAAATCTGAAAAGTGTTGAGGCAACATCATCATGGAGAATAACAGAATAATTTGAGAAAGCTGTGTAAGCCCAGTGTTGCAGCGACAGAAGTGAAGCAGTGTATGTTCAATGCTAAAAAATGAGCTAGGGAAGACCATAATTATTTCCCGATATCAAAAATGTATTACAATGAGTTTGAAGAACTGTATAATCAAGTACTGGATTTAGTGACAGAAATACCAAATTTTTCTTCAGTGAAAAGTAGTTTGAATGATTGTAGAATGCACACGACATGCAGAGACATCTCGCTACAGTAACTTTTCTTGTATAATTGTTTAATATATTTAATCAAAAAATATACAATCACACTATAACAAGGATTACATATTAACAACAATAGATGTTGAAGTAACAAAATAGATTTTGTTAGGAAAATATTGAGCTAGCCAAAATTATAATTAATTCTACAAGAAAAACATAGTGAAAGCAATACATTATTTCGTTGTTTTTATCTTACTAACTTAACAAATCCAATAAGCACACAAGTGTTCTTCAAATGGGCATTAGTCAGAACTAAGCATTAAGCTAGCTAAAACCGCAATTAATTTAATTTATGTAGTTCAAATTATCTTTTTTTTTCTTCCTACTCTTTTATGCACAAAATTCTCGATTCATATAGTAGCTAAACCGGTGTAAAGGTAATAATAGATTTCCTTTCGGTAAAATTAACTTAATGTAATACAATTACGTTACGTAAAAAGTTAGTTCACAGAACATTGGAGAAAGTGGAAAATACATTATTGTTACAAAATAACGATAACATTCCCCAACCGTCCCAACTAAATGCACATGCCGCGGTAGACTTTATTTATTTTGACATCGTTCGTCGCCTTTAATCCCAAATTTTATTTCATATACGTGTTAAGGGATGTCCAGAGATCGTTTAAAAAAATATATATAAAAATGACAGTATTTTTGCTGCAATTTTTATAAACAATTAAATTTAATCGATCCGATTAAATGCAAGCGCCGGTCGCCGTAGACTATATTTATTTGTTTATAGAAATTGCCAAGTGCAAAAATATTGTCATTTTTATATTTTTTGAAATGATCTCTGGACATTCCTTAACACACCTGTGAATTTAAATAAAGCCTACCGCGGCGTGTGCATTTAGTTGGGGTGGTTAGGATTAGGAGTGTTAAAAGCATTGCTATTTTCTAACAATATCGTATTTTCCACTTTTTGCAATGTTCTGCGAACTAACTTTATTTACGTTAATTTTAACGAAAAAAAACTATTGCTAACTTCACACCGGTATAGTATCAAATTTATGGAATTTATTCTATTACAAAAAATGTCGTAAAAGAGGCTGCTCTTCTATTTCAGTCCAATAATAATGCATATTTGAAATAAATTGTACGTCAGGCACGGCGATATCCATTTGCAGGATGTATACAACTGACGGATACGATACACGGTAACAGCAGTACTGCATGCACTTTCGGAATGACCGCCTTTAGAGTAGCGTTAGCCGCGCTAGTCACAGTCTATTCTATTGTGTTTCACCATATAAATATAAAAACATTCTATTCATTCGTTCGCATTCAACATATTTGCTCATATGTCGCGAAATAGAATAGGCGGCGATTGCTGTTCTAATACAGGCGGTTATTTCGAAAGTCAACGACTGTACATACTGCTGTGTACTGATTGAATTAAATGAAAATGCAAAATGAATTTTTAGATGAAAAGAAAATAAAATATTAGCTAGCTCAACGAAATTTTTTTTTGAAAAAACGCAAAAGAACTAATAAACTCAGAGTTACACTCGCGAATTAAAACTTGAATCTAACCACGAAAAGTAAATTGTGAGTGAATGAAATCAAACTTTCTTAATTACCCGAAAAAATTGAAAAGGTTCAAAATAAAAATAAAAGAACAGAATTTTTTACCCAACAATCAAATTTATTTTTCAAAATGGGCTAAATTACAACTTGTGCAGAAAAAAAACCTTAAACTGATGGTTCTGGCCTAAAATAAAAACTGCACTTGACTCTAAATTAAAATAGAACAATGCTATTTCCTAATGCAAAGCAAAAGTTTTGTTTGTTCAGGAAGATAATCCTAAATATTTCAAATTCAATCCACGTGGTTTCAAATTAAAATAAATTAAATGCAAGAACAAAGCTTCTACTCACCCAACCGAGGTGATTGATAATTAAAAATTAAACAGCAAAATTGGAAAACAGAAAACTCTTTAAACTATAATGAGAAAAAATAAGCTGAAATGTATCTTCTCAAACAAAAATAATAATTGATCTTATATCTATAATGTGCTCACTTCAATATATTAACAATTATCACAATAAGAATTCCTTGATGGACTAAATTTTTACAGAGATCAAATTTCAATATTAATAGAATTACAAAATGGCAACAAAGATAAACAAAAATACGTCTACTCACGTCAATAGTCGAACAAGGAACTTCTTAACAAAACTCTACAATTGTTTTCCTTACGAAAATCCCTCTCTCAAAATCGGACAACGCAGTCGTATAAACAATACGCCAATATTGAATAGAATCCGCATTAAATCTACACTAGCAAACACTAGACAAATAGATGAATGCAATTAATTTTAAAAAACTTAACACTAAAATAATTAAAATGAAACAACAAACTCTTTAAATAAATTTATACAAACCAAAAATCATAATTGTGAAAATTTCTCGGTCAAATGAAATCAAACGAACGGAGTAATCATAACAACAAAACTATGCAACTTAACATATACTCAGCGGTAACGCGGGTTGTCTAACCACAGCAATACGTACTAGAGGCTCGTTGCATTTGCCAGTCCTGGCCCACCCGTCAGCCTGTTGGCAAAACTATCGATTCGCCCATTACCCGTCTGGTCCAACTGGTCTATACTAGGATATTTTTTATTATCTCGTGCAATTCGATATCGTTGATATTCACAGGGGGCCCATTATTATTATTGGCAACGTCGAACGTTACCATCAGTAAATTAATGTAATAATTTATAATATGTACTTATGGCGACCATTTTCAACACTACAGGTCTGCTATATATAACCAACCAATAGCTATTATTCATTTCATGCTTGTTGAGTTATATATACTACTTGCTTATTTTATTCAGTTTTTTTACAAAAAAATATTTACTATTTACTGGTATAATGTAGCTTTTTTCGATAAGCTACATCTTTTAGATGAGAAACAATCTAATCTAATAAAACGTCTAGAGCAAATGTTTTTTTCTTGTCTCCTTGATAAACCTTATCCAAACAAATAATAGGTATTTGTTTTAATTTCTATCTCTTACTCTTAGGGAGTTATGTCCATAGGAATGGGAAATTTCCGATTTTTAAAAATGTATTTAACAAAGCCAGTGTTTCTTCGCAGAAAAAAAATGCGTGGTACATATCTACGTACAATCTACATGTTCCAAAATTTCATAATGTTTTGAATTTTCGGGTACGGGATCTTTACTTATATTAACAATAAGTACCGTTTTACTGCTAGAAACAAACAATGTCACTTGCACTAAAAAGAACGCGTCAGTATACACCACTTGAACTAGTGCAGCCAGCCCACTGAACAAAATTCGGTAACAGAAATGTTTCAGAGATGAAGCATTGTTACTTTGAAACTTTAAGTGTAACATGGAGAAATGTTTTGTTTACCATACAGAACATGCGACATGTCGCCCTCAAACGCGTTTCAAACGAAATGTTGCGTTTGAGTACATTCGAGAAACATAACTGTAAAATATTTAAGAAACGTTTTTTAAACGTAATTATTTGAATCATTTGTGTATCATAGAGATAAAGCGTTGTTTGTCCATTATGAAATCTGACTATACTTACCATTTTCTGTAATTGTAGATTGAGAAAGTCGTATACACTTCATATTGGGCCAAAATGGACTTACGACACTTTGCCTCTGTGATACAGATTTCTAAGTAGTTATAGGTGTACGTTATACAAACGAAATTTGAATTGTATTATAAGGTTTTTATTAAATTTTTTTATTACAATTTATTTTGCCTGTCTAGTAGGTACAGGTAAATTGCCTCCAGAGATAAAGAGCAACTATTAATAATCGTCAAATTGCCTCCCACAATTGTTAGCTACCTGATGTACATGTGTAAATTGGCTCCCGGTTGATAAATAATAAAACAATATTGTTTGGAGCTTACGATTACTAAGGTTTGGGAGGCACTTTACCCATTTATAAGACCAATTAAATCCGACTATTTCTCCTACTACCCGTGGGGAGGCAATCTACCAATACCCTGTCTTAGTATACCGCAAACCAGGTTGTCTAAACCATATCTTCATAGTATCTTCAAAAATGACCTTCGACAATTGTATCTTTTTCTTACAGCAACTAAAAAAGTTAAAAGATTAATAAAGTATTAACAAGTCATAAAAGTTTTTTAACACACTCTGATACTACTACAGCTAGACAAATCGCTCGTGACAGTTGCGCAGTGGTAAAAAGGGCGGAGCTGAAGCATATATACTGTAAACCGGCCATCGTATACGCTCCCCACTCCAGTACAATGTGCGCACAATGACTCACTACTATCACGAGATATTGGTTGGACTGTACTTGCGCTGAATGTAACTTCGCTAACAAATCATTTTCCCAGCAAAAGATGAGTTGGGGTTATATAAGGTATATAAGCAGTTGACAGAAATTTTATGCGAGTCATAAATAAAGTATATATATACTAATATGCGTACCGAATTATCTCCTTCAGGTGTTTATGTCATTATGCTAATTGGAAAAAAAAGACATCTTTTCACTAGGTACCCAATTCGAACAGCCACAAACCTAATGTGGCCACAACAGCCAACAACAGGCAAACTCTACTCGTGCTACCGGTGCTCTCAAAGTTACGTGTTTGTGTACCATCTTTAACAAATTAAATGCGGATTGAAGCTACACAAATCTTCGATTATTCATGCAACCGAAACAACATATACTGCGTACCGAGCAATGAGTAATTCAGAAATGTTTGCAAATGATTTTTAATTACTATTTCATTGTACTGTAGCTTCGATTGCTTTAAGATTTGTGGAGAATACAATTAGATTCGCATTTTTAATTTGCTAAAGATGGTACACCCAATGCGCAGCTATTTACACAAAATACATTTCCTAAATGTACAACTAATTCTTTTTTTTTTTTTTAAAAGCGTTTCATATAAGTTACAAATGCATATGTATATATACAGAGTGTATCAAATAAAAAAGTAAATTTTGCCTGGGTGTTAACTACACGACATATAAAGCACAAACGCGCCGGATTTCATCATTAAAAAATTAAAAAAAGTAAAATTTAGAGCCAAAAATTCTTTAGTCCGGGCCTGATGCAAGGAAATGTCATGTTAAGCACCCGCTAAACGTGGTATTATGTATAAATACATTGCACTCATTTAGTATTATTCTTATAGTATGCCGTAAGTTCATTTAACGTCATTCTGAATAAATAAAGGCCAATCGGCCAGTGTGTCCTTGTAAAAATAGCAAAACTGAGGCATTTTAAATTTCTTCTTTTTATAAAATAAGCATTCCTCATTTGTTAAGAGCATTCTACGTAAGTCTACAAAGTATTATTTTTAATATCCTGATAAGGCGTTCGAATTTCACCGGATATGCGACTTCAATAGTTACAAAAAACTTAAATATTTTTCTTTTGCTTTGTCGAATCGAGAGTTAGTTGTTAATAAACGGTACCACATGAATCTGAGTTATTTCTTTTGGATTTATTTAATCAAATAACGCAAAATGAATTGAATCGAATTACACAGAAATAAATGTAGATACAGAAAATTTACAAACCCGCCTTTTTACTATGATATCGCGCGAAAATGAATCTATACATTCCCGCGCTTTTGCCGATGCATCAAGCTTCGATTTTCTTTATATGAAATCATGATGGTCCTGAAAAGGATCGTTTTTTCGAGACGGGAAGAATTTAAATAAAATGTTTGAAGTGGCTTGCACTCCAAGCGGCGATCCACACAAAACTAACAGCGGTAATGGCTGAATGATAGTGGTATGTGGGGGTATACTCGGAACAGCATTTAGGTTGGGCACAGGTGCGGTTCTAGCCCACGGCATTTACAAAATATTTTTTTTCTCGTTAACGCTTACAGATAGACAGCCTGTGCATTAAGACTTTTTGATCGTATATGATTACAGCTGCTGCATATTATTATATTTACCTCTATATCTGATACATCCTGTATATGTGATTTCGAGTAAACTTATTCGTAAGTGGCGTTGTTATGAAAGTTATTTCATCCTTATGCACAAATGCGGTTTTTCAAAGGCAACAGGCTTTTGATATTCCCTAGACTTACGTAGGTTAAGCATAGTTCAAAAAGTTTAATTATCCTAGGTATTAATATTTTATATGAATGAAATAAAAGATGATTTATTTTCGTTACCTACCTGTATTACCAAAATAATGTGAAACCCGTGTCTAAGAAGCTTCCCGTTGATAACAGTCTAAGCTTTTACTTAAATTATAAAATCATGGAAGAATTTTTACTTTGCTGAATATTAAATTTTATCGTCAATTTTGTGTACCCTTTTTATTACCTTTAACCAACAGAACTCTCATTAAGTAAATTTACTGTTTTAGTGTCTTAATAAAAAAATAAGTTGTATTAATATTCATCATAAATCAATTATTTAATATAACACTTGGAAGGTAGATAAACCGATTAAGTCAAACATGGGTAATGAACAGTCTACAGAGCCAATTCCAGGTTTTTGGATAAAAAGGACCTGTTTACAAACGATTCAAAAGCGCTTCGTAGGAGAGGCCTTTCGGAGCCACAAACATTGTGGATAACCCTGCTAATATAGTTACTTAATTATAAATCGTGTATAAATATGACAACACTAAACTTGTAAATATTGAATAAATTACCTTAAATCAGAGACTTGATTTTAAAATATTCCAACAATATTTTGGAAATGCTCATTGAACCACTCCCATTTGCTCTGTACGATAGTCAACTCCTTTCACCCTAGTTTTACAATTTTGTCTCCTCTGGGATATTAAAATTTTACGGTTCTTACCATTTTTACTTTGTTTTAGATTTGTGACACTTTATTTGTTTAATTTTGAACAACTTGAAAAAGGTCGACGTTCGGGCGAAATGTCGCTGGAATAAACGTGATAACAGATAGAAATAAAAAAATTGCTCAGTTAGGCGAAATTTTTCTTTTATGATCATCATCTGAGGAGGGTTCCTTCGATTAATATTTTGAAAATTAAATTGTTAGTATTCAAATCTTTTTAAGTATACATTGGAAAATTCTTTATCTTTGAAATAATGTCTGCATTTCTCTAGTAAATACTTGCTTTAATCTACTTATTTTCTTTAACAACTAAGTCCCTCATTTATTCTTATATCTAGTCCTCTTAATTATGTATACTGAAAATACAAGAAAACAAGTACAGCAGCATAAGCGTTAATGAACAAATGTTATTTTGGTTGGTGTTTGGATACATTATCTCTTAAAGGTTTCGCTAAAATACAGTAATAAACTTCCTTTGTTTATTCAATATTTCACAGTGCTGTGAATTTATAGAACAGTGTGTTTTTGACAAGATTTCAAGGAATGTTTGCAATTGTAGATAATATCCATTCCTCAATACTCAAACATCCGCATACCGTTGGTTAAAATAATTTGTTTGATATACAGTTTAATAATTTATTATTCATTTTCCGCTTCTTTATTTTATCTATAATCGTTTAAGTCTCTATTGTTGTAGATATCTACAAATAAAATATATTGTATGTAAAACTATGTGGAAAATAAAAGACAGTGTGACAAAGTGTAAGACATACTTAATTGTCATTTGTGTTTAATTTTTTAAGAATGTACTAAAAGCTTTAGAATCTTGCACACTTAAGTAAGAGAAAAAAATCCGAATTATGAACATATAATTTACAAAAACGCTCATCTATATTGGTTCCTCACTTTCTAGAAGACGATATTTACGATCTAAAAACCTCATCTATTAGACACTTTCACATACGCGAAATGCGCGACTGTTCGCACACATATTTCTCTGGTATTATTATGACAAGCTATTTTAAGCTGTTTTAATGAGGTTTACAATACGTAAACCTTATGGTATTAATAATTTCAATTTTGTAAAAATTTAATGTAATTTTCATGTTTCAAATAATTAGAAAGTACTTAAGTTACTTAAACGCACAAAATTTAGAGTAAAGTTTTTTATAATTGTAATACTTACCACAGGGTGTAAAAAATTAAAACTAATCACATAAGAACTTTAAGTGGTTCAGTTAAACTTCGTTAATCTAAACAGAACATCATATTTTTTAACTTACCGACAAATGTACTTTTCAATTATCTATCGAATGGGCTTAAGGTTATGTCTTCTCGTTTTTGCAGAATACATCAAATAATCGTTTTTTTGTACCATTTGATGTTTTTTTAAATAAAAGTTCTCTTCATTTCAACTAAGCAATACAATAACGATATTTCAATGATAATGAATAATGATCTAAGCTTCTACAATTACAAAAAGAAAAAGCGACTATAGCAAAAACAGATTTTGGAGACTAAAGTGGCAGACTAAATTAATTATCTGACATTTCTTAATGTCAAAATTTCAACCCCAGCCCTCGTTGCTATTAAGAAATGTCAGCAAAAAACATTCAAAATATTTTTTTTAAATTTTGTAATTTTGGAAATTACGTACCATGCACAGGAAGCTTGGGAGGTGATGCAATTTCACTATCTGCAAAATGTATATTGCTATCATATACAGCACATTTCGGTATTCATACTTTAGGATTAACTTACCATGTAAACATATATTATTATTACTTTTTCTTTTTATATTAAATGCATGTTCATCATCCGATGTGGTATCAGTATCCTCAAGTATAGGAGGATTCGAGTTCTCCAATATTTTGGTTGATTTCTTTCATTTTCTTTTCCCTCTACCCATATCCTTCTCCGATTCAGAACTATACATATATCTTTGTCCTTTCCGCCAAGCTTCGTCAAAAGCGGCTGTAACAAATATGAAGTTAAAATAAATGTATACCTACCTACTTTATTGGTAATTACAGAAACTGAAACAATGTCAGATTAGTTAGATTAATCAGTAATGCAGTTAATTTATGTTTATTTAATTTTCGGATTAGTTAATCTTCACACTTTATCAAAAGAATAATTGTGATTAAAATACCCTAGGAACAGTATCAAATAATTGAAATATATGTCACGCAGAACTTGATTTATCAAGTTTTCAGTAAATTGAAGTCATTGAAATTTTATTTTCCACACTGTATATAGATCACATTGCATTGTGTAGTTAATTGAGCAGCAAATTGCGTCCGCGTACTAAAGACGGCACTATCAAGATATACTCTGTACTAAGTTTGACGATCGTCAAACGGGAATGAGAGGTGACTCTGCACCGCGGACGCAATTTCGCAGTTCTGGTAATAAAGTCAAAGGCTATCGTACATAAAATTACAAATCTATCAAACATCTCTGAAAGTATCGACAGAGCTCGTAGGATTCTCTTTTTTCTTGCTCACCTCGTATCTATTGTTCGCTCACTTCTTTCTGTGACCGGTTACATATCTTAGAGAATTGTTGTTTAACCGAAACAACCCTCTCCTAATAGCCAAATTTAAATTTCGCGCCACTATTTTTAGTAAATTTAACGTAAAGGCATTAAAATTACTATTAATGTAGTACAAGATGGTGGGTAATTTTATGTTTTAACGTTGAAGTTACTATGAATAATCGCGGGAAATTAAAATTTGGCCATTAAGGTATAAGTTGAAACGATCTGCCATCTCAAAAGCATTCATACTAAATGTTAATGGAGGTTATGATGTATCTTATTTGTTATGTTAACGTCGACGTTAAAACACTTTTTAACGGTTCTTCCGTACTGTAACCATAGGAAAATCCATTAAAGTGCGTTAACGTTGACGTTAACATAACAAATAAGATACATCAATACTCCCCATTTGCCGTTTCAGCGACATTAAAACGATTAAGTCGTCTATACGAATCGAATAAGAATCAATGCACGTCAAAATGGCGTACATCAACTACCACACAACTATCCACAGTTTATAAGTCCATAGACTATTGTATAATATAATATAATATAATAATTGGCACTGCTGTTAGTCAAGATACCATAAGAAGAAGATTTCGTACTCAAAATTTACGACCTCGGGCAGCAGCTACTGGTCCCAGATTATCTGCAAACCACCGAAGAAACAGATTGGCTTTTGCAAGAAGGCATGTGGATTGGGAAATCCATCATTGGGAGCAGGTGTTATTTACGGATGAGTCACGGTTTTGCCTTGTAAGTTCTGATCGTCGTCCAAGAGTGTACAGAAGGCCAAATGAAAGATATTCCGCATGTAACATTCGAGAAACCACATTATACGGAGGCGGTTCAGTAATGGTATGGGGTGGAATATCTTTAACAGTTCGCACGGAACTTTTTATCGTTGATGGTGGACGTCTGAATTCTGAACGATACATAACAGACATTTTAGAACCTTTTGCACCTTACATTGGCGATGGGTTCATTCTTATGCAGGATAATGCGAGGCCACATGCGGCACATATTGTTACTGAATATTTAAATTACGTTAATATTCAAATCCTCGAGTGGCCAGCCTGTAGTCCAGACCTGAACTCAATCGAGCATCTTTGGGACATAATGGGACGGAGGATTAGAAGTCAGCATCCACAACCTAACAGCTTAGACGAGCTGCGACAAGTCTTATTCGCGTATGGGACGATACCCTCAAGGAAACCATTCAGATCTCTAATTGAAAGTATGCCACGACGATGTCAGGCTACATAACAGCCAGAGGTGGTAACACTAGTTACTGATAACCTAAATACGGTTCAAAAGAGTTATCTTGTGTTCGTAATAATAATGATCATTTTACATGATTTGTTAAAGAAGTCATATTTTCAGTTTTTGTTTATTTCCTACAATTCATTTAAGTCAAACTTATTGTTATTATCGAAATAATTCTGTTTGTGTATTCTATTCTTAATATGTTTTTCAAAATGTATGATAATTTTGACTGTAATTATAATAAATCGAAATATATAAGTGGTGCGTTAATTTTGCGGTTAAGTGTAGTAATTGTGTCTACAGGTGAGATAGGACGATTATAGCTACATGTAAATATAACAAAAATAATGTTTTATGCTACTTACCAACGTACTACCACTCAACACACGTACTCCCACAATCTAGGCGACGGCCATATTGAGCCATATAAAAAGGGTTGACGCATGATACAAGAAAATAAGGTATGCTCATCTGAAAACCAAAACTCGTCTTTTTCGCGCATTGGCCCTCAGATACGTCATCACTCGGCTGTCGCCATTGTTGTTGATGTATTTACCAAATTACTATATTTATTTTAACAAGTTTCAGTTTATTTTTACATCGATTAGAACACTTTATTTAGTTTTTATTTAATGTTTTGTGTCCTCTTATGCTTGTAGTAGTTTCGATTTACGTGTATAGTGATTTTAGTTACGTGTTATAAATTCGTTTTAGGTTTTGTGTGGATAAACTGTGTATAAACGTTGTAGTGGAAATTCTTGAGTGACTTTCATTCGTTTGAGGGAGTAGAATAAGAAGAATTTGTAAAAAAAGAAAAATAAAACACTGCACTTACAATCATTTCTTTTTTTTATCTGCATTTTTTTTATTCCAACACTGTCTGCATTAATGTTTGTACCAGACTAATAGATATTTCATTTGCCATTAAAAAAAAATATGAACCACTTACAATTTGTGAAATGTTAGTACGTGTAAGTACAAAGTATGAAGGTAAGAGCTGAAGAAGTGTATGTCCAATTAAAGTAAAGCTTGTAACTATTAATGCTTATTTGCTTCATTGCACTAAAAAAGCAAACATAAAATGTTATACAAAAGGCAAAAAATACTTTACATCAACAGAATCGCTCATCACAAAGCAATAACGATTTTACATTCAATTGAAAATTACATTTAAAAATGTGAATTTTCTTTCAATGCAAATTTGATTGATGCAAAAAAAACAGTTTTATTGATTTTAAGAGGATAGATTTAAAAAAAAATGGGAGTTTTCTTTACGTTGGTAATATCTATTAAATTCTTGGATTGGTAGGACCGTATGGCCCTCAAATACGTCACATCTAGATGGTGAACGGTGAACCTACATCTCAACTAGGGTGTGAACCTGAGGTTCTGTACCCTTTCATCTCTGATAAGAGCGGCACGATCACGCCGCTGGGGGTGGGTGTTCGGAAGTAACTTGAAAAGTTACTCTGCAGGGGAGGTTGGTGATCGTCATTTGTAAATCTAGACCGAACCTAACTTTGAAATTGTGATTTTTGAAGTTTTACCTCGTGATAAGGTATTAACAGGCGGTCGTCAGGGTTTTATTAAACGTTAGATGTTACTCTAAGAAAACATCTAGACGTCTCACATCTAGATGCGCAAGAGCATACCTTATATTCTTGTATCATGGGTTGACGGGTAATTTAAAGGAGAAAGGGAAAAACATTGTGTCAATGACAAAGTATTTCGTTGCTGAAACGTATGTAGTAAGTTAGTTGCCAACTTGTTGCGAACGATCATTTTAAAAACGTTTCTTGAATACAACTGCAAAGAAAAACATTATTGTAACGTGTTAGCAATGTTAAAAAACGCACATTGCTGTAACTTTTAAATTAGCAACGTTGCCAATGTTTTAGTAACGTTTCTTGTTTAGTGGGTATTTGCTGATAGATTAAATAATACAGCGTTGTATTTAAATTAATGAAATTATACCCACGTAAAGTTCTTACCTCATTATAGTTAAGTTACTTAAGTTTATTATAACTAGGTTATAAAATATAGTTCATTATTACACTTCACTATAAATTTCGCATACATAACTTAAATGCTTCTTATTAAGTATTTGAAACATGAAAATTAGGTTAGAAGTTTTCATATTATTTGAAAACTTTAAGGTTTATTATAAACCTTATTAAAATATACACTTATTTTGAACGGAGAATCCAAAAATGCAATAATATACAGCAGGTTCCACCAGTGATGGTAGCATAGGGGAAATTTCCTTACATGCAGGAAAAAACAACTTTTTTTATGTGTAGGGAAAATCGGAGGGAAATATCGCTGGCCGAATATTGTAAGAAAAAAATAAAATCTAGGTTTATTTAAAGTTTCATTAAAATGGTGGCACCACATAAGGTTGTATTCTGCAATTGAAGATATCCGGTGATATTGATCAACGTAACCTATAGTTGGTATCATAGGTTGGTAGTTTGAGTAAGGTTTTAGGTTAGGTTAAAATATTTTCAATTCTCTTTGAGTTATCTGTGTCTGTGATTGAAATAAATTAAATGGCAAATGTTTGTCGTATTAACAGTGATAACAGTAGCGAAAATGCGGACTCAACCAAGGCAAGGAAATACAACTATCGTAAAAAGAGTTTTGTGAAGTTTTGTGAAGCTTCATTAAGCAACGAGGCCTTTCTACACCTACCTCTACGCGAGATACCAAGAATTAGCGACGAATGTGAATCTTTTCTTTTCTACCCTCATAAATAAATCAAACAGGAGTGCTGCAGACGTGCCGCTTCCCTATTCAATAAGTTACTTTAATATTTTTTCATATTTCTGTGCAACGCTAGATGATTCAAGTATTCCATATCGATAACACGCAATGTGCTCTTTGAATCTGGTGCTGATCGAACGCTTTGTTTGTCCAATATATCACACAGACAGATATTAAAAGATGACAAACAAAAGAGAGATGAATTTGAATTATATGTGTCTTTCCTACACATGCACGATTAAGAACATTTGAGACATAGTAGCCTTTTATTTTTACATTTCTATAAATTTATGTGTATTGTATATTTATAACACTGCGTAGGCTTTCACGGCCGGTGTAACTATAACTAACAGCTTCTTGCGGGTTTCGCCGTGTGTCAAAACTTTCGCTCGACGTTTCGCTGTTCATACTGACAGCTTCTTCAGGATAACTGAACTGATTCTCCATGGTCCGACATTCTTCTTATATACGCCCCTGGTGCGTCCAACCGTGAAGTTTCCGCTCCATTGACCGTGACGGTTCGTAGTAGGCTCTTCCACGTGTTGCTAAGGTGGTACCCTTCTTCTCTGTTAACGGTTTTATTCTTCTCTATTTCTATGGCTTCCCTGATGAGTCTTTTCCGTAGTTCTTGGTGGTAGTTATTACTTTTACATTCTTGAAATCCATTTTGTGTCCGGTGTCGTGCATGTGTTCTGCCACCGCTGATTGATCGGTCCTTCTTAATCTTGCATCCCTCTCATGTTCTTTTATTCTTATGTCGATGGCTCTTCCTGTTTGTCCGACGTAGCACTGTCCGCATTGGCATGTTATCTTGTAGATACCTTCTGTGCGCCCCTTGGGTATCTTATCTTTGCGGTCGGTAGATACTGCTGGATCGACGTTGCAGTCCCGAAGCGTACTTGTACGTTACGTTTCTTCAAAATTCGGCCTACTTTTTCGGTGACTCCTGCTATGTAAGGTAAACACGCCATCCCTCTTCGTGGTTCTGTAGTTGTCTCCAGTGTCGTCTTCTTCTTAGTGGCTCTCCTTATGTCGATGTCAGTGTAACCATTCTTCTTTAGTGCTTTCTCCAAATGTATCTTTTCACTGGTAAGATGTTGTTCGTCACTGATGGTTTCGGCTCTGGATAGCAATGTTGTTATCAATTAATGTCTTCTTCTGCATCGGATGATGGTGAGATCTTGCATGCAGATATCTATCGGTGTGCGTCTTCTTTCTAAATACTGCGTGCTGTAGCATTCCCTCTTTTGTTTTCTTGACCATAACATCCAGGAAAGGGAGATTTCCATTTTGTCTTTCTCCATGGTAAACTGGATGGCTGGGTGCTGTGAGTTTATGTGTTCCAAGAACTGTTGTAGTTTTTCTTCTCCGTGTTGCCATATTACAAAAGTATCGTCGACATATCGCAGCCAACACTTGGGTTTCATATCGCTGGAACTTAGGGCTTCTTCAAATGTTTCATAAACAAGTTGGCTATTACTGGTGATAAAGGCTTCCCTTGCTGTTCCGTTCTTCTGCTCGTAGTATTTTCCTTCATACAAAAAGTATGTCGTGGATAAGCACAGTTTCACTAATTCAATGATGTCTTCTTGTAGTCCAAGTTCTGGAAGTAAGGCCAGTGCGTCCTCCGTGGGTATGTTAGTGAATAGCGATATAATGTCGAAACTTACTAAAACGTCTGTAGGTTCTGTCTTTAGCGTAGACAGAATATCCACGAAATGTTTCGAATTCTTCACATACGTTGCAGTTTGTCCGGTATATGGCTTTAGTAGGTTAGCTAAAAGCCCTAAGTTCCAGCGATATGAAACCCAAGTGTTGGCTGCGATATGTCGACGATACCTTTGTAATATGGCAACACGGAGAAGAAAAACTACAACAGTTCTTGGAACACATAAACTCGCAGCACCCAGCCATAAAGTTTACCATGGAGAAAGAACAAAATGGAAATCTCCCTTTCCTGGATGTTATGGTTAAGAAAACAAAAGAGGGAATGCTACAGCACGCAGTATTTAAAAAGAAGACGCACACCGATAGATATCTGCATGCAAGATCTCACCATCATCCGATGCAGAAGAAGACATTAATACAAACATTGCTATCCAGAGCCGAAACCATCAGTGACGAACAACATCTTACCAGTGAAAAGATACATTTGAGAAAGCACTAAAGAAGAATGGTTACACTGACATCGACATAAGGAGAGCCACTAAGAAGAAGACGACACTGGAGACAACTACAGAACCACGAAGAGGGATGGCGTGTTTACCTTACATAGCAGGAGTCACCAAAAAGTAGGCCGAATTTTGAAGAAACGTAACGTACAAGTACGCTTCGGGACTGCAACGTCGATCCAGCAGTATCTACCGACCGCAAAAGATAAGATACCCAAGGGGCGCACAGAAGGTATCTACAAGATAACAGCCAATGCGGACAGTGCTACGTCGGACAACAGGAAGAGACCATCGACATAAGAATAAAGAACATGAGAGGGATGCAAGATTAAGAAGGACCGATCAATCAGCGGTGGCAGAACACATGCACGACACCGGACACAAATGGATTTCAAGAATGTAAAAGTAATAACTACCACCAAGAACTACGGAAAAAGACTCATCAGGGAAGCCATAGAAATAGAGAAGAATAAAACCGTTAACAGAGAAGAAGGGTACCACCTTAGCAACACGTGGAAGAGCCTACTACGAACCGTCACGGTCAATGGAGCGGAAACTTCACGGTTGGACGCACCAGGGGCGTATATAAGAAGAATGTCGGACCATGGAGAATCAGTTCAGTTATCCTGAAGAAGCTGTCAGTATGAACAGCGAAACGTCGAGCGAAAGTTTTGACACACGGCGAAACCCGCAAGAAGCTGTTAGTTATTGTATATTTATGTATTTGATTTCCACTTAAATAATTACTAAAACTTGGAAAAGGCGGATGCCCGCCGAAAAGTAGCTGTTAGGTAGAAACGGTTCAGATACAGTGAAGAATAAAGAATTTGCTCAATAAGCCGTTTTGTTTCTATTTATTAAAGAAATACAGAACGTTTCTAAGACATTAAACGTAATTTCGTTTTGTAGATTAGAAAACCCATTTACCATTAGTAAGTATTTTTAAAAATATTGGTTAGGATTAAGATAACAGCTTTATAAAATTTTAGGTAAGATCATATGATTATAGATCACATGTAAAAAGCATAACCATAAGAAGGTTTGAAATTGCAAGTATAATAGTTAGTTAATAGCATATCACCAGAGAAAACTTATGAATTAATTAATAAATTTATTTATAATTACAAAGAATTTCAAATACTAAAGGTCAGCTGGCATGCTGAACTAAGCTGCCTCTGCACAACCTTTGAAGCTAGGGCAGATAGTGCAGTGAACTGCTGCACTGAATACCGATGTACTGCTAAAAAGAACGGCATGTCTGACGTCAATCTGACGTTACTTGCACTAAAAAGAACACTTTAGTGTACACTACTTGAACTAGTGCAGCCAGTTCAGTTAAAAAGAACAAAGCTTATGCCCAGATTGATGTACTTATATTTTTTTTGTTTTACTTTATTTATACTTTTACCTAGAATTCACAACTTTTATTGTAATTTTTGTTTATAGGCAGCCGATTATTGAACTGATTAAACAACTTTAATAATGTATTTAAATTTCTAGGTTGAATTTCGCAAAACCGCATTCCGGACACCACTTAACCCATTGTTATATTATTCAATGTATGCTGCAAACCTCTCTTTTTTGTATGTAATGTTACCTTGTCTACTTTAATCCACAAATATTAACTAAATTCAATGTTTCAAGAAATTAAATTGAAAGTATATAATCAAAAAAATAAAAAATGATACACCCAAAAAACAATAATAAAAACGTGTTTTCTTAATTACCGTTGGTGCATATATGTAGTGTTATTTGTAATGCAGTATGATGACCACAGATGATGACTGACGAACAGATAATGTAAGTAGTACTTGTTCTGCCATCTGTTGAGATAATTTTAACTAAGAAGGCATATTCACAACGCTAATTGATTTATTATTCATTTATAATTTAAATTAAAACATTAGTTAATATAGATTATTTTATTGTTACATTTGAAATTCTGTCAGTTGTTAGTAAATATTTATAGTAAAGATATGGGTAAATTATCTCAAGTACGTTTATTATGTATAGTAAGTGATTGATACGCGTAAATGTTATTAAGTTTATATGTACTGGATGGTTATCATGTAAAGATAATAAATAATATGAATATGTACATGCAATAGCTAATATAATATTTACCAATGTTTAATATAAAAGAATCTTCCTTTTAGCTTCATAGAAATTATGCAACCAATTACTCACTCGCATATCCAGGCCCAGTAAATTCTAGGATCTCTATAACCCAGCGTTCCTAATATAATAAAACTTTTAATATGCATACAGCTCTGTATATAGAATTGCATATCTCCGGCTAACTATTGTTAATTAGTATTTTCTGTTTTTATTGCTCTGGCTTTATGAATTACTACACTATCAGAGAATTTATAGAGATCTTTATTATTACCACTAATGTAAGGCTGATTCATATTCAATCCCCCTAATTTTGTGTTTGTTATAAACCTGAAGAAAAATAGACTTGAAACACAGAGCGCTGCAGATATTTTAAAAAACGAAACAAGAAATTATTTCCATCTTGTGTTCTAACAACTTTATTTTCCTTTGCAGAGAAAAGGTAAAAACACATCTTTAGGGCCATTTGCGATGTAATGACGTATGAGTACTTGAATTTTTATACTAAGTTTCGTCTTCTTTTGGTTATCAACAACTTTATTATTTATTGTACGCGCTATGTTGTATTTTGATAGCAACACAAAGCGTTTCTCTTTTTTCTGATACCAACCATGTGTAATATGTTAACAAAAATGTTCCTGTTAGATCCGCTTTCATAATTCTAAACATGCATAAATATCTAATTCTAACTAGATTAGATTAGATTAGGATTGGAGTGGCCTACGGACTGTTTCACCATGACCTTTTATCCATTGTGATCCCCTTTATTCCTAGAAGACGTTCTCTAATTTTGTCCTCTTAATCAGGTTTATCATCTTTATGAGCGGCTTCTTTGTGTAGCTGCTAGCTGTAGGGTTCTCCACGCCCATTACTAGAAAGCTTGTCCTCGTCAGGCCTTCACATTGCTACAGTACATGAACTGGTGTTCCTTCCTCCTCTTGGCAGAATCTGCCTATGTTGTACATATGCCTATTTAGTCTACAGTGACCAGTTAGCAGACCTACTATCATTTTCGATGGTTATGTCCAAATTGAGTTAATAATTAATGATAAAGAACAACAACTGGAGAATTGCAGCAACCTTAGCGTGGAATATCGCTGTGTCTTTGATGAAGCTTGGCGAAAAAACCTTTTTAGACTTCTTTGCGTAAATCCCAGCTCTAACACCGTAATCCGTTTGAAAGCCGTCTGTATACCAGTTTGAGGCTTATCGGTACTTCGCTATGCATAAGTCTATGCGCTGTAGACCTGGCAGTTCCTTGTATGTAAATATGTAGCGATGGCAGGTTTAGAATTACTTCCATTGCAGTGGTAGTGATTGATCTCATCGCACCCGCGGCGCACAGGCATGTCAGTCTTTATACGTCACTTAGCGTTTTAGCCGCCCCCATCTGCCGCACTTTTGGCCACCATACTATAGTTCCGTACGTTATCATTGGTCTAATTATCCTTGTGTATAACCACAGAGTCATCTTGGGGCTAAGTTCCCAATTTCTTCCACACAGCCACCTGCCTCTACCTAGGGTGATAGTTTTGTTTGGTATTCTGGATATGTGGGTTCCATGCATGTCTTTCATTAAACTACACCTCCGGATATTTCGCCTCTTTGACATATGGAATCCTTTCGCCTCCTATCACTAGCTGTTGTAGGCCTTCTAGCGTTCTTTTTCTTGTGAACGTGACAACTTGTGTTTTGTGAGCATTGATTGATAGTCGCTCTTGTTTACACCAATTGTCAACCGCATTTAAGGCGGTTTGCATATGCTCCCCCAGAACCTTTAGAAACCGCTCTCTAACGACTATTATGAGGTCGCCAGCATATCAAAAAATCCCAACTAGCGCACATATTTCGTCAGATTGAAAATTTTTATGTTTAGCCTTTCTAAATTTTAAGCCAAAATACATAGCTACTAATTACTGCATCAAATAATTCTTAAAAAAGCATATGAAATTCATATTTTTATAAGGAACGTGAATGAGGCGTATTGGCAATTGCTTGTATATTAAAATAACTATCTTCCAGGAACCAAATAAGATGTTCTTTGTTAATTCTTTTCATCTTCAATATAAATGATACTCCTTAGCATTTTTATCACTCATAAGCACCGATTAGGGAAATATGGAACCAGTTACCAAAAGTTCTATGCCGCCATGAATAAATATTTACTCGAGTATAGGAAAATGCATCACGGGAAAAAATTATATGTGAGGCTATTTGCATGATTCACTTGCCAATCATGTTGGTTGCCAACCTCATCCAATTTGTAAAATTTTATCAATGTTTACCTCCAAAAATATAGGAAAATACTAAAATACCTAAGTAATTAGGTAGAGAAAAATAGTTTAAATTAGAAGCAATTAGTATTGACAGCCGTGACTCTGTGGTATTTAAGAAATTCAACACGTAAATTATATAAAAGGTTTCAAAATTACTAGGTATACCAATTAAAAAATGAATAAATGAAATTTGATTTTAAGGCATTATAGTAAAGTTTGAATTTAATAAAAAAAACTTACATTGTGCTAAGCATATATGGCATAAGTAGCAGGGTGTAATCATATTTTCTTTTGTGTTATCATTCGAAATGAATTCTCCTACATACAATTTATTCACTATTAGACACAAAATCCTCTAATATTTTATAATATAAGATAAATTGATGTAATGTTTCCTGTACAGCGTGCTTGCAGACGTAACTTTTACTTTTCTAAATATGAACCTAATTTGTAGTAATTTTAAAACAACATATTCTAGAAATACCTCAAAAAGTTTTCCAACTGCATATAATTTGAATACTTTTCTATTTAAGTGTGGCCTCTAAAATCTAGACACCTTTTGATGGTACAAGAAGCCCCCAAAAGAAATATGTATACTAAGAGAGCATTTGTGCGAAATGAAAAAATCATTTTTGACTTATTTTTTTACAAACAACACTAAACTGTCTTCATAAATGCAAGCCGCCCGCCAAAGTACTCCAGTACCGCATGTATCAATTCTTTCGTGGGGATTTTTAAAATTTTTTTAATCACAAATGTAAAAGCTACAATATTTATGAAATAAGGCATGTGGTACAGATGAAATACCATCTTCTATCTTTCCAACCTTTTCAAAGTCACATTTCTTTCAAATAGTGGTATCACCATGGCAAAAGGTTGAAACACAAAGTCGGTTGACAGATTTTAGTTACCTATATTAAAAACTTAGAGTTTTGTCTTGTACGATACAGTTACTATTGGTTTCAATCTAAACCATTTTTCTTTCTTAAATCTAAAAATACCAACAATAATTACTGTATAATATGGTGTAAAAACATTTATGTAAGGAATAAATTTAATGAGAAATAGTTTTTTTCTCATTAAAATTTAAGTGTATCTGAATTTAAATTAAATTGATAAATAAAATAAAGTTTAATATGCTTATCTAGGAATTACATACATTAATTGATCTAAAGTGAATGTGTACAAATGATATCTGTAATAAGCTTTGGTGCTTTTGGAATTATTAAAGAAAAAAAAACATGCTTTTGAACGTCTTTCGATACTGATCTTTTACAAATTGAAATAGTTTCGTTCTTTTTGTTGGTTTGCTGAGTAAATGTTACTTTTTCTGGAAGAATTAATATAGTTAAAGGCTAAAAATGGTATTTTGTTTGTGTTATGTATTTATCTAAATAGAATAATTTTTATATTTAAGTGACCTGCTTATTCACAATTTTAACAGAAAAGTTTGGTGTTTTGCTTTTGTTTAAAACGTTTAATTTATAATTTTAGGATTTACTAAATATTTTACAAAAAAATTAAACAACTTTGAGGAATGATTTACTAAAAATAAATTGTATCTTGATAAAAATAAAACATCGTTTATTAATTTTACATCTGGAATTAATAAACATAATGAAAGTTATTTATTTCATGTTGATAATAAATCTATTAAACAAGTTGTACATACAAAATTCCTAGGACTATTTTTAGAAAACAGTTAAGTTGAGAAACGCATGTCTCCTAACTGGAAACTAAATTGTCGCCTATATATTATTCTGTATATCGTTTGAGAGATCTTGTGGAAAAGAAAATATTGTTATCTTTTTATTATTCACATTTCGAATCCAGACTTAAGTATGGGTTATTGTTTTGGGGGGCATCGTCATTTATCCATAGAATTTTTGTCTTACAGAAAATGGCTGTCAGGAATTTAGTTGGTGTGAATAGGCGTGTAGGTCTATATTTAGATCTTTACATATTTTAACGCGTCCATTTCTATATATCTTTGAAATTCTAATTTATGTTAAATGTAATGAAAATACTTTCATAAAAAAAAAACAGTTCATGTCATAGTTATTACACTAGATATGGAGAGATGCTTTGCGCTCCTCTCCATCATTTATCGTATGAACGATCTCTAAACTATATGGGTATAAAATTATATAATGCGTTTCCTAATGAAATTAAATGTACAAAAGCTTGGCTGTTTTTAAAAATAAATTAAAAATGTTATTGATAGAAAATGTATTTTAGTCATGCCAGGAATATTTAAACCATAGTGGCCATTGATTATAAGTTGTTTACTTTTGGATTAAACATGTATTATTCATTAAGTAATTAATTTGTAAGGTATGCATAGTGCACTTAATATCTAACCTTAATTTAAGTTTGTCTTCTTCCTTTGTGATTTGTCTTATACCTTTCGGTCTAATAGACAATAAATTATTATTATTATTTTGATTTCTAATGTTTTATAAAACAGATGATACACTCTGAAAACTTTTTTTGTATGAATGACAGTGAGAACAAGGAAACAAAATATCCGTTTGATAAAACTTCTGAATAACGTCCACCTTCTGTTACTTGCCTTTTAACTTCTTTTTTAAGGAGATCGAACCTCCGATAACACACTGTTTGTAAAAGGCACGTGTGCGAGTATAAGTAGCGGTGTTTTGTGTCCGTGTGCGGGTATCTGGACACCAAACTGTGATTTTCAAAAATTAAATTAGATTCAACAGACACCAATATGTATTTGTATTTTAGCCGTCTTGGTCGACATAGCTTAAGTGTTCTAGTTTAGATCATATTGTTTATAAGATTAAATTCCGTAGTTTCATAAAAATCTTCGCAAATAATGAGGTTCTAAATCATATAAATTCTGATATCTATACGAGGGACTAACCGGAAACGCTGTAAAACCACAACAGTTGAACATCCGATTTCGAGTAAAGCTTGATTTCCGGTAATACTTAATTTTGGGTAAGCAGAAACTGTGTCCTATATAGTAAAAATATATTATAGGCCCATGTCCTTCGACAATGGCTACTGTATTTCCTTAAATTTTCGACATTTTCTATTATTTTTATTATGCCACATTATTTTCCACTGCAAATAACATGTTCAACAACTTCACCTATTTGTTTGCTGTTTTATATTTAGCAATTAGCAAAATTACAAATAAAAAATAAACGGTCTATTTTTAAAAACACTGAGGTCGATAATGATTGTCCTGATCCTACATTATTTTCCGCGATGTGTATATCAATATTTACATCCAAACACCGTTGTGAAATTAGTAATACAGCGTTTTCTAATACTTTACTGTCAAAATTGACGTATGTTCCACATATGCGTACATTTCGTGTATACATTTTAGTTATTGCTATTTTCATCGTGTTTAGTTGTTAGTTTTCACTTGCCGTCTTCCTCAAGTCTACGTCTTCATTCCACATTAAGTGCATAACGTGTTTTTTTTTTTTTGCAAAATGCCGTTTTAGAGCAAGTTACGTTTATTTTCGAGGAATATTTTCGAAAGACTTAATGAGGTGGTGATGGACAGTGAAAATACTCAGCAATGCTTTAGAATTTATAAAAATAAATTTACCGAGATACAAATTGGTAACGAAACTATCCTTCCACACATTCATTGTTCGTCTCTTTAGGGAAATCGGAAGTATTTTGAAGGGAAAATCACCCGATCGCTCTATCTAACTGAAAACGTGATCAAAGATGAACGTCCTCGTTTGGACATGAACGTCCTCGTTTGGATCACAGCCCTAGAAAATTATTAGGACAAATTGTACAACAAACCGGTAAAAATACACATTATAAATGGTGTACTGCAAACTTCCCCTAGACCCCTCACCACAAACTACACTAAACTGGACGTACATACGTTTCAATAGCAAAGCTATCATCATCAGCAAAAACACTGAACCAGTTGAGGGGTCTAGGAGAAGTTTGCAGTGTTACCAGTGCCACAATTTGAAGTATTTTTGTCATAAATGGTGTAATAAAAAGTAATATGAACTTTTTTGTAGATTTATCTTAAGGATCAGTTCAGAAAGCAATAAAACAGAAACTCATAATTATCATCCATATAAAAACTGGATGTACAGCAGTTATTATCACTAAATTTTGGGAAACGTATGAAATATTGTCATTGGTTTAATACAAATTTAAGGAATGATTATGTTTTAAACTTGTGTGGGTACGTTAAGAAAACATCTTCCAAATTCTTAGTTTATATTATACTTTTGTTGTAGATTAACCTATGACTACGAAAAGCAACTATTCGTATTGCCCATTATCTTGTGTAAATTATGAAGAATGTCTGATACACATTACGATATATAAATGTGTATTTTTTTAAATATATATTGTTTGAACCTTCTATACCTTTAATGAAACCTGGTTGTATTTGTTATCAGAAATATATTGTTTTGTAAAATGTTTATTACTTTACTTTTGAGTAGGAGTTATTTGATTGCACGCATACTTACGTGTAATTTTGGTGCTCTACCCCGCTGACATTAGTGCCTATTAAGTTGCATACGCATCATCAAACAAAAATCTCCACGCTACTGCGTTTCATTAGCTAACTTCATTCGAAACAGTGGACGAAAATGTTGATATTGGATTATGGAAAGTAGAGTAGGATAAAGATAATCTTATTCAATCTCACGGTATACAGGGTGTATCAAATAAAAAAATAAACACGACATATAAAGCACAATCCCGCCGCAACCGGATTTCATCATTAAAAAATAAAAAAAAGTAAAATTTAGAGCCAAAAATTTTTTAGTCCGGGCCTGATGCAAAGAAACGTCATCTTAAGCACCCGCTAAACGTGGTATTATGTATAAATACATTGCACTCACTTAGTATTGTTCTTAATGGTATGCCGTAAGTCCATTTAACGTCATTCTGAATAAATAAAGGCCCTTGTAAAAATAGCGAAACTGAGGCATTTTAAATTTCTTCTTTTTTATAAAATAAACGTTCCTTTTTTGTTAAGAGCATTCTACGTAAGCCTACAAAGTATTATTTTTAATATCCTGATAAGACGTTCCAGTTTCACCGGATATGCGACTTCAGTAGTTACAAAAAACGTAAAAATTTTTCTTTTTCTTTGTCGAATCGAGAGTTAGTTGTTAATAAACGGTACCACATGACTCTGAGTTATTTCTTTTGGATTTATTTTATCAAATAACGCAAAATGAATTGAATCGAATTACACAGAAATAAATGTAGGTACAGAAAATTTGCAAACACGCCTTCTTACTATGATGTCGCGCGAAAATGAATTTATACATTCCCGCGCTTTTGCCGATGCATCAAGCTTCGATTTTCTTTATATGAAATCATGATGGCCCTGAAAAGGATCGTTTTTTCGAGACGGGAAGAATTTAAATAAAATGTTCGAAGTGGCTTGCACTCCAAGCGGCGATCCACACTGAATGTGGGTATGTGGGGGTATACTCGGGACAGCATTTAGGTTGGGCACAGGTGCGGCTCTAGCCCACGGCATTTACAACATATTTTTTTTCTCGTTAATGTTTACAGATAGACCCCCTGCGCATTAAAACTTTTTGATCGTATATGATTACAGCTGCTACATATTATATTTACCTCTGTATCTGATACACCCTGTATACTTACAGCTAATAATTTTACAATTATATACAAGGATCTTGTGTGTGCATTTTTAGAGCGCAATTTCTGCAAAGAAATTTTTCATGATTTTATTTTTTGTTGTTTTTTTTGTTTGCGTACAAAACTATAATAGTAGTTAGTTAATGTGCAGTCGTTCCAAAACATCGCCAAGAATTGATTGAAAGAGGATATAAACAGAAGTGGTTTGAAAAAGGGATAGATATCGGCCCGTTTAATCACTGGAGTGAGACTGCTGGTTATTCTTTCTCTATTCTGTGGTCTGAGGCTCTGTTGAAAAGTTATATTTTTAGTCATGTATAATAGCACGGCTTGGATTTTATCAATAGAACCTGAAATTAATTTATATATCAATAACGCCTTAAGGAAGTAATCAATAGGAAAATTTAATGTAAAAAGAATTCCAACCATGGAAACATACAGGTATAGGATGCTTTATTTAAATTAAAGACGTTATTGTTTGATTCAGGTAGAAACGATGACTATGATTGAGTGAAGATAATTTAAAAAAACAAAATAGTTTACCGGGTATATACCAGTGTTGGGCAAGATAGAAGGAGTGAATAAATTTCTACAGCGACTAGATACACTCGTGTTTATTCGCGTCATGAGTGGAGAGCAGTGTTAACTAGTGATTTACTGAGAGCCCACAACACACAACTATGTCTAATCGCTGTAGAAATTTATTCACTTCCCCTAACTTGCCCATCACTGGAATATACCTACAACATTTAAATAAATTTCAAAGATTGATTCTTTATATACTATTTAACACAATTAAAACAATGTTTTCAGCTAAAAACGAATGAACGCTGTCTTTTATAGTAAATACAAAAAAAGTAATCAATAATTTAAGTATTTAAGTCCCTTTTGAGAGTTCAAATTTGTTTAGAAAGAAGTAGCAAATGCAAAAAATTCTCTTAAGAACGGTCTTGTTTAAAGAAAATTTAACATTTCGCAAACTCCAATTTAGTCGTTAGTTAAATAAAAACAATTTAAAGTATAAATTACGAAGGAACAGCAACTTGACTGTAATGACTTAACTTAATAAGTACCTAGACTTACTTCAGCAAAAAGTAAATTACCGATGATAATGAGTTAAAGTTTGTGTTTCGGAGGCAATTAGTGTATATTATAACGGTAATTACTACGAGTAGTACACTCAGAAAAGTTTCTTTCATTTAATGCAATATAATTTACATTATATTCCCAATTTAGTAAATGGTTATTGTCAACGAGTCAAGTAAATGTTTTTGAAACATATATTCCTTTAGTGTAAACAATATCGCTTTGCAACGAAGAAATATGTTAAAGTGGTACTGCAGCTATCTAATTACACGACCTTAGTAAATCATGTGGTTTGCTGTTATTTTATCGAATTTCATTTTACTGAGAAACAATCTCTTCTATAAAGACGAATAAGGGTACCTTTAGAATCCAATTTTACCAGATAAGTTTAGTTTCGAGTAAAATGATTAAAGTTATCTGGTTTTTAGAAGCATATAACAAATATTTGTTAAATATTTTTTGAATAATCGGAAATGGTCTGTGTGGGTACCTAAATGGAACAATGCATATCAATATTTCTAATGAAAAAGTTTGTTTCTTTAAATTAAGTATACCCTTAGAGTATTTCCAAATATATTTGTAGGTTAGTTTAAACAAATAACTTGTTCCTTTTTTTACTTTAAATGTGAGACGCTACCATATAATTAAAATAAATTGATATTTCTCTCTGTTTCAATTCAAACTTAAGGCAGCCTATACTATCAATTAACCAAATCATGTGTTCAGGCATAAATAGTAAATGCCCGACAGCATTTATGCCCTATATTATAATTGTTATCCACTATCAATGTGGATCGTGTAGGGTACATCATGTTTATGTGTATTAAGACTTATATAATATTTGATTGCATTCAGATTCACAAACTGCATGGGATTCTGTAGAAAGAAACCAACCCACAAAAATACATAGTGAATTAATTATTCTCATTTTACTTCACACACTTTTCTTGCGTGAAGGTACTTGCAGTCTTGGCATTATAACAATGGAAGAGAACGAATCAAAAACTTAAAATTCAATTATTTCCATAATTCATAATTATTTTCCCATTTTTTAAATTTAAAATCAAAAATTTTTCCAAACTTTGAAAATTATTTAAATTAATTAGGATTTACATTTTGATTTTTGATAGATTAGTTTCATTGTTTAATTTTTTTGAAAAAGCAAAATATATACATTTCCGAAACGTCAGCAAAAATAATAAACTTGAAATTTATTTAGTTCATTTTTATTCTATTTCCGCCAATACCAAGATAACCAAAAATTAAATTATCAATCCAAAACGGAAAAGAAAAAACTTTAGAGAAGAATTAAGTTAAATATGTATGTATTAAATATGTATGTCCAAGTAATCTTCTATTAAAAAATGTTTGGTATTATAAAGAAAATGTCATAATTGCTTGAAATCAAATAAAACTATGCGATTATATAATAAGTAATAATGGAGGCATAATAAACAGTACGTGTTACTATAACTAACAGCTTCTTGCGGGTTTCGCCGTGTGTCAAAACTTTCGCTCGACGTTTCGCTGTTCATACTGACACTTCTTCACTGTCAGTATGAACATAACTGAACAGTTCAAACGTCGAGCGAAAGTTTTAACACACGGCGAAACCCGCGAGAAGCTGTTAGTTATAGTTACACCGGCCGTGAAAGCCTACGCAGTGTTAACAGTACGTGTTATAACAAAATAACAATTCATGACATTTTGGTTCAACAACTTCAACAGACGTTAAATAAAGGAATCACATTTATGTATATTTGATGGCGTTCTTTTTAACAAAAAAAAAGTTAGACATTCAATATTCAATTTCAGTAACTCGTATTCCGTATTCCGCACCTAAGTAGACATCTCGTGCATAGTCTTGATAACGGTGTAAAATGCAAAAAAGTAGAGACATTTGTCCAAACTGGAAGTTCTAATTGTACTTTTGGGTTAAAGAATCGTTTCGAAATTGATTGATTAAATGCTTTATAGGAATAGGTTACGTGGCAAAGTGTGGTAAGTATATTTTCATTCCTTAGTAATGAGGATTACAGCTTCTATTGTGTCGTAACTTGCTCAGTATTCTAATACAATACAATACACGAGACGCTTCACATAATTAACCATGAAACATAAGTCGGTAAAATAATTGTATAAATCTTCTAAGAGAAAAGAAAAGATGTCCTGGCAATTTCATTACATGATATGTGACGTACGCACCTTCAAATGAAAAAATCTGATATCTGAATGTTTCTGGTAGTGAGTATTAGGTTGCGGCTTTCTCTGTTTTCAATTCAAATTTATTACCATTCAATTTATATATAATATAGTGTACTAACTAATTGACATGGTTAGGATAACGAAAGATTCGTATAATCGAGAAGAGAAAAAATACATATTAGGTGAATATGAATATCTTTTATTGAAATATTTGAGTATTTACAACTTCACACACTTGCGTGACATGCTTACATATTAATATAATGTTTAATGTATAATATGTGCTCAAATGGCGTTATGTTTATGTAATATTCTATAGGTTATTGATATATTTTTTATTTTCAACACAATCAGATAATAGAAAATTCGGATAAGGGATATGTTGGATACTAGAGCTTCTACTGTATGCGTAAGTGCACTGGGAAAAAAGGCTCTAATATTTCTTTTAGTAAGAAATTTGCATTAACACCAAATAATATTGATATTTGGAGTAGTATCACACTTTGGAAACACCATATTTTTAAATTAAAAGTTTTAACAAAATTAATTTTTTTTTATTTTTCATAGCTGTGATATTCTATCCTAAAAAGTAAATAATAAGGAGTGTATCAGGTGGACAACAAGATTTCTATTGGTGCATTTTTTGAGTAGTTTTTTATTTTATTTAGAGTAAACTAGGCGAGTGAGTCCTTACCTAAAAGTGGTTAGTGTTTAGTGAAGTCATAATAACTGTATGTATCCTATTTCTGTATTTTCTTATTATTCGTATTCCTTATAAAAGCGGTTATAGATATGAAGGTACTTTAGTGAGTAACAGACTAGGAATTTGACGAACTATTTGACCGTAAGTACCTATATATTATTTACGTATTCACGTTAGTAAGTAGCTTTTATTGATACATATAACTTTTTATTCATTCTTATATGCTGTATCTTACCAATATCTGGTAATACTTCCATCTATATACCAAAAGTGTCTATATAATATTAATGTATGCTGTGTATTTTTAGATGACGTTGAAAACAATGGACCTAACAGAAATCGTGATAGCTCAGTATTATTTTTAAAGTACAACTGCTTTCCGTGAAATGATGTGGGAAATTATTGGAACAAGACTTTTGGAGCTCGTCAGAACTTTTAGATTTTATACGAGATACCTAAATACTATATTTAATTATAAGAATAAATTATCTTTATCTACTGGCCAACACACCAAAATATTACTGAAAAATTATGACTAAAATGTTAGTAAATACTAACAATAAAATTTGTTCTTAGAATCCTGCAGATATTCATCAATTCAATGAAAGGAAAAAGAAAGCGCATGTTAGAGAAAACTAAAAGACGCTGGCGCTGCAGCCTTCTACAGAATAATGTATAAAAAATAATTTATTTTGTACTGTATTACTTTCAATAAAGTATTACAAACTAGCTTCTGTATAATTTTATTTCATACAAAGTAATTTGCCCGTATGCATTCCCACGGCAAAGTTAACAAGAACAACGGAAGTAGTACATAATGTTTATATGTGTTTTAGAAATATTTGGCGCTACATTTTTTCAATAATTTCTGATAAGTACTTGTCTGTTATTAAAGTAAAAAATTGGGAGTAAATATATAATAGAGTAACAAAGGAATTATGGAAAATGCAGGTTAATTTCAATTATGAAAAAAAAAATCAATAATCGCCTTTAATGATAACTTCTTCCGCATTTTGTTGTCTAAATTTCTGAACGCCGTTATGCTTTCCATACTGCTAGCTTCTTCATAATAAATAAAACACCAGAGACGGAATCTGAATCAAGATGAGTCTTGATTCCATATCCGTGTCTCGCAGCTAATTTTAATTTTAATCTGTTGTTTTGATTTTGTTTGTCTCTTTTGTTTTGCCGTGTGTTTTTTAAATGTCCATTTTTGACTTTTTAATTTTTAAATCTCGTAAAGTGGCATTTTAAGACTTGAAGATGGCACTTGTGGGCCGAAACATGTTGTCTTAAATATAGTTAACAACTTTTAATGAATGTAAGGACGTTTTCCTTCTTTTTATTATTTATTACCTATCAAATTCATGGATTTCAACATACAAATACATTATGTTTTTGTCTCATATTTAAATATAAAATATATTTGATCTTAATATTTTTCTATTTAATTTTACTAAAAAAATTTCTCAGTATGCATACAATACAGATTGATTCATGCGTGCGCTATATTCATTTAGTCCTAGGATGCAGAACATGCTTTATCTGATTACAAAGTTGACAAAATCAACTTCTGAATAAATCAGCGTATTAATTGCTGGATGTTTTTAATATCTTTGGAGGCTCTTGCTATAATTCTCAAGTACTTCAGAAAATACTGTTGAATTGATTTACAATATCACTTAATTCTGGTTCTACGACAATTGAATTGGTGAGAAGGGAAAGCAGATATTTTCTCTGCTGCACTACAAAATAGTAGGTTTAACGGAAAAGAAAAGATAGCTGCTTACATACATATATGCCCGATTTTTCTTCAGTACCTTGGTCATATCTTGGTCCATCAATCTTTGCTTTATGAACTGTTTTTACATACAATGATACATACACAATCATGAATTTGACAAAATATGTTAAATATGTTTTTCTCCTTACCATTTCATCAAGCAATAAATAAAATAATACCGGTTTCAGTTACTTTCTTTCTTTTTTTCTTGGAGGGAAACTTTTGATTATATTTTTAGATTGCCACTCTTTAATGAAGCTTTTCGTGTTATTTTGTCGAGAACTATAGAAGTTTAAATTTGACGAGTCAAGTAGTCAAGTATTGTTATTGCTAAGGGGATTGTTTTGTCCAACTGATACGTGGAATTATAAAATACTTCTAGTCACATTTTATTTGATCTAGACTAGACAAATTTACTAGCTGTTTAACTAAATGAATGCGATCTATTGGGTTTTCTAAACACAACGTCTTTTTAATATGCAACTCCTATTTCTTAGTGCTATAATATTCTCTCTTTAAAACGTTTTCTCAATTATAAATATGCATAACCACTCATTCACAAGTTTTGGTTTCAACATAAACGTACCAATTTTAAAATAATTTTTTGATGAAACATTATAAATTAAGTGAATGTTTATGCTATTTGAATTCAGTCTAAACTAATTGCGTAAATAGATGTTTCCAATACATCTTTAATATGTTGAAATTTTTTATGCCCACTGGAATTAACGTTTAATAACACGAGGTTACACTTTGCAAGTCAGTCACATTTGGTTTGTTTGGATATGTTAATACGCAGAAACAAACTCGAACAGATACACGTGCAATGCAGGTGGTGCGTATAATGCAATACCGTATTAGATTAGGTGGGGTTTCTATATTTCTATCCGAGGGAAAAATTCTGATTGGTTAACGCTTCTGAATGTCTAGAAAAATAGTCAATCCTCATATCTGAACAAAGAATTCACACGAAATTCTAGTAATTTCTGTTCTATTAAATACGCGTAGTCAACTCGTCTGGCAAAGTTTGGAAAAATCAACACTAAAATATTTGACTAGCGCAAAATTAACGCCAACACCGTAATATTTTCAACAGTGTAAATACATTACCTACTCTGACGACATATTTTTATCATTTACCTTCAAATACGCTACAGCAAGCAACATTTCTCTCCATTATTATTTTTTACTTATTATTGGACTTATGCAGGTAAGGTCGTACACATGGTTTCTGGGTTGAAATCGATTCTTGGAACTGCTGGCCGACGTTTGGACACCCGCATGGGACATTTCAGGGTTGTTAATTCTGTCGCTGTTGACACGAAACAAATTAATATTCATATGTACATACGTGTAACTTTAAAGAATTATTTCAAATGAAATTAGAATATATTCAACCTTTTATATGTGTTAGAAAATCTGGCGTACTATCATTAAATGCTTAGCACAATTCAATCAAATACGTTTACCCGTTTGACGTCTCTATAAAGATGTGACATTTGTTGAATTTTCTCATGTTGTGTTATAAATGTTTGTAGCTTTTAATATACACCACCAGGTTGTAGCTTGCGGAAATTGATATTGATAAAGATATTTATTCTTCTGTCCTTTTTGCGAGCGCGAGATGAAGACAAAACGTTGCATTTGCGTATGTTAACAATAAACGTAATTACATCAGCGTGTGCAGTATAAAGGAATAGAATTTCAAAGTATCTTGGTTGTTCATCTATTCAATTAATTAAATCAACGTGTATCTACAATTTTATGCACACACTATTCGTATTTTAATTGGTAACATAAATATCTGTGTTTTATACTATCTTGCCAACACATACGAGTAAAGGTATGTAGATCTTAAGAAAGATAACTTTTGTATGTATATCTCATAAGCATGTAATATGCATATCTTGCTTATGTATTACACATTTAGGTTTCTGTTAGGCAAATTTATAAAATATATAGAATAACTAAACTGTAAATATCTTTCGCGTTGATGTAAAAGTTTACATCAGCTAGTAAATTGCACGAGCATATAAGATTTAACGACGTTACTATTTCAATATTTTAGCTTTTTAGTATTTCTACTAACTATAGTGTACCTACTGGTGTACGCTAACACATTTATTACACAACATTTAATAAGCTATAAAGGAAATACATCCAATTTTACTGGAATTTAATACGTTGTTTATTCCTCGCCGTCAAAATGAATGAAACGCACATTTGAAGGATGTGATACCATTAGCCAACAAAAATATAATTCATTTCGTTAGAACCATAAAAACAAACGATAGAAGGGGTAAAATGTATAGAAACTTAAGGAAAATGTCGAACTGTTAGAAATTTCCTATAATACAAGTATTTCACGTGAACATTATAGGAAAATTTTTGTTTCTTAGAAAGAAATCTGACATTGTAATACCACCAAGAAAAATATTAATATCTCTTAGGAAAAACTTCTTACAATTTGGAAAATTACAGTCATCATATCTGTACGATTTTAGGGGCACAAAATTGCTCCAAAATTGTACAGGAACTTTACCAAAAAATTTTTTAGTGTGTGCTTTGTACGGGCTATGGATTTTTAAATTCGTTGCCTTTACTTTGGAAATAAGTAACCCGCCGTTTTCCATCCTTGTACAATTTAGGGGAGAAAGCTTTGCTATAGCTATTTGTATTCTTTCCAATGGTTCTTTTAAGCGAGCATAATCAATAGTTAGTGTTTCTATAATCTCACATATTACGTTGATGTTATTGATTCTAAATTTCATTAAACGCTTTTAACAAAATAAAATTAATAAGTTTTACATCAACCAAACTCGGATTTAAGTACAAGAGAAATATTTTTCAACGAATAACCGAACAAATAAGAACAGTATACAGCCAAGACACTTTATTTAAGAAAAGCTGAATAATTATAAATCATCCTAACCCCGTGCTCCACCTGAAGATACTAGACGAGCCTACGTATTTTTAATAGTAAGAACTATATGGATGCCATAACAATTGAAATGTTCCTACTCTAACTTAATAATTTTCCTATGATTGTTGATAACAAAAAATATATAATACAGTAGCCTCACAATAGTACAGGAGGAATTAATTTTTTTTAACATAGAGATCCGGCTGTCCCTTTTCATGTGTAAGTCTCTGGTACCCCTTTCACTCTTCTTAAATATTTTATCTCCATATTTTTAAGACGTTATTCCATATCTATGTTTCGTTCCTATATCCTAGTGCCGATATAGTTTAGTATTCTTCTTATGAAAATCTTCTTGGAACCATTTTCTTTCATTCCTCCGTTGCCAAACAATCTACTTGTTCCAGGGTTACTCCATTTAGTTTTATATTATTTTCACCTTTCAATTCCTCAAAAATAAGACAAACAACTTAAATACTACGCAAACCGAGGTTACGTTTCTGCGCTTACCACGCCCTTCAGTGTCCCCTTTCTTCATGAATCGATATATAATACCAAGTTTCAGTTTTTTCAATATTTCTACATTAGGTATTCTTCTTTTTATTGAATAGATAGATAGATAGATTCTTTATTGTCTCAAGCTTAAAAGTAGCTGGACAGTGTCGTAAAGTATAATAAAAATATACATATACAAAAAAATACACACATTATACAAATATATAAATAAATAGATATGTAAAGAGGACAATTTCTCACATGTACTAATGAAACTGCGCAAGATGTGCAACAAATTCATCTACGGAATAAAATGCATTGGATGCAAGTACCTATATGTTTTATTATCCGGTTGAATGTATTTCTATTAAAGTTTTTCATATGCTGGGGTAACATATTAAAAAGTTTAATACCTGCAGACGATGGAGATTGCTTAGAAATATTCAACGTGTTTAAATTTAATCTAAAATCACCTTTACCTCTAGTATCGTATGAATGTAGATCCCCATTTCTAGCAAAATTCTTTTTATTATCGAATATATAAAGAAGAAGGTCTAGGATATAAATGCAAAGGACCGGAATTATTTTATATTTAATAAAATAAGGACGGTATGACTCAAAAGTACCGATCCTAGATATACATCTAATAATGCGCTTCTGCGCTAGAAACACCTCTGAAGAATGTTTAGATAAACCCCACAAAGTTATACCATACCTAATTCTAGAATGGACCTCACTATAATAAAAGGATAAAAGAGTATCAATGGCTACTGTTCCTCTCAGTGAGCGAATTTGAAAGCAAGCCCTATTAATCCTGGAGACGACTCCGGCACAGTGCGCCAGTCCAAAGTTTCGTCTAATTCGATGCCGAGAAATTTTACACTCTTCACAGAACAATATGTTTGTTAATATCTTTAACTCTTAGCGTTTCAGAGGTTATTACCATTTTCGATATCATACCCCAATTTTACACTGTTTTTCTGTCAATTCTTTCCATGACTTCCTCTTTGTGTATGATGCCATTCTCGTCGAACATTTATTGACTATGTTTCCTCTCGGTCTTCTGTTAACTTAACCATATTTACTAATTTCTACAGGCCATAAACCTATTTCTTTTTTTCTGGAGTTGTTCGCTGTATTGCTAAATAATTTAATATTCACTCCAGTAAGTAGATGATGGGCGCTATATTTTTCCGGTCCCCTCTAATATTTTTGTCTATCAAAAACAAATAGTTAAGTTAATATCGATTTCTTATTACTACTATTGTAACGAAGCCGGGTTTTCCTATCTTTTGGGGACTTTTGGGGATGGCCAGCCCAATTTCAAATAAGGCTAGCCAAACTCCGTCTCACAGATAACCCACACCTGCTCTTTTGAGCGACCAGCCACTGCTGGAAAGCGATCTTTTTGTTCGGTAGCGATTGGTTTTAGAAAATCCAGCCAAAGATGCTCTCCAACAGTGTTTTCCTCGGTCAGTCGAAGCAGGGCCGTTAATTAGCCTAAAGATTCTCGACTTGTCCTCCTCGTCGGCTTTCTCTTACAAAGTTAACTTCCTCTCCAGGTCTTTACTGAGGGTTCAAACTGATCTTCTTTTAAATTTGGAGAAATAATAGAACGACTTTCTTTTTTTACAATTATATATTGAATATTTGAGACATTGGAAAGAATCTAACAAACTACACAATTAAATAAAATAACAAATGAACAAAGAGAAACAAAACACAAATTTTGTCTTATTGAATATTTTAAAATTTTATACTGTTGATTAACATAAGCTCAGGTAAATTTTCCATACAAATTTATTTATTTAGGGAGAGAGAGAGAGAGAGAGCGAACGAGTTACGGTTTTCACGTAATTGCATTGGTTAGTTTTAAGCAGAGATTTTAAACATCTTACCAGCCGACGTGGGAAAAATAATTCTTCTCGTGATCCAAATTTTAAGGCGCAAAACAAAAATGATTTATTATCCCATGTCCGGTAAAATAATAAAATATTGGTAGGAAATAGTTATTTTATTTAATGCGTAATTGTTAGTGTAGTAAAACAAATCAAATCCGCGCCAAAGGAAGGGCTTCTTGTGACATCATCAGAGACAGCCAATTATATAAGACTAGGGAGTTGACGCAATCTATAGATGTTAAGAAACCTGGATCCCTTCTAATGCCAAACTTATCTATATGACTACAGGGATAATGGCAGGAACGCCAATCAACAAATAATGAATGTCAATTGCCCAATTTGATAGAAACGGAAAATAGAAATTAGGTGGATAATTTTAGTATATCACATAATAAGCAATGTTTTTGGGTACTATTTCTCTTCTAATATTATAAATTATTTTCAGTTTTTGCCAAATTATACAATGGGCATTTGCACATTGATGTTCCTGTGATGGTAAATGTAATCATATGAGTTACTTTTGCTTCGAAAAAAAAAATGAGTGGAAGAGGTGTGCTACAGGCTACTTGTAGGGGTATACGAGGAGTGTTATAGTGATAGAGTCTTCTACTTGTCCCAATTCATATGGATTTTACTGCAACTTTTTACCTTCATTAGTGTCTGAATATATACGTTGACAAATAGATGTGGAACACCTTGTATTACCTTGATTTTCTAAATCAAATATTTTTTAGATATTAAAGAATTGCAGAAAGCACATATATTACAGAAACAATAGGAGCAGTTTGTCAGGTTCAAATTATATGGACTTTTCAAATCCCTATCCACTAAGTTTAATGCAATTCCGAAATCTAATTAAGTCTTTCTCATAAAATGTACAAAACCTCGCGTATCTTCGTTTTTCATTTCCTTTAAGAAGTTTATCATGGAAACCCAATTCATGTCTTTGAAGTATCCACTATATTTTCTTTTTCTAGTTTTTATTTATGTTATTATCGTTCCTAACGCACTATTGCCGCTGGCAGCAATTTGTTTTGCGGATGACATATCAACTCAACTTTTAGAAATTTCGTACACCAATGTGAATAAGAACGCAATATTTTAAAACAGGTACTGCTACAGATATATCGATATATGCATGAGTCACGCGATCCATTTGCAGCAATAATTTGTATTTTTTTACGCAAGTATGGACAGAATTGCAAATTTTTGCTTCAAATTGTTTGCTAGCCAACACAAAGCTTGACAAATATAGATGTTAAATATCTCTTTTGCGTATTAGGAACCGGGTATTAGTGTAGTAATAAAAATCACAAGAGTCTGCACATCGATAGACGTATGAAGGCATCCAGAATAATTTCCATATGCTCGACTATTTTAAAATCGCACAGTGTCCGCATTACCAAAGCACTTTCATTAAATACCCAAGCGCACACCCCTAAACACTGGGGGAACTACTACTCACCATGAAAACGTATCGTATAGATGCACTTGTTCGTATTTACTCGAATGTAGGTATGAACTACGTAGACTACAATTCGTCGAGATTATCAAATGCCGTAGGACCCTTTAAATCAGTAGCGTAACCGATGACAAATCGTTTCGTTACGCAAAATTGAAAATAAAATATTCATCGTGACAATACCTGTCTGGCATTTTGTTTTACAGTTAAATTATATTTTGTTACCACTAAATATGCTTCAATAAACATCGATTTTTTTATTTTACCGTACCGAATCTTGTTATTATGTAAAAATAAATTCAGTTCGTAGTTGTTTGTTAAATTGGTATTTCTTTAGAATTATTATAGTCATTTATGGATATCTGTCGAATAAATTAAGAAAAAAGGACACTTTCATAATAAAACACCTAGTTTATATTCGTCCATAAAATCGGCGCTATAAATACGTAACTATAAAGCATATGGAGCAAAAGTAATAGAAATATTTTTGAATTCATTGTAAGATTTCATTCTAACTTTATTGAGAGGAATACGGCGAAGATGAAACTATTTATAAAGTCTAATGTTTACTTTTTTGTTTCCAGAAACCCTTTGTTATCCAATGAGTAAAATACATAAACAAAAATTGGTTTAATGTCTAAATGATTAAATTTTATATGGAATTTTGCATGGAATTGCGTATAACTTGAATTGTGTCACAAACATGAAAACATTGAAATTCCCTGCATGGATAGAAATCCCATTTTAAATAAAAAATAAACGTAAATACACGTGTTATAGTGACTGTTTTAATATTAGTATCTGTCGAATAAACTAAGAAAAAAGAGCACTTTCATAATAAAACACCTAATTGATGTATGTATGTAAGTTAAAGGGTGGTGTTACACTGCGACCTAAAAGATCTATTGTGTCCCCTATTCTTGCTGCTTTACAGCTGGCCTTCCAGTCCTATTCCTTTTAGAAAGTGTAGGATGTCAGAGGGCCCCAGTCTAGGTAAGTCTCCCTCTTCGATTTCACATGCTCCCAGGTGAAATGCCCTCGAGTTGCATAGTGCTGCGCAGTTTGAGAGGAGATGGATGGGTGTTTCATCCTGTTCCCCACAGAATCTGCATTCAGGATCTTTTTCCAATCCAAGCTTAGTCAGGTGTCCTTTCAGTCTACAATGGCCTGAAAGTATTCCTGTTAAAATGCGAACTTTGTTCTTACTCAGGTTGATGCATTCTGTAAACCTCTTCTGGTTATAAGTTCCCAGAAGAATTTTACTTTGCCTCATTCCTTGCAGATTTTCCCAATAACTGGATTTTCTCTGCTCCATTTCTATGTTTAGTTTCTTCAGTATTGTACTGCTACTTAACCCGCAGAAGGGTTCAGGCCCTACAAAAGGCATTCCAGCCCCTTTCTTTGCGAGGTTATCCGTTATTTCGTTTCCTTCCACTCCTGTGTGACCCGGAACCCACAGGAGGGTTACTTTGTTTCTTTTGCCTAGCTCATTTAGTTTCCCTAGGCATTCCCAGACCATCTTGGAGCTGATTTCATATGAGCTCAGCGCCTTGATGGCTGCTTGACTATCAGACATGATGATAATCTTCTGCTTCCGATAGTTCCTATCCATATTGAACTGAACACATCTTCCAATAGCGTGTATTTCCGCCTGAAATATACTTGGGTATTTTCCCAAGCTTTCGAAATATGTAGTTCTAGGCCCATATATTCCTATTCCAGTTCCTTCTGCCGTTTTGGAGCCATCAGTATACCATTGATGCATTTCTATTCAATTTCAAGATGGTGTTATGATCCCACTCGCTCCTGTTACTTAGCTTTGTGGTGAATTCCTTCACAAAGCTAAATTTTTTAACATATCATCCCGGGGCATATCCAGGTTTGATCACCGTCGGAGATTGAGGCCTATGCCTAATCATTCCTTGCTTGACCATTCTTAGTGCGGTTCTTTTCGCCACGCCCTCTATTACAATGTGGGGGGACAAGATCCAATACTACTTCGATGGCTGCTGTTGGGCAGGTTCTCATAGCCCCCGTTATGCATACACATGCTAATCTTTGCACTTTCGAGAGATTAATTCTCGCGGTGGCCAGATTAGTTCTTTTGCTCCATGCTACTGATGCATAGGTGATGATTGGTCTCACTATCGCTGTATACATCCAAAGCAGTATTTTTGGGTTGCATCCCCAATTTTTCCCTGCAAAGTTTCTGCAGACCATCAGAGCTCTTTTGCCTTGTTGTTACTTCAACTTCATGTTTGTTCCATAGAAGTTTATTGTCTAGGGTAAGGCCTAGATATTTAACTTCCGTTCTCCAGTCTATATTTTGCCCATCCAGTTTTATGGTTCTAAGATTGGATTTTCTTTTCCTGGTAAATCCTACTAGGGTTGTCTTAGTGGGGTTAACATTGAGTCCCATCGATTGACACCATCTTCTCGTGAAGTTCAATCCTCTTTGAACTATGTCACAGAGGGTATTCTTAAATTTGCCTCTTGCGTATAGGACAATATCATCAGCATACCCTTGACAAGATATGCCTAGATTCGTCAGTCCGCATAAGAGTTCAAAAATTGATATTTGTTCTTAAAATCGGAACAAAATTAATAGAAAGACTTGGTTTTACTCTAGGATTTCATTCTAAATCATAAAACTTATTCGGATTATAACAAACGTCATTGTAACACTAGTATTTTAATATACTATTCTGAAAAAAAGAAGGATTTATTTTGAATACTCTAGCGGTTTAATTCAAACATTTCTGGGAATACTTGAGATATCTTAATATTTGACTAACTGGATCAATGCTGGTTACGATTAAATTAATGTAATATACCCACAACTCAAACATGTGGGTATATTAAATTAATTTAATCGTAACCAGCATTGGGAACCATGGAAGCTTTTTTTTGCTATAGACAAAAAATAAACCAGAGAGGGCAATTATGAGAGATCGCCGAATCGGAAGTTGCCTCATTTATACATGGTCGCTTTTGTTTTTATTGAGGTAGTTGATATTATTTTAGATATAATTTAGTTATTTTTATTATATTTTAGTTATTTTGTATTATATTTAAATTAAATTTTGTCGACTATGGCATGTTAGTGTTCTTATTTAATATTATTATTTCTAGAGCAAACAGGTTCCGTTAGTGTTAATTTCCCATACAGCACCTTTCATTGTAATTACATATTAAATACGTAACAATATTGCATTTATATTACATATGAAATATGACGTGTTAAATATGTAATTCCTAATGCAATATGTTTGATGTATCCAAGTGAAAATACATATATAATACATAGCAGGTATATTGCGCATATTATACAAAATATATTAAAGATCAAACATGTAGTTGATACATATTGGACAAAATGTAATAATCCGCCATCATTCGTTGGTGCTTGGTGCATCTAGCGCACATGCCCTGGATGCTAGTAGCATCATTAATCTAAAAACACTTGTTAATAATAATCGCCGGTGATCGGATATTAAAATTGTTATTATATATGTGAAAAATAATTTAGTGAGTCAAAAGTAAGTTTTGGATTTGCTATGATTAGAATTTCCATACGATTGTAACTGTACAATATTAATGCGTATTTAATTATGATTGTGTTATTTTTTTAGGTTAATCTTTCATATTCACATATTTACAAATTTCATTTTATTTAATAATTTATATATTTCAAATTATTGTAGAGAGACTTTTTGAAATTGAAAGGGTGGGACAAATCTACAGGATGTGATAAAAAATATTTTCAGAGCATTGATGAAGGATGACATATTAACATCATATAGTTGGAATAAGGAGCTCGAGGAAAAAAAAAAACATTTCGAAATTTTAAAATCGTTAATTTAATTATAGGTAAGACTTCGAGGATACGTCGTTATAGTTTTTTGAAATCAACAATTGTTATGACAATAATGTTCATAGTATTCTATGTACAGTATTATAAATTGCTATATTTTTCTATATTTGTAGCTGTTGTTCGATTGCACGATAGAAATTCAACCGAAGAAATGATTACAAAACTCATTATTAATTGGATTGTTCAAGTTCCTACACGTGTTCACAGAATTGCGGGAGTAAATTATTATATTTATTTTTATAAATATTAATATTATAAAAGTCGAATTATCAGATTTCTTGATTGTTTCAGACACAAAGAGAAAAAACAAACTAATCATGCTGTTCAACATCAAGAGTGATGAGGTGATATTAAAATACTACTATAAAATATAACATATATATTTTATAAAAAATATATATCAAAAATAAATAAGTTAATAAGAAAATAATAAGTTTATATCCTATTTTTAGTTTTCCAAATATTTTTTTTCCAGCAACCAACATAGACAGTGTTACACGGAGAATCATACAATCTTTGTTTTTAATTGCTGTTGAAAAAAGATACTCTGTGTAATACTATGTTTGTATCGCCTGCTGGGAAAACGCTCTGCATGTGTTTGAATAAATAACCTATATACAGAGTGTTCCACATTTTCCCACGTATTTACTCGGAAACTAATGGACACAAAAAGTTGCAATAAAATTCATTGGAACTGAGACGATATTGTACGTAAAATTCTGCCATTATAACACCCCTCGTATAAATAGTCTTTTACTTGTGGAAAAAAATTTGAGGTACAATTTAGAAAAAAATAGTGGAGGAGAGGAAGAACGGCTATTTATACGGGGAGAGATATAATGACAGAATTTTATGTACTATATCGTCCCATTTCCACTGGATTTTACTGCAACTCTTTATCTCAATTAGTTTCCGAGTAAATACGTGGGAAAGTAAATGTGGGACATTCTGTATACATTTTAGATGCGTATTTGCAATATTAGAGATACGTATGAAATATATAATTTACGTATTGCACACGTATCGAATATATATAACCATACGTATCTGGTATGTAAGGTAAATTACGTTTCCATAGCGCGGACATTTATCGTGTTAAATACGTATTTAAGACATAATCTATATGAAGAGCTATGTATCTGCTATATGGCAATATTTCAAGTTTTATCTATCCGCTATGTATCTGAAGTCTAAAATGCTCTACGGGTTACTATGTGTTATTATATTATATAAGTATAAGGTAAGGATTAGTAGTGTATTATCTATTTTATATGTTTGTATTAATTTGTGTTATAGATAAAATACAAAGAAAAAAGGAAGGAAAAAAGCAAGGTATTATGCTGTCTTTTGCAGCCAAAATAATTGCATTAACAATGAGAGTTATATTTTCTTTTCTTTTTCGAAGCAAAGACATCAGTGAGTTGTTAATAATAGTAGCAAGATATATTTTCCGTGCCTCTGATCGTAAACACTAATTATGCATTGCTTTTAATCGTCGGAAAACATCGTACTTTCTGGCTTGAGCCGACAAAAAACCGTATGCGTAAGCGATAACCTTAATCTGCTGTTATTCCCAAATCGCGCCATAGGAGCTATCAGTTGTCAAATTTTACTAATGCACTCCATTAAAAACTTCGACAGTTTATAGCTGCTATGACGCAATTTGGGAATAACAGTAGAATAACGTTATCGCTTCGAGCATAGCTTGTATATTTGGGCAAAAATATTAACCTACAATTATTGTATACAGCAATTCTTCCATTTACGCGGCTATTTGATTCCAGGAAAATCGTACGTAAATAGAAATCGCGTAAATGGAACCATGCAAAGCACGTGTGTGATAAAAACCTGAATGTTTAAATACATACCTAACTTTTACTAAGCCTAACAAGTTCAGTGTACGCCTTGTTTTCTTCTTTGTAATTTTACTTAATGTAGCGCTTGTAGCGAAATCAAAAACAAACTGCCATCTAGCTTCCAGTGGAACATCTAAAATTCAAAATGTTTCAACCGCGTTAAAGTGGATTCGCGTAAATGGAGACCGCATAAATGGAGGGATTACTGTAATATTATTTATTAAAAATATAAATCTATTCTCAGGCCAGTCAAAGTTGAATCGGGCGACCAATCAAAAAGCCGCAAAGCTAACTTACATTGTAGAATTAGATATTTAAAATAATAATGTTAGCTATGGATTATCAGAATTTAATTTGTCAACATTCTCAACAAAATATGAATTACTTTTTTCTTCGTTTATTAACACCGTTTATATGTGACTTTTGTCGTGGATTTAAAAAGTGTGTAACGAACACTAAAAGTGTTCGTTGAAGATTTCCTGTATATAACAAATAGATGAGTAGTGTTTGTAATATTAAATAGCATGCTTGATGTTAAGGCATGAATTGAAATTTGGTTTGCAGAAGCTGCATGCGAAGAAATTTATTTGTAATACACATTTCTCGCTACATTGCAAACTGGAACGTATTATATTTACTACAACATCAGAGTCTGCCTACAGTACGGTCCAGGTAATTCATATGACAATTATTATTGTAGTAGCGTTCTTTTTTTTTCATGAGAATTCATTTTTGTTATAGGCTTTGATGGGAAGCCAAATATGTCGCCCCAGTTTATGAATTGTGAGACGGATGATGTTAGAAGGGTGGTAATAATTACTTAAATACTTACATCTTTCTTGAAGCAGACAATCCAGAACAACTTGAAAGTGAGCCTGTAATCACTACTCTATTAGTAGCAATTGGACGATTTTCAGAGAATGAAGTAGCAGCGGCTTCGAATACATGTGACAGGATTGATTGTAAAGAAAACATACAAGAAATAGTAATGTCTGTAAGGCACATTTAACACAATCACAGAAGGCAAAATTTACTCCGTAATTCAGTGATCTTCCCACTATTTTTTTAAGAGTATACATATCGGTAATCTTTAAGCCCCGTCCTCACTCAGTCGACATTGCTATTTTTCGTCTTTGTTGAGCAATAGTGTCGACTGAATGAGAACGCGACTTTATATGTTTGATTTTTCTTATTATTTAGTAGCAGCAACTGTATGGCTCGATCGGCAAACTAGAACAACGGCAACATATTTGTCATTTCTCTTGAACAGATTCTACACACAATTATCTCTGCATTGCCACAAATTACAAACGAAACCTATACCTATATGCATAACATCTTTTAACTAAATGTAAATTTTTTAGATAATATTGTAGCTATAGCTTTGTTTTTATTTGTAACTTAAAGAATCAAAATGTTAATAATATTTTAAGTGGATCTTGCAGTATTGAAACAGAAAACACACATCCAATGCCCAAACTACTAATGATGTGTAGTGTTCAAATATAGAATGCTGAATGTCGTTATGATGTAGCTCTTAAACAACTCCAACCTAAGTTGAATTACACAATTTAAACATAAAATAATTTATACTAAATTAATTGTGAAAGGAAATTACAAATTATATTGGCTTCAAAATCGACCAAACGGATTTCTAAAGCAAATCTCTAATTAAATTTTCCGCGAAAAAATAGTACAGGCGGGAGGACACCGCAAGCGCTGAAGTCCATAGGTTTGTGCATTTGCTAATGCCGACGTCGGTAATATAGGGCCTTAACATCTATTTCAGTATAATATAATAATATATTACCCTTGTTTATATATCTATATTATACATGCCTATTCTAGGACAGATGACATTTCATTGCATCATTTCTTAAATAATTCATATTATTTGCACTACCTATAGGAAGATTTTGATTAACTGTCAATAAGTTGTTGGGAACATTTCAGTAATTGAGCTGGTGCATCCACTGCATTTAGTACTGATAAATGGATTTCAAACTACCAAGGAAATTACCGAAAAAGATTTATTCTCGAAACTACCTATAGAGAACCCTGGCGTCATTTCTTGCCTATTTTTGTATTATTTTAAATAAAATTAAGGTTGGCCCAAAAAATAGTGTGTAATGTACGGCCAGAAACCCTTTTTCGTGTATTCGCACCGTGCTCATACTCGCAAAGTATGGTTTTTGACCCACTGATCTTTTATGGTTTCTGTAGTGTTTTGCAAAAATAAAATAATGGAAGAGTCAAACGGGATGATTCATCCATATTTGACATTATTCTGTAATACTACTGAATCATAAAATCAACCACTTAAATAAATATTTATATCAAATTAATGTAAGATAATTAAGCTTAAATTTGTTTTTCGTCACAATCAAAGATGAGAAATAAAATCGCTCAGTGTGAGTGGTTACACGTAAGATGAGTGCGATGAATAAAGAAGATTTTTTTGGACCTTTGTGAAAGTAAAACCCAGAAAAATAAAGAAATAGAAATCAATAAATATAAAATAAAACCAGAACGCTAAAGATGATTATTTAAGAAGGGAAATCAAAAACAAAAAGAGAAAAAAGAATTTAGGCAGGTTCATGATAAGAAAATATAATTGCCACTAGTGATGGGAGTTATAATTACTTTTTAATACTCAAGAATATTCGTTACATTTTCGAATATGACAGGTACTGGGTAGCAAATACTGCGATTACATATTATATTCATAATACTCCTGAATATTCGCAGGATATCCGTTACATTTCACAGAGAACTAGTAACTAGATGTCCATTGCCTTTGTTACTCTAAACCCGTACCTATGATTATTAGAATGTTTTTTTCGCCTTTTGTAACGAATACTATAAGTAGTTCTTATCGTATCACATCTATAATATGCCACAAAGTACTATGGAGATGTGTTGTTTACATTTGCACTTTAAAATAAAATAATAAAATTACAACATTTACAATATTTTGTGTGTTTTATTATTAAATTAAATCGAAGAGGCAAATTTGAGCACCCTAATATAATTAATTTGAAGTGTATTTCTATTTTTACTTTTATTTCTGTTTAAGAAAAAATAAAATCTCTAACTAATAGTCGTATGTAAAGCAACAAAGCAAAAAATAAATCTGACCGTTTAATTTTTTTTTTTTGGTGGGTGGAAAGCCTTTATGGCCACTGCAGGTTTGGATCAATCACCTACAGTAGTGCGGGACACCCCGTTGGTTGGTGCAAGACCGGTATACCTCGCTAAAACCACCCTCGCAGAGAAAAACCACCATGCAGCCGGAACCATCTCAAAGATATACCATCAAATACATGTGGTTGGCATGGGTACACGTCCACTACATCTGTCCTCTAGGCGTAATTAGTTCAGGCAGGTCGGGTCTGTCTGTTGCCATCTCATTCCAACGCCCGTTCCAGCTTGCCTCTCTCTTTCCTCCACGTCCTTCCTTTTCATAATGTCAGCGATCATACTGTGTATTGCTCTCCATCTCTCTTCGGAGCGTAGCATTTCGGCCACCATGGTCTCCGGATATAGCTTCTTTAAGGTAACTATAGGTCCGTGCACGCGTAGCAGCCCATCGCGCACATTCAAAAATTGTGTGTTGGACCGTGCTTCCATGCCCCCATTCACATGGATGAGCACTCTCTCGTGGGTTAGCAGATCTATCGGCACAGTGCCCGTTATCACTTGTAGCACAATCTTCGGTGCGGTGCGGAAAGATGAGGCCACTCTCAGAAGGCACTTCCTCTGCAGTTTCTCCAGCATATTGCGATACACCTTCTTTTCTAGTACCTTATACCAGACAGGGTCTCCATACAACACAACCGAGTTCACGAGCTCGCAGAGTATTCTCCTTTTGGCGCTGCTCGGTCCCCCTAAGTTTGGCATTAGCCGAGATATCCTGGCAGCTCTTTCCTCAGCTTTTTTGATGGTATATTTGATGTGTTCGCCGAAGTACAGGCGCTAGTCCATTACCACTCCCAAGTATTTCACAAATTTTGTAGGGTTCACCCTGGTATTACCTACAGTGAAGTACACGTTCTCTCTTTGTGTCTTGCCCTTTATTATCACCGCAATATATTTATAAACATAGGAAAAGCATTGCCAAAAGAAAGTCCTTATAAGATAAGAAATGTTTTCTTAGGCAGGTTGCATGAGTCATCATAACAATATACAATTCACTGTAAAGCAAGTATTTCCTGTATCCATTACATATTCTTTACAAAGTAGATATTCATTATACTCATTGGATACTCAAGTATGTCTACTGTGCTCGTAACTTTAAGTATTAAGAAGTAGCGGATATTTTGTAACGAATAAGTACTTTGAGTCCATCACTAATTGTCACCGTTGAGGAAAATACTAGTGATGCAACAGAAGTGACATAACAGATACAGAAACAGAACCAGATGTGAAAATAAAATCTTAGCGGAAACGGAAATAAAAACCGATGCGGAAACGAAAGTGTAAACACTATGAGATCTTTTTTAAGTATTATTTTTGACAAGAGCTAAGATTTGGCTTCCTATTGATTAGAACAAAACTCAGAAAAAGTGGCGATTCTGCACAGTTAAAATTTGATAGCTATCCATTCTTGTACGTTTACATGTTCTTTCCTGTCGGGGACACCGTTCCCCCTCCCGCAGATGCCCCACCTCCGTTATAAAAGTTGTGAAAGCAGAAGCAGAGATCTGTTGCATCACTAGAAAATACTATGCTTGCTTTATGTGGCAAATGAGAATAGACTTCGAATGGCCCGAGTCAGATAGATCGTTGCCCAGAATTTTATAAAAACATGGGTTTCGTTTGAGCGTATCAATATTTGTTAGAAGAGGATAGGTTATTTAGGGAAAGCAAAACAGTTTCAAGAAAATGGATACTTAAATAAAATATAAATTCACAACGGGCATAGCTTTTCGGAAAATTTTGCTTAAAGATATATCTATAGAACCTACACATACATCATAGGGGAAAGTTTTATTATAATATAATTAAACTACCGTAAGGTTTAAATCCACAAAATTTATAGTTGAATAGGATGACCGGTTTAGTGAGATCAGATCATAACTATGAATAATCCGATTTTATAATCAAAACAAGCATACACAGGCATTAAAGAAAGTGTAGCAAAGAAGTAAATTATAATTTTCTTGCCTTTAGTAATAATAATAATCGGAACTATATTCATGAACCAATCGCTGGCTTTCTTCCCCCACCCTATCTACGCACCGGCTGGCCACGCTAAATGCACGGTAGGTACAGCTTATTAATAATTATTTCATTAAAATTTATTTTTAAAACATTGGCAAATAAAACTTTAAGCATAACATTTCACCAGTATAACTACTTTTATATAATAGATTCTGAAATGAAATTTAAGTTATTTGAATATAATTATTTTATTACTTCAAGGAATTGCATTTAATGGGCATATAAAGTATGTGCTGACATTAATAATAATTTAGTCAGTGATCTATTAATTACATGAGAAATAAACGTTAATTAGTAATGTAGGCCACTATCATAAATAAAGAAACGAAATTAATAAAAGAAGTTTTTGCCAACATGAAATTACTATTTATTAAACGTATGATTAATGCAATAAACCTGCCTTAATTACATCGATAAATGTAATACAAACATATTGCCATAATTCGTGTTGCATTCCTGTGTATATTTGAAAGAATACATAACTTCGGAAGTGAAAATATTATGTAGTATAACTGGATGGGTATATGTTTGTTTTACTGCATATTTAAACGACAATGCAGAAAAAAACATTCATTACACCGATAAACTCCTTGCCTGGGGACACATTATGTGCGAATGTTAAACTCATTAAATCCTGACCCACCACAGATATATGCACAGGGACGTTTGTCTGTGTTACATGCATAATGCGCCAGACAGCACTTACATTTTAACTTCAGAATTTCCCTCTACAATCTACACACGTCATCTACAATGCAAAACCATCAACAATGAATCCTACTAGTCATATGCACGCTATTAATATTTCCATCCTCCCTGAAATCATTTTTTTTTGTCATAGATCTCATCGTTTTTTGGGGAGTATCTACATGCCACTAAAGCCTACAAAGACTATTACTTTTTAATAGCATTAAGGTTGTCGTCCACCACAACGTAGTGTATGAAAGCATATGTGTTAGTGCTGTTGGTATCCGATAAAATTGAGATCCGGATTCGAAATTATCTGGATAACAGGGTCTGGATCCATTATCTGAATCTACTATCCGGTTCTCAGATTCGGATCCGCTCTTCGGTTTTCGGATCCGGATCCACTTTCCAGTACTCGGTTTCGGATCTGGAAAAGAGATAAATTACCGATCAACTCAATATTAGTGCACCTACTTCATATGTACACATTCAGTTTGCATTGCATAGATGTTCAATAAATGTTAGCGGTTATTGCACCAGAGTCGAGGTTTCCGTATAATCCGTATAATAAAATCGCAATAAATAAATTTAGTTTCTATTTAGTAATAGGTGGTATAGTTTGTCCATTAAAGACTCAATTTTATTAAGGAAAGAACTAAATGCATACTCCCATTTTTTCTAATTCTTGGAGGTTTTCAAATTTTGTAATGACATGCACTTCAGTAAAACCATTTTTTTATAATTCGGTCTTGTTGCATCCCATAGAATTGCTGCACTTTTGTATAACTCAATGAATCAGAGCATCTCTGCATCGTTCATTCACAAAATGCTGGCGTTTGGAGCAGCCATCACATTGCTATAAATGACACCTCACAACTAACGCCACATCTAATAAATCAAACATGTTTGATTCGATCCGTGGCGAGTCGTGGAGCGATTTTAGACGATCGTATTTCATGATTCGAGTGTTACATTGGTAGTGCCTCACAATCGTTAAGGCGCGTTTTCACGGGTCGATTTGAGTCGAACGAATTGAGTTGTTCAATTAAATTGAAACAGAAAATAGGTTTACACTAGGCGATGGATATTGAGCAGATACTAAAATGGAGTGAAGTGAAATCATAATCTTCTGGAAGAATTTATTAGAGAAGATCCGGAGAACTATCGAAACCATTTAAAAATGAGGAAAGAACAATTCGAATATCTTTTACAAAAAAAAATCATCTCTTATTCAAAAGAAAAATACAAATATGAGAGAAGCACTACCAGCACAACCAAAGTTACAAATAGTCCTATGATTCTTAGCTACAGGTGACAGCTATTCGTCTCTTTCAGCTCTGTATAGTGTTCAATATCATTTCATAATTTTGATAACTAACGGATATCGATATCTGTCCATCTCTCTGCAATTTTGTAGGTTTAAATTAAATTTACGTAGCAAATGAAGATCTCTTTGAAAGCAGGAAAACTTAAACTTTGAAAATTCTAGAATAAAAATAAACTTTAATAATAACACTCACTCAATAAAGTCTCAAAAGGATGTTCTCTATGCTCATATTAAATTTGTTTTACTCAGTTTTGAATACTATTTATAAGCAAGAATTTTAGTTAAGCATTAGAAAAAAAAGGAAATCTTGTTGAAATAACCCTTGGATTGCGATTTGTTTAAGGAACCTGCCTTTTGTTGTACGTATTTATAGATACATAACCGAAGGCATTTCTTAATGAGACTAACCTAAGAAGAATGTTTGAGCAAACTTGACACAGATTAATGAACAGCTATTTATTCTCTGTGAGTGACAGGAAAGGGGTGAAGAGGTCATTGTTTAGAGATGAAACTGTAAGCGATAATCATAATAAATTGGCAAATGACATGAATTTGAAATTGAATTGTTACTATCTTGTTTTAAAAGAAGCGAATTACCTGATTAATTGCCAAAAGTAGGTGATAATGGAGATAATTCATCATTAACATTATTAAAGAAGTTGCACGAAGAATAGCATCGCACTTAAAATATATCTTTAAGTAATGATTATTGTAATCTGAACTATCAAAGTGCCTTGAGCATATTCGAAAATTTTCAATCTTTGCGGTATCATATAATATCCTTCCAAGTTTTCAGCGTTGGTTTATATTAGGAACCCAGGAAAACGAATTGATTCTTTAACCCTATCAATACTTTGACACCAAATGTACAATTTCTATGAATCTTAGGCATAGCTATAATTACACAACGAAAATCTTGAATCAAATCTAGTAAATTAATTTAAAAATCAAAATTTATTACTTACGTTTTGAAAAGCACAGATGACGGCGTTTTAACATTATTGGCGGGTAACTGTAACTGCGGAATATTAGCGGGAAAAGTGGCAAAATCATCATGATAGTAGAAAGAACGGGAATTTATAAGAAACCTATTAAAAACCATAAAAAATATTCGTAAAATTTCTACCTGCATCATATTTAGAATTACCAGTGTTTAAGGTCAAAGGTTAGGTACATTTTGTTTGCAGCGCGATCAAGGAATAATTGCCAAAATTCATTCAACGGACTGAAGTTAAATTTCTTTCGTATCAGTAGTTGGTGGCCATGGTATTGGGCGACCGCCTCGTGGCTAATATCCTAACTTCCGTACGCGAGCGCCACTCATCAGTGAGAGAACATTTAAATAAAACATGCCCTCCTGTATTTACCCCATCACATACACAATGCGAATCATTAACCCTCTCAATTCTCCATAAATATGACTTGACCCGTTATTAACTCTACCGCCTGATACGACACACTAACCCTCATTTGCCTAAGACGTGTAACGTTGCCGCTAAAACCTTTTACATCTGCAATAGTAAATGAAAAAAAGTACTGACAGAATAAAACAAAAAGCTCAATACAATTCAAAAACATATTAATGTATTTTAGATAAGTTTAATATCATTTTATTTATTCGTAGTATATGTTAATTATTTTCAGTACTCCGATACCAACATTGATTTCTTTTTTATTTGCTCACAGATACCACTGTTATTCGGAAATTCGTTAAACGATTTAATAATATACTGTATGCGAGATCCAAATACGGTCACCCGAACCCCACACAGCAGGGACGATATAGGTGACAAAGCAACCGTTTCTTTTTACATAACATTATAATTTTTAATGCTACTGTATGGTTGCTACTGTTTTTCTATTCGTATCGCACCCAATTGCGCGATCTACGTGCGTTATCAAGTGACCATATTTATATTCATATGCGGTATATTACCTAGTGGAAGCCCAAATTTATTGTACTTAAAAGCACCATGAAGATTAAAAATAAATTATCATTTAAAGCATTCTTCACTATTCATTACTGATAATTCGACGCATTTGCACAAAACTTTCAAAGTTCAGTAAAAATTAGTTCTTAGGACGAAACCTATCTGAATTTAAAGCGGTTTTCAATCTAGGGATAATAATAATAAGTATATACATGTTATATACGAGGACGACTGTTTCCGAAATCTACAAGAAAAACACGGTATTGGTGTGGTTTTTTTTTTTTTATTTTTCCATAATCTCCTCGAAGATCAATACACTTTTTCAAACGGTGCTCCAGTCTCTTCAAGCCGTCGGAAAAGTAGGATGTTTTGAGCCGATGCATTGTCATGGTGAAAAAAATCAATCAAAAAAAAAATTCAATACCGCATCGAATCGGGTCAATAAATCGCTGTTGTCGTCCTTCCTTTCTGCAGATAGTCGATGAGGATCACACCTTGGGAATTCCAAAAAATGGTCGCCATGACCTTTTCGGCTGATGGAACGCTTTTTGCTTTCTTCGGAACTGATTCGCCCGGGAAAGTCAACTGCTTCGACTGTTCCTTGGTCTCTGGTATGTAGTGGCAAATCCAAGTCTCATCCACGGTTACGAAACGCATGAAGAAATCCCTTGGATTGCGTTGAATCCTGGCCAGACACTCTTCCGAAACGGTTACCCGATTTCGTTTTTGCTCAGGTGTGAGCAAACGCGGTACCCATCGCGCCGAAAGGTTTTTCACTGCCAAAATTTCATGTAGGATATGAGATGCCTGTTGTCTCTGCTATCTCTTTCAGCTTCAATCGGCGATTGGGTAACACGATATCATGAATTTTGTCGACCATTTCATCGTTGGTAGCGGTTTTTGGGCGTTCACTGCGTGGTTCGTCACTTGTGCTTGTGCGGCCACGTTTGAACTCGCTCACCCAGAAGCTGATAATCGAAAATAATGGAATAGATCCGCTATGAATCTCTAGCAAAATATTTCGAATTGCCGTGGCTGTTTTCCCAGCCATCCAGAACTGTTTTACCACTGCACGGAATTCGATTATATCCTTTTTTGTGAAACCGCCTGACTTGCTACATAAAACACACTCTTAAACAACAACTATTGACAGTAGACGTCTGAAATTTTTACAGTTGCTATAAAAAGGATTGCCCTTGCCGATCAATGAATCCACTTCAACCTTCGTACGCCATCTCTTGCCGATTCCGGAAATATTTTAGGTCGCCCTCGTATATAATACTCGTTTTTCAATGTTGCAAATAAATTGATACCTTACAACTACTTTAATGACTTAATGCAATACAATTAATTATACAATTATTATTTTTCTTCTTTACTTAGGTGCTGAACACCGATCCTGCATTAACTTTAACGGTTTTATAACTGTTGTATCTACAAATGTCAATGCCTGAGTACTAAATATACACGAATATCTATCTCATTGTAAGAATATACAATTGTAGTGGGAAATGGGTTAGTTAAGTTATGCACATTTCTTTATACTCTTTTAGAAATATAATTTTAAAATGCGTGGGACAATCCAAACTTTTGTAGAATAGTACTTTATAAATTTCAATTTTGTTTAATTTTAATCCTTGTCCAGTGATAAAACAGTTATTTCTAGTTTATTAAAAAATATCGAAGGCTTTGTAGTGGTTCATTTGTAATTCAGAAGGATAAGGTTAATTTTTCACAACTAAAAAATAGGCATTACTGAATTTTGGTCCGCATTCAAAAGAGTAAGGTTGATTATGATTCTTCAGAGTCGAAACGTTGTATTGTAAATCTGATTACAGAAACTTACAACTAAATTATTTTAAAATAAAAAATCTCAATACATTTTTTTTATATTTTTAAAATTCAAGGTACTCTGGCAAAAAGGCTAGAACATTGGCTTTTCAGTTTCTTTTGCAAATCTTCGGAAGCGTTTGGAATTTGCTTGCATTAAAAAAATGCATTTTATTAGTATTCAAATTAAGCAACTTTTTTCACATTTAAGCGACTCTGTATCTCATGTACCTACATACTTACTAAGATAGCAATGGTGCCCTTTTCAAAGCCACTTGTATATGCGAAACAAGTCATTTGCGGTGCAAGGTTTATTAAGATCTTTTGTTTAGAATTATGTCAGGTATGTACCTCTACCTTAAGTTTGGTCACTTGACTGCCGGAAACCCTGTACATTCTTATGTATTTTCCCATTCGATTTTTTTCTTGTTTAACGATTATAGTAACAATCGATTCGTAATAAAATTTTGAATTCCTTAAAAAAAAACACACAAAAATCGAATGCGTATTTGTTTAGCGTTACCAAATCATTTTTCATTCGAATGGCCCGCCACTAACAAGATCTTAACAAACGGTGTGCTTAAAATCTTTGATAGTTGTTTTTATAAAGCAATTATGGGCATTTATTGTAATAACCGCATACAATGGCCAAATAAAATCCTACAAGAGAAGATTACATCATTTCGTCATGGTTTAGTATAATTGGAAATTTGCATAAATTAAATTTTATAGATTATTACTATAAATTAAAGAGAAAGTACGTACAAGACGCACTCGAATACATCAAGTATATTATCACAAAAATGCCCAGCTTTCAATCTGTCCGGTAAAATTACTTTTTACTTTTATTGATATGTAATCAACATCACTACCTCCGTCATAATTTCTCCTTATTAAATACATCTATATTGCAAATTTGCACCTCGTCTCTGGATAAGATCTTTATCACTCCGTCATCACAATGTAAATAGAGGGATGCAAGTTAATTGTACCAACGGGTGTTTATGGAGCCTTTCAGGATTAATTGGATCCTTTGTTACGTCACCCTTGTTAACATTTCTTCAGAAGATGAAGGCACAACGAAGTTTGATTGTTTTTGGAATAAATTTACTTGTCTTAGATCTATATTATTTTCAAATGAAATATTTAATTTGAAAACGTTTTAATTATTTAAATTCTGAATTACCATCATGCTTTTTGAATCATGAAATATAGACTTTTAAGATTTATACTAACATGTGCACACTGTCCTAAAATGACCAGTCGATATCATTTTCAGATACCTAATATTTAATTGGTCAGCTAAAACGGTCGGTCAAACGTCGTCATCGTCTTTAGAGCCTGTAAATCGGGATGGGCACCAAGAAAAATTTCCTTCTCTAACGTTTGTATTAAATTTAGACAACAATTGTTAAAATTGAGCGGTAGTCAATGTAATGTTCCCTCTGCCATCGTTAAATCATAGGAACCGCTTCGTAGCCAGCATTTACTTTTGTTCTCCGTGGTGACGGTATTAGGTTATGAAATACAAATAAAATAACTTACAGTTTGACGGGAATATTCCGTTCATTGAATCTCGTAAAACAGCACAAGTTGAGCGGCAATTTTTAACGTTTATTTAACACAAGAAATATAATTAAGCAAACACATTTGTAGGTTGTCCTTGTTTTATAGAGATTAATATATATTTTCGAATATTCACATCAAAACTATTATCTCAACTGACTAAAATATCCTCATGCGCAGAATACGCTGTGATACCTACACCCCCATTTAGGCGCGAATGTTTTAGAGTTTAAAAAGGTTCGTTACACGTGGCAATTTAGCAACAGTTGCATGCGATTTATTTGCAGTAAATTATCCGAAAGATTCATTCTTGGTACGACTACTATCCGTAATACGCTCCGACGTTTTGACACAACGTTTACATTAATAAATAACAAAAATAAAAATGTCCTAGCGAAAAATGTCAGTGACATCGAAATAAGTTTGCGCATTAGTGGAATAAATTCCAAGTATGACATCTAGACATGAATCTAATATTAGTGCAACAACTGTTTTAAAACTTTTACATAAGGATAAACATGGTTCCTACAAAATCAGCACATCCCAAGAACTTTGACCCGACGATTTATGAATTCGACAATGGTTAATAAATATCCCAAACATGAATATTTTTCCAATAATTATACTATTTACCGAAGAATAGGTACTTCATTTACTATTATTAGGTTTTTTGTTGTTATGTTTGTTATTTTTTATTTGATTATCGACTTTTAAAACTGCTTTTCAGTCTTTTTGTCTTTTGATATTGTTTATGAATTCTGTCCATGAAATATATAGTTTACATTATCTGATGCTTGGATATATAAATAAGTATGAAAAGAAACAAATTAATGGTACACATCACAATGTATTGCGCGTTGTTAACAAATGAGTATATTGTCTTATCATTTCCCTTTCGATTAATACAAATGTAATGGTGGATTTAATATTAGTTTAACAAACTTCGTAAATCGTCTTAGACAATTGGTTATTAATAGAGTGGTCTACTAGCGTCTGCGCGCCAGGTCAGTACTAAGTTTCATGTATGTGAGGTTAACGTTTAACACAAGTATGCCGTACAGTGTCGGGAAAGAGCAAAATTATTTATTTAATGGAAATATTATATACAAGCCCCTTACCTTATTTAAGTAGCAGAAACGATGATCTTCTTTAAGTAGCAGAAATGGTATAAAATAGCTGAAAAGCTTGTAGCATTAAGTGTTTCAAGATTTTACTTACTAAACCGCTTTTGTCGCGATGATAAAACATGCTTATAGTTTGAAAAAGATCGTTCAACATCTACGGATGTAACACACGCATGATTAAAATAATCTTCATAGATAGATAACGGATCAGATGCACTACCACCAATGTGTAGTCCGATTTGTGCCAGTACAATAACTGTTTATCGTACACTGTACAAACTATTTTGGTATAAATCCTGGAATTCACCGATATACTTTTCTACATTATGAAACAAACGACCATTGTTTCTGGGATTTTCTACATTAGACGTGCTATTACATTTACAATGCGTAAAACGTTAACGGAGAACCATACTATCTCGTATCAAGACTCGATTAATACTGATACGATACTAGATACCATGGTATAAGTATAGTAGGTATGCTCACAAGAGGTACGAAAATAAGACTTTTTTGCACATCACCATCGCGCATCATCAGACAGCCATTTTATATTTATCTAAGCGTTTACAGTGTATGTTTGATAAAGTGTGTAATATTATGAACGTTTATTTTTCATTATTTTGTTTTTATTGTTTTGTTGACGATTTGCATTTAAATATGTTTCTGAATTAAGTTTTATTTTATTTTGTATCTACGTACGAATACTATGTTTTGAGGTGAGAAGTTAAATGGTCGTTATACATATTTATACAAATTTTGTTTATATGTCGCGAAATTGTATAAAATGCCTGCTTTTGCAGTGAAAGGATGCAAAAATCACCATTTTTATGATTTTTGATTATCTTTGATTAAATAACTGTTCTTTCTTTAATAGCAAAAGATGTACACTTTCCTCACAACACAAAACTCTCATAAACTCATACCTTACTATATTAAATCTTAAAGTATTTAATGAATGTTAGTTATCTAAATGTTTTAAGTTTTTCTTAAACTTTATTCCACTTTACGGATACTCGCAGTATTCTTACTGTATGCTCGCGTTAGAATGTGAAATATCAAACAACGGTTGCCCTACTAACCTCATATAAAATGTCACTACAAGCAGTGTCACAAAGTGGAAAAACAATACTATAAAAAAGTGGCGCTTTGTGATAGAGTTTTTCCGCAAAACAACTACACAAAGAACTGTATATGCATTGTATATGCGAAAATAAAAACGAGAAACCAAGGCTTGACTTGTACAGAGGAATATATTCAGTATTTTTTTTTCTCTTAAAAAAAAAAATATACGGCTATGTATTGTGCATTAAATACAATAAATCTGAAATTATTCTACCACCTGTCTCTTTTTTGCAGAACTCTCGCATTATTATTACCAAAATAAACAAACTAAACTTATTAGATAACTGGATATTATTGTTAATTTTGTGATTTTCGATAGAAAGCAAGAAATATTATATTTATTCGGAAGAAAACAAGATTTTCAAAGTTTAAGCATGAAGGGATTCGTGGTTGTGTAAACTTACATACGAAAATCAGTTGTAAATACTGTACCGTTCTGAAATGTACTAAAGTTAAGGTTTTTTACTTGCTAGTGTAATGTATATGAAAACCAATTTTTTTAATTTTCGTTCATTTATTTTATACATGCTGTTTATGAGTTTATTATAAGATTATGTAGAATTGTATATAAAGCCTTTCTCGATTTTTGTCAGCCTATTCATCTATGTATACAGTTAATACATATGATTAAAGACTTCATGTGTTCGAATATTAAATTTTCACAGTGTTTGTGGGGGCGTAAAGAATTGCTGGTAATTGGCATTCACGATAACCCCTCGTTAAAAGCTAATTGCTTATGAACGTATTCATAAATTTTACTGGATTGTACGATGTATTTAATGAATTACGGCGCCGACCTGCCAATTCCAACAGAAAAATGATGAATCTTCACCCACGACTCCTCATGCGAGCAAACAACTTATTGATTGATTGTGAATTGTTATATTAACAAGGAATTTTGTTTTACGCGTTAATCCGTAAGATGCATTAATGTTCTAATTTAGATATGAAAAATATGGTTTGCGGTATAAATCATAAAAGCACTGAACAACCTACAGTTAATAATAATTTTTAATTTGCAAGAAAATAGTGGTAGATACAAATGCCTAACGCTTATTTCTTCCTATTCTTCGTTCTACTTTTCTAATTATTACACTCTTTGACACGCAAACACTATTTTGCAATCATAATACATAGCAACTAGCAATGTATCAAAAAGGGATATTTTTTTGTAAAATAAATAAAAAGCAGGAAATACAATACCAGAGTGTAACAAAAAGTATTTCCAAACTTGAGCTACCAGTATTATAGGTTTCATCTAGAACATCCGCGCCATTTAGCTGCTGATGGGATCAGGAAGTTTGTATATGTGCATGCGTACATACGCGTTATGCATAAGCAAGTTTGCTTGAATCAATTATTAATGTAATAGCGTTTGCGATGATCATAGATTATAACACATATGTATCTTAAATTTAATTTGCGTATTGCTCCCTATCCTATACCATTAATTCTAGCTAAAATTGCTAATGATTATACCGTTGCATCTACATTAATTGATAGTTAATGTGCAACGTAGTAAAAAACTGAGTAGTACACACAGAGAGAATATCGATAAATAAGAGAGAATTCAAGATTTATTTGATTTGATTTCTATAACGTTTCTGTTTTAGAACTCTATTTACTTATTACAGAAAGCGTATCTTTATAATGACGTGATGAATATCTAATTATACATTACCTGATATCCAAGTGTATAGACGGGTTTCCTATTCATATTTTCTTGCCATACTGCTTTTCTTTCTGTTTATAATTTAGTAATTCCAATTAAAACTGTTTGGTGCACGTTCTTTCTGTAGCTAGACATACGAATCCAATAAACTGAGGCTTTAAATAAGTAGTGTCGGGTCCGTCACGTAAACTTGAAGAAAATAACCGAACGATTCAAGCCTGAGCAAGCAAGAGACAAAATATCGGCTCTTTGTAATAGAAGGGAATCGATATCTTCTGTCTCACTCGCTTCCGCTCGCATCGTTCACTTTTTTCTTCAAGTGTACCATCTTTAGCAAATTAAATGCGAATGTAAGCTCTACAAATATTCGATTATTAATGCAACCGAAGCTACAGCACACTGAAACAGTAATTACAAATTATTTGTAAACAATTCTGAATTACGCATTGTTCGGTACTCAGTACTTGTAGTTTTGGTTGCATAAATAATCGAAGGTTTGTGGAACTTCAATTCGCATTTAATTTGTTAAAGATTGTACATAAGCACATATAGTGCATTTGAAGATATAAGAATATTACTTTTAACACATGTAATGGTTTTATTGCACTCCCCGTGGCGATAATTACCGGGTTCCTCATTTAAGGGGTACGGTTTACTTGCGTACAACATATGAACCCGAGGGTCGTATTGACTATATGATGCTGATTAATTAAAACAAACATTGTTTTATAAATCAGCAGAAAACAAATTATTTACAAATATATTATACACATTTATTATGAGTATCATTATACGAAAGATTAAATAGAATATTTAAAGCATTATTAATAGAGTGGTCAGACGTGTCTGCTTACACAGGCCGCACTTGCCTCGCGCTATACAGAACGTTTAGCTATACTGGCTGTAAAATCAGTCCCTCCGATTCGTGTGTCTAGTATAGAGATGGGTAACGCAGCGCTGCGTTGCGTTATTACGTTGATACACTGGAGTATGTTACAAGTATCGATACAACAGTCACAGAGAGTCACAGCGTAATGACTCAATTCGGCCAACTGGCACTCGAATATGTAGTATATACCCAGCGGGCAACCGGCAGATGAGTTCACTTTGTTAGCACGTAACACAATGATGCCACGTGATTTGAGCGATATTTTCACTATAGCAAAGCTTAGTTGGCAATTGATATAAGTAATAAAGAAATAGTGCAAATGTTTTAACGATAGCCAAAGAAAACTTAGTTAATTGATATTTCTAAAAGTTTGTTTTCTATAAAATATTTTTTTACCATATTATTATAACCATAGACCTAAATAATTGCAAATAAATAAAAAATAGTAATAGAGTAATAAATAAAAAAATACGTTATTGAGATGTTCATAAAAGTTTTCACAGCATTTTTGTCATTAAATCAAGAAAAAGTTGTGCTTATACTACTTATATACAGCTTCTCGACTTTATCATGATATCAGTTATAAGTTATAACAAAACGAAAACGTCTAAGACGCATTAAGTAACTACGCATGGCAGCAATACACTTTTTACGTAGTTGCACTTGTGATTAATTAGATTATTCCAACTGCCTCTTTTAAATCCTTTACTTGTTCGTCGCGCAATACAAATTATAGTATGTAAATTCCGCTCTCTACAATTTTTCTGACACTAAAAGTAATAGATGTAGATGGCGCGGTTAAGCTAAACGTGGTGTTAAATATTATGCTCCGCAATAGATCTAAATAACTGAGAAACTCCAAATAAATAATTGGATAAAGTGTGTCCTATAAAAAAAAGAATCGTTGTGCATCTTACAAACTTAATTTCAGAGTAAGTTAGATTTGATATCCGACTAAAATAAAATATAGAAATAAAACGAATCGAGAGGAAGGAGCCTAGGTCCGACGGGTCGACCGGCCTTCGGCTCATTTTACGCGCTTAAGAGAAAAAGTATCTATGTGCATACCGTTATAAGAATATAACAAATAGAGAAATTAAAAACAAAAGACAGGGAAGGCTTAGAATATTTTGAATTTATACAATTGTATAAAGAAATTAACTTAAAGATGAGTTCAAGTGATGGTTATTCTACTGACGAAAAAACGGAAGGCAAAAGAAGAACCTGAAAATGCTTTTGGTATGAATAAAAAAACCCAAAGGACTCCCACTAAATCAGAGCGAAAATATGATGATAAATTAGACCAAATATTAAAAATGATGACAGAAATGAAGTCAGACCAGAAACTTGTAAAGGAAGAAGTACAGCGCATAAGAACTGAAGAGGACTTCAAAAGTGAAATAAAAAGACTAACAAAAGAAAATGAGCAACTAAGAGAACAACACGAAATAATTAGAAAGGAAAACAAAGAAATTAAAGATGAAATAAAAGAATACAGAAGAATTATGAATATATATGAAAAAGATAGAAAGAAAAGCAACATTATTCTATCAGGGTTGAGCATGGATACGGAGGACCCGGGGGCGTTGAAAAAAGCAACAGAAAATATAATAGAAAAATATCTAGAGTTGGATATAAAGGTTAAAAATGCTAAGAAAATTGGAGATCAAACATGTTTGGTAGAACTAAATAACGTGAACGAAAAGGATGAGATCTTGCAGAATAAGCACAAGCTGAAGAATTACAAACTTGACCGAATATACATCAATGAGGATCTTACAAGGGAGGAAATGGAAAAGCGTAAGCAACTTCGTAATAGAGCAAAAGAGGAAGCAAGAAGGGAAAATCGGTGAAAATAGGTTACAATAAACTAACAGTGGATGGGAAAGAATGGAGGTGAAACAACAAAGACAGGAAAATAGAAGATCCAGGCGAGACAAAAAACTATGAGAGGTGAAGTGGGAATGTAGTGATATGGGCCGAAGTATGAAGGACAAGAATAAGAACGTTAAGTTTATTAGTAATAAGTTTAGTTATAAGTCTAAAAATAACTGTACTAATAAGAGTGATTGCGGTATTAGTAATCTTTTGGGTAAGGGCAATGATGACTATAGCTTTGAACTCATAAATAACGGTAGCAGTGAAATAGAGGGGCAAAACCATAGAAATAAAAGAAATAAGTGGAAGAAAGACGTAAATGGGCAACTGCTTATAGAAACTTGGAATGTTAAAATTCTTTTGAAAGTTAGAAAGATGGAAGAAACGGCAAAGGAAATAGAAAAATATAAATTAGACATTGCGGCTGTCCAAGAAATTAGATGGAAAGATAAGGGAGATATTAGGAAATATAAATACATATTTTTATACAGTGGGGAACAAAAAAGCGGGAAAAATGGAGTAGGTTTTTACATAAAAAAGAATTTAGAGCACACTATATTGAATTTTAGGCCATTAAGCGGGCGAATAGCAACAATAAGAATAAAAATAAAGGATAAAAACGTAAATAGTGAATATATACGCACCGACAGAAATGGCAGAAGAAGATGAGAAAGATAAATTTTATGAGTTATTAACGAATATCTGTGAGCAAATACCAAAGAAAGATGAAATAATACTGTTAGGAGACGTTAATGATGGCAGGGAACACTATTTAAAAAGTCTAGTAGGTAATGGGAAAAGGACGTCCATAACGTCACTAACGACAATGGGCGTAGGCTGTGTAAATGGCAGAAATACTGAAATTATCATTTTTATCAACTAAATTCGAGCATCCAAACGCATAAGGTCACTTGGAGACATCCGGGAGGTAACATAGAAAACCAATAGACCATATTTTAGCCTCTAAGAGAATTAGTCAAAATACAATTAATACTAGAACGTACAGGGGAGCGCAAGCAGAAACAGATCACTATCTAGTGATAGCTAGAATAAAAAATGCGAAGGTAATAAAGTATTTTGCAACCAAAAGAAATATAAGGGGGTGGGAGGTAGAAAAATTAAGTATGAGGTTTAAAAAGTCGTATGAAGAAAAATATGCTAGGAACACACGAAATTATCCAACAAATATAAACAAAATAGATGAATCCTGGGAAGAATTAAAAACCAGTATAATAAAAACAGCGAAGGAAGTGATAAATACAAAAGAAAAAAGACAGACAGAAAAGGACTGGTATGACTACGAATGTGAAGAAATTAGAAAACAAAAAACGCTAGCGCAGATAGCATTGATGAACAAAAAGGACGAACAAAATAGAAAGGTTTATTACTAAGAAATAAGGCAAATGGAATATATAAGAGAAAAAAAATGAATAGTTGAATAGGAAGTTAGGGGAAATAAATAGAGAATAGAAATAACTTAAGACAATTTTATAAAAAGCTAAAGTGTCAGAATTTTAAAGCTGGAATAAAAACAAGAGGGATGAAAACTAGAGACGGAAAAATCGAACACGACCCCCAATTAATAGAAAATATATGGAAGGATTACTACCAACAAATCCTAAACGAAAAAGATGAAATATATATATAAAAACGGAGGATACACTAACAGAAGAAGAGGAAAACGAGGTTAAATGTCCTACAGAAATCGAAGTGCTAGAAGAAATTAGAAATCTTCGTAATAATAGAGCTCCAGGGGAAGATGGGATAGAGGCGGAAATACTAAAGTATGAGGGACAACAGCAGGCCAAGCATATATATCAATTTGTACAATAAATATGGAAACAAAATAAAATCCCAAAATGACTGGAATACGCTATAGCTCTCTATCTGTTCAAAATAGAATACTGTATTGTAACAGTATACTATTTTAATCAATCTATCGGTATAGCTTATCGGTATGCTGAACTTTTTAGTTTATTTCTACCCATTAGTTGAGATTTAAATCTCTTCACATATTTTTTGTCGTCCCCTCAGCATCGCGTGATTTCTGCATTCGTCAGTCCAAAGCTCCTTATGTTGTTTTGGTGGTATGCAGTAGATCTTCGAGGTATGGTCTACTTGTAGTGTATAGATTCAAATCATCCACATAAAGTAGATGGTTGATAGATGTTATATTTCCACTGAAATTATAAGTACCCTTCGTTCTATTTCGCGGTATCATCATTAGTAGTCTATACTACAGCTAAACAGAACTATAGCGGGCTTAATGCATCGCTCTGAAGTATACCTCGACGGATCAATATAACCTCTTATTTAGTTGGCGTTTGTAAAACAACGGTTTGCAATGGCTTCTCGCAGAAGATCGAATCCACGCGGTACAGCTCGAGATTTATTACACTATGTAACAATTTCTATTAATTTTTTTTGTCTTTGGGTTGTAACTGTCATTTCCTATTTTCTTATGTCAGAAAAGTATAAAAACAGTCGATTATTTCCCACAAACTTTGCTTTTGTGACCAAGACAATGATATTTTAAAATTTACAAGCAAACCCAAAATGAGAAGTACATATTATGTCGTTCGACGTAGACTAAAGACATCAGTGACGGAAGTGAATTAATTTACGATAGGAATGACAGTAAATATGTCTGTCAAAGTGACAAGTATCTGCATTTTCGGCTTTGGATTTGTTTTTTTTGGAAACAAAACAAAATATCACAACGAAGATGTCTCAGCCACTCAATCTGCTTTGATAATTTATTGTTATATTGTTCAGGCGCTATTTTAAATTTTGACAGATCCAATGTTCCAACGTCCCTCCATTCAAAACGTGTACACTCCTGAAGCTGATATAATAGACTCGTCCCACGATTTCAGTGCTCAAAACGGTGTGTATATGTACTTCTCATTTCACTATACCATTTTCTAATTAGATGATGGCTCAAGAGGTGCAAACTAGAAGCAGACGCGTTTTGCTATGTTTGTGGTCAGTTTATTAAGACAAGAGGATGGTATAGGGAGAAAAGAGATCCATGAGATTTGTAATTCCAAGCATTGGCGGAACCCACTAACCACTCAAGCACTGCTACTTTTGCATTGTGGACCCTTCCAAGCGCCGTACTGGCAAAAATGCACCTGCTGTAATGTATCCGGATCTTCCTTCATCTATGGTCCCAGTATTAGACAGCCCTCAGCTTCCATTACCTACTCCTCCTAAGATAGATCAGGCGTCTTGCGTCGCTGATCGCAATCAGCAACAGCGAGTCGGAGTGTGAAGAAAATATTGTAGAATCAGATGACATGATTAATGTAGAACGACCTAGTTAGAGATCTTGGACTCTCCAAGTCAATTGCTGAGATTTTGACCTCTAGGCTGAAGCAGTGGAACTTGCTGGATGAAACTGTGCGAGTCGTAGATCAGAGAAAGCGTCACCAACATTTTTCTAGCTTTCTCACCTATCTAGATGGGCGCTGCTTTTGCCACGATGTGACTGGGCTATTTGAGGCAATTGGAATCGCCTATAATCCAAATGAGTGGCATCTCTTCATTGACAGCCCTTTAAGAAGCCTCAGAGCAGTACTGCAGCATAATGGTAATAACTTTCCATCTCTTCTCCTGGGTCATTCAGTGCACCTCAAAGAGGATTACTTTACATCAAGACCTTGATGAAATTTTGAAGTATGACAAGTATGGCTGGGGAGGTCATCGGCGACTTCAAAATGGTGTCATTGCTCATTGATCTGGAAAACATGGAAACAATGTCAAATGAGAGCCTCTGGTAGACCCTCTAAAGGTGCTTATGCCACCACTGCACATAAAGTTGAGGCTTATAAAACAATTTGCGAAAGCTCTAGGTACGGAGTCAGCAGCCATGAAACACCTTAAAAAATTATTTCCTAAGCTATCTGAGGCGAAAGCCGGTGTCTTCGTAGGACCTCAAATTAAGAAGATTCTCGACTGCGATAACTTCCTAAAAGCTCACCCGTAAGGAGAAAATATTGAAGATATACACTGTGTCCACTTAAATATGAGACTAATGGGGGCAAAAAAAATATTATTGAATCTATAAAAAAATTTATATAAAATAAAAGGCAGTGCTTCTTTAGAAATATATTTGGGGTTTAAAATTAACGTTCGTAATTTTGCTATAATTAAGAAAAAAAAAAGAAATTGTCTTGAGAATAAATCACCCTTATTTTTAAAGATATGAAGAAGTTCCATTAGAAAAAAAGTACTTCAAATTCCTAAATATGCCAAAATACCAACCTTCAAGTAAAAATCGAAAAAACACATTTTTACAAAAAAAAAAATTAAAAAAGTATTTTTTCAATGTTTGGCTCATATTGTGCAATTTTGTAGAATTCCATTTCTTTAATTTCTACTTTGAAAATTTGTATTCTGGCACATTTAGGGAGTTGAAGTACTTTTCGCTAATGGAGCTTTTTGGTATCTTTAAAAATAAGCGTGTTTTATTCTCAGACAATTATTTTTTCTTAATTTATAGCAAAACCACGCATTTTAATAAGTTTGAATATAAAATGTGTTTTAAAGAAGCACCAACTTTTATTTTACATAATTTTTTTTTTATAAATTCAATAAAAAATTTTCCCATTTGTCTCATACTTAAGTTAATATACATATATGTGGGTATATTTCAAATTTTCGTTGTCCTAGTCACAAAAGCAAAATTAGAGGGAATAAAGTATTTTTCTATTGTTTTGAAGCATAAATAAGTTGGAAATAACGCTACACTCAAGACAAAAAACGTGTTACATAGTGTTATTATTATATGATATGCCGCATATTTTTCGGGGTGATGATAGGATAGCTATAGTCGCTAGTCCGTACTAAAATGTGAAAATTAAAGTTAGGCAAGTTCACACCGGAGTGATACGACTGCAATACGATAAGCGGCGCAACCAGCAACATGACACGTACTGTGTAAATTTAGGCAGAATGCGCACTGGGGGAATACCACACACAATATAAAAAGCCACACCAACCAGTAACACAACAATTAAATTAAATTGTGTTACTTTTTGTCCGGCTTGTTATATTGCGTGTGGTATCTGTGTCGTATCTCTCCGGTGTGCACGATGCCTTAAACTCATCACATTACATGTTGCACCCGTGCAAGAAATCTTATACATAAATCATCTTGCACACACAGGCGATGCTTTATTAGCGATTGATTTAGATTACACAAATGCAATCTAAACCAATCGAGTACATGCGTATGTGTACGAACTATTAATATCAGTGATGTCAACGTTATTCCATACAAGTTACGCACAGCTTTACCAAATACAGTCACGTTGATATTTTTATTTCTGTTGTAATGTAATGAGAACGTATGATGTATATATGGGTACATTAACGTTATATATGCCCATTTAGTGACTGAATATAAAGCAGCAGAAAATGGAATCTGATTTCATATTGATCGCTCGCTACGTACTTACTTGCAGATATGTACTTGACCCAATTACTGGTCACTCATTTTGTTTTATAAAGTGTCAGTTACCAGTAAGTATGTAGTAATTATCATGGGTGTGTTACGAAGAGCTCAATTACGATACAAGAAATACGATATTGCATATAACAAAGATAGCTACAGGTTACAGACATACGTTTACATCACCACACATAGAAATTAAAGCGGCTGGCAGAAGTTTTTCATCGATTTTTATTCAGCGAATTTACTCAAATCACAAAAAAAAACTGACATAATTCTTGATCACATTTAAAAGAAATAAGGTAAAGTCAGGTAAGTGTGTAGTAAAAATTGCATAGTGCGAAGAAAATGTAACACTGTTACATAATAAGACATTTTGATAAATTTTACACATAGAAGTACGTTAATATATTGTCCATTGTAAGCCTTCAATAGATACGCCTTTTATAATTATCAACGGTTTACTAGAAAAAAAAAGAAATTCTAAACTGTCAATACTACACACTTACCCAGCAAAATGGGACAAGTGTGTAATCGTTTCGCATTTTATATATTAATAGCATTATCCTTTAGTTCGGCCAAGAGTATAATACTAAACTGATGCCTGTTTAATAAGATATGATATATTCACAAGATAATCAAGTTATTACACGTTAGGAGATGCCAACTTTTATTTGTAAAACTAGTATGAAGTTTAGTACAAGAGGACGAGGATAACAAGAGGACGTCCGTATTTCAATTTTAAAAATAAATATGGCCAAACTACACACTTGCCCCGGTTACACACTTACCTGACTTTACCTTAACAGTGTTATAAATCTTAAAAAGGATACAGAAAGTATTAGAACTTTTTATAAAATATGAATCAGCAAACAAACATTTAGAGGTTTATTTTTTTATTTTCCGTCCTTTACTTATCGTACCAATGGGGCTCTGGAAATTTGGGAAATACAGGAAAGTGGTTGTGTTTCGCGTTCGAATTCGCATATTTACAACCTCTATATTCCTGGTAATATCAATTCTAATAGCATTAGAAAAGATTAAGAAGAAAAGATGTCCCAGTAATTCCGTTCAGCATAATAGGTGAATTTTAATTGGTTTTATTTAATGTAATAATCAGTTTTCAAACCAAGACTTAACTGTCAATTACGAAAGCATATAAAAAATACACAGTATAAAAAAAGAGTATATTTTGAACTCCAATATCCGAAATACCTAAGATAGTTTATGGAGGTAAATTATTGCAAAATACGAAAAAGAAAAAAAATAGGATAGCGGCTGGCGGGCCTGAATGATTGAATTTCTCGTATTTTTTTTAGGAAAAAAGTACTCGTCGTATAATGGGATAATTCAAAACATAGCCTTTCAGCGAGCAAGAGCCGTTATCATGTCGTCAATACGTGTTATTTTGACTATTTTAATTAAATTTAACACATTTAGCTAATACTATCAGATAAATTAATTTGTTTGTGCGTTAACTCGAATACTACTATGAATTCATTCGATCGACAGGTTTCGATATTCATAACACAGTCCATTCGTTAGCTGAAACTCACAATACTGAAGTTAGGTGTATAGAGCGGTAAATAGAAAAGCAGTGAATATTGCAACAGGGCAATATTCTTCACTATCTAGCTATTCATGTGGTAATTAAAAGCAACATCGCCCAGTACAACATCATTTCTATGAAATGTTAAGCATTATACATTGGATAATTTATCCCAAGGAGAGTATTAATATAAATTTGAGATTAGATAGAGCAGATTAACAAAGGGCCCACTTGAAGCTATTAAGTTTAGCTTGTTTCTTTTGCCCGTGGCGTGGAACGCAAAACGACTACAGGCCCGAGGATTTTGTTCTATTTGTGTTGGGAGGCAAGCTATAGTAAGATGGTTGTTCTTTTTGAGCAAGCATTGCTCATGACGCAGAGCTTTTGCTTGAAACTAAATTCAGTAGAGGTTGGATTTTTGCTTGGAAAGATCTGGGTAGTTTGCATGAATATAGTCGAGTCATACGTAACTCTATTTGTCATGTTTTTTTAAACTCAATTATTTTGGCTCCATGAAAATTGAGTTATAAAGCATTGCGTGTATAAAATATTTGCCTTGCATAAATTTTGTGATGTTTGCATTACAACGCGGGAAAACAAGTGCGCATGATGGAGTTTTTTTTTAAATGGACCTGGCTAACTATGCTCACTACCAAAGGTGCATAATCAAATAATTGCAAATTCAGAATTCATGCGGTTCGGATCCCCTTCCATTCAACGTTGTATTAATACGTGTGTCCCACTCTTTCCCAGGCATTGATCGGAACTAATAAAAGATAAACAGTTGCACGAAAAATTCAGGGAATGTCGAGAATTCTGCCTTATAACCACACGTATAATAGCTTCTCCCCTCCCACTTATTTTTTTAAATTGCACCCCTATTTATTTATATATTTTTCTCAAAGATCCTTCTCGAAATGTTTCATGCAGAGATACTTTCAATTCCTACATGTGCAGATACATGTAAACTCGTCTGCCTCCTGTAGTTCGCATCTTCTGCACCACGGTTCAGCTGCTCGCCTGTGTTGTATAGATGCATTTCCAGGGACAGTGGCCAGTTATCAACCCAGTATGTTTTAAACTTCTTTCTTACTGCGCTTGAGTAGGTTATCAGAAGAAACTACCATCCCCATCCCCTATCAAGCGTTTTGGTATGGAGTTGAGCCTTCAGTCGACTCCATTTTTGTACTTTCTTTATCTAAGCAGGTCAACAACTCCCCTTCAGGCAGAGTCCTTGGTAAATCCAACATACGGGCTCTGGACCCATGAAGTGTCTTCTTAAGCCCTCTTGACTAGTTCCATCGGCGATTGCATTCTTATATCCTCATGTCCGCACCCACAATCAGAACCGTGTAGTCCGTGCCAGTGCATGAGGAATTGTCGCAGTCTCTAACTAGTTTTGATCTAGTTACAGGTCGAGACTGCCTTGATAGCCAGCCTGGCTGTCAGTCTTATACTTATTTTCCTCCTCATCACCCTTTGGCATCACTTCTGCGCAGGCTCGCAAGGGCGAATCCCTGCATGAGAAGACCGTCGCATGCTCCCAGGCCTATGGATGTCCTTTGGTTAGGGCTCGATCCTAAATACGACCCAGCCTCTGGCCCTTGGCGAGATTTGGGATTCGTCCGACAACCAATCATCCAAAAGCAATGATGTCATCACTACGTGCCTGGTCTCTTTTCGGATATGGAGATTCTCACCTTTCAGTGAACATAATCTCAGCGCCATGCTGTCCGTGGGCATTTGCAGCAATGGCCCGTCCAGCATCGTGCCCGTAGTATAAGTGTGCCCTCCCACCCTGAATTGGGATGCACAGGTGTTGGCTTTCAGTCTAAGGATCGCATTCATAGCCTTCGCTTTCACATAAAGCTCCAGCGGGGGAGGCCCACAATGGCTCAAAGAAGTGGTTCCTGGGCTGTTGATTGCAACCAGTGATCCCAGCAACATGCTATCTCTGAACAACGTTAGCAACTTCATTGCGAACGGACACTTCTGTCCTCCACCAGACTACTGTCCGTATGTTATCGCTGGTCTTATCACAGCAGTATAAGCCAAATGGATCACCCTCGGCTTTTAATCCCCAAGTTTTTACCAGCAACTTTCTCCCTGCAGTGGCCAGAATAGTTGCGTAGATACTTGAGATATGTTACATGAGGGGAATGTAAAACTTTTCTGGACTAAACAGTTAGCGTTTAGGGATAAAACTTGATAATGATGGCGGGGTAGGTGAGATAACTACTTTAAATGGGAAAATTTGTCGATAAGGTTACACGTTTTAGGGAAATGAGGGTCAGTTTTCGTAATCAGGCGTAGAATTAATAATGGATATCGGTAATTTAAAATCATATTTATGTAGATCTGTGAAGGTTAATGATTCGCATGTTTTATTGAATGTCCACTCACTGATGAGTGGAAGGTCGCGTACAGAAATTAAAGCAATATTAGGGATAATGTTGCTAAAAGGATTAGATAGATTATAGCATAAGAATTTAGATAGTACTGAGGGTACTGCGTATTATAATGAATATATTCTAATCTTTGGTGGTCTGAATTGGTTAAAATTATTATTAAGACCGGGTGCAGTAAATAAATATTTAAAGTATAAATCTTTAATTTAATTAGAGTAATTAGGGTTCAGTTATTATTAAATATTAGAATAGGTACTACTGTTGTTCTATTGCTTTCAGTTGATTATGTTGGTCAATCTTCTGCTGCTGGTAGAAACAACTCCACGATGTAAGAAGAAACGAGGAACTACTTGGAGACTAATAGAATAATAATAGTATTTAATGGCAAAACACGTTTTTTTTTTTAACTTTCTAGTTTCTTACAATCAACAGTAAGCATTATTGTACGTGCAAGTAGTTATCATCAAAGTATTTCAGTATCATACTATAATTAACAATTCCTTATTTGTCGGCATTTTCTTAAATGTTTCACAAATAATTAAGTGGTACAGATGTGTCTCTTATTTTCAACCTCTCTAAATCAAATTTCTTCGCATAAAGATATCTCCAATGGCGAAATGAACTTCAAAATCTGTTGACTAGTTTGGTTTTGTACGGTACAGTTACCATTAGACAGTTGCCGTCTAAACCAATTTTTCCTTAGTGTCTTTGCTAAATCTACTTTAACGATAAATAACTTCCAATCGCAATACAGTTTGACCTTAAAATCTTGTATGAACTATAATTAAAATGTAAATGGAATTAATAAAGACAATAATTTTAAATTAGCACTTACCTAGAAATCATAAACATCATTTCATCTAAAGTATATACACAAGAATTGCACACGCGCGAAAATTAATACAAATGATATCTGTAACAAACTTTAATTAATAGTGCTTTGGAATTGCTTTGAAAAAACGAAAAAAGAAAGCAAAACAATCATTCATGTCTTTCACCTTTGATGGTTGTACAATTAAAATATTTTTTGTTGTTTCGTATTGTTGCCTGAACATTGTTGTTTCGTTTGTTGCTTTGAACACATGTTACTTTTTCCCGCAGTAGGTAAGGTTTTAAAACCAGTTTTTGCTATCTACTTCTGTATTTCTCTAATAAATAGTGGCACCAAACTTACGACTTGGTTCAAACTTTATATTTATAAAGACGTGAGCAGAGGAGTTACCAATCGTATAGGTGTATGGTGCTCGCTCATTAATTTATGAAATGAATTAGGTTTCCTCGGGCGCCCAAATAAAAAATTAGCAAATGGTATTTTCCTGCTAAACTTATTTGAATTGGCAATATAAATTTTATGGACGAAACGTTTATTCCAAACATAAGTACAGATAATAAAAATAGTAGCTTTAATTATCTTTTTATTACTACAAGCACTAGGCATTTTATTGTTCATTCTTATAGCAATCGATAATTGAATCCCGAATATTCTGTATCGGTATTGTATCGCAAACACAACGATAACTTTGTATTATTATTTGTTGCCTGTTTGGCTTCGTTGTTGACGTTGTAACCACATAATTGTTTAATATCAAGGAGAAGTCGGTTATAAAAAGGACTTACTCAAGGATTTCCAGTTAATGTTAATTGCAAAATCTTAATAAATCGTATTTCTGCACATTTTACATACTACATACTACATACTTACTTAAAGAATTATTGTAAACTACTTTAAAAGAAAGAATAGCTTTTTAATAAGGGAAACCGTAGATAATTTTAGCGAAAAATATTATTAATTCAGGTCTTTGCCCCTGGAATGTTTTGATCACATATTCCTTTACCTATAAAACTTAAAATAAAGGACAACACGCAAAATTAACAGTCGGTTTGCATATGAAGCAAAACAACTTTTAGGAAGACATCACTTATTACAGCAACCAGAACTTTCTATTGTATTATAAAAAATATAGTTTCAAATAGAAAGCTTTCCAAAGTGAAAGCACTGCATTACTATTGCATATATACAACATGTGCATACTTTCATAAAGATATTCTTCACGTGAAAATATAAATACCTTTTAACTACAATTGCGGTGTGCGGAACATTTCATTGCGTAGTAACATAATGGAAACATATTAAGCTTATTTATGTTTCTGACGTTAAATCTATTCTATCATCCAATGATTTCCAATTCATACCTGGGCGGTCCTTATTGGGGGATATTGTAAGAAGGAACAACAAACAAGATGAAATGACTTATCTACCATCAATGTTAATTACTAATATGTAATGGTATATGTGTGTGTACAAACCTGATGCATTTACTTCAACGTATACGTGCGATACCTTAAACGAAAGCTCTTTATACCATATTTGTAAACTTTATACTAAAGCATGATTCATTAGAAATCTTAGCACAACACACTAAAGATAATTTAATGCACCACCTAAAGGTCCATATATGTTAAAATTGCTTTATTAATAGTATACCTTCGCAAATATTTGCTCCCCCGTACGTGTTATTAACTAACACATAAGAATATAAGTACCGTAGGTTAAAGATGTATTTGTTTGGGTACCCATGAAACCTAATGCATATGTGCGCACACTATCCTTTTACTGAACGTCACATTATATTTCGTACGGTAAAGCATGACAATTTAAATCTCGGCTTTTCCTCAGTATACGAACCAAAAAAGGATAAATAACTTTCACATAAATTGCCAATGTGGTAGAAAAAAAAAGTATCATACCTAACTGTCTTACGGTGCTTAGCAGTATTGGTTGTCTGCAACAGGGTTCAGTACGTCAACATATAATAAGAAAAATAACAACATCGTTAATTATTGTATTATATAAAAGTATTAAAGCAACTCAAAAAATGCTAAATTTCAAAGTGTGGCTTAAAGACGTCACAATTGTTTTGGTCGCTTGGTACGCTCTGTCAAGGTGTCAAGTTTTGTTTTGACATAATGCTAAATATTTTTTTTTAATTTTTTTAGAGTTTAAAAAATCTTTTCTCTGATTGATTCACATGATTAAAAACTGTACGGAAACTGATGCATGTTGGAACAGAGTTTATATTAAAATATTATTAGATGTGAGTTCCATATTAAACAATCAAGTCTTGAAATTTAAATAAATATTGACAGCAGCGTTAGTGCTAGTGTTCAACACACTTGTGGGTTGATTCCTGTGCCTTTTTTACTTTTTATAAATGATAATACAAATTTTCTTTCTAATTGTAACGTAGTTACGTATGTTACTAATATTAGTGCAACACTGTGTTGAAGAGATTAAAAGAACATTGAATATTTTGTTGTGAAACAAGAGTCAATAGTCCACGAACAGTAAATTATTTTTAAACAATATAGTATAATAATAAATAATAATAAAACGAAATATTTAGTTTTCCACAGTTTTCAAAATAGAGATGAACATGTATTTGACCGAAATACTGAAAGGTTTTCGTGTTAATAAAGCTAAAGCTTTTAGAACTTATTATTGATGAACATTTCACCTGGCAAACAGACTGTCACACAATTATAAATAAACTTAATTCAATCTGTTTTCAACATCGTAATTTAAAAAATATAGTTGACATTTTTTGTGTACTGTCGTTTTACTTTTTACATTACCTTATAGGGTTAGTGTTTATGGAATATCTTCCACGGCTAGCCACAACTCAAAAACGTATTATCAGTAACATGACGAATATAAAAAAATAACAAAGAGTCATGTGGACCATACTTTAAGAAATGGGTGTATTTTAACTTTGCCAGCAAGACAGGTATATGAGCTATTTTCAATCGAACAGTAATTTCCATTCCTATAAGAATTAAGCCTGACTTTCATGTATTACCTCATAGTAATAATAATATATAATATACATGTATATAATGTCTACTTTAAGTAAAAATTGTTTCTGAATTCTGGGTATCAAACCTTTTAACGAGTTACCAAAAAAAAAAATATAAATCTATTTCAAACCAAAAGTCTTACAAACAATATATAAAATCACTGTTAATGCAGAATTCTGTTTAGTATTCAATTAACGAATATTGATTAGGTGCGGAATTTGTTTTAATGTTGCTTATTCATTTACGTATTTTTCTACTATTATTATTTATCTATACTGTTCCGTTATTAATTGTTAATTTTTGGAAAAAAATGTAGGTAGTTTAAACTTTAAACTGACGTTTTCTACACTATAAGTATGTATTAAAGAAAATATGAAACAGTATTTTTATTAGGTCACATTAATGATGATCCTTGGTAAGGTGAAACATATGTATGCTAATATCAACCTAGAGTTACACACGTTTTTAATGTGACCTAATTATTAATTAGGGTTAGTTAATTAATGCAAGTATAATGGCTTAAACTCGTTCTACAATTATTGCTATCCTTTATAGATACATATTGTAGTTTCAGATCGACAATTTAGCAAATATCTTCACGTCTTAATGAGATTCTTAAATTCTCATTCATTTATTCTTCCACTTATTAAGTATACATGCGACTTTCTTCGTATAATACATTAGGTTGACCAGTAGCACTGATGATCCTTGGTAAGGTGAAACATATGTATGCTAATATCAACCGAGTATTATACATGTGACCTAATTATTAATTAGCGTTATTTATTTAACGCAAGTATAGTGGCATAAAGTCATCCTACAATTATTGTTATCCTTTATAGATACATCTTGTCGTTTCAGATCGACAATTTAGCAAATATCTTCACGTTAATAATGAGATTTCCATCTTAAATTCTCATTCATTCATCTACTTATTAAGTATTTTTATTAGCACCGTCTTCAAAAAGACTTCAAAATTTTTGAAGACTATTTAATATGTGGCCACCGAGGGGCTGTTTAGTGGTGTAAATAACGTCATTGAAATACCTATTTCATTTTACGCAAATCATTAACGTTTGAATTTCAAATAGTTACTGATTGCAATTTGGATTGACATTAGGATCATTAAATATTTTCAGGCAACTCGAAGGAACTTAGACCAGTTTACGCGCGTTGCCTTCATATAAACAAATCCTATCATGAGTTACGTTGCCCTGCGTAATCTTTCAGTTAAGCGATATCGTCTCGAACATCGATAACCAGTAGGTACACTAACGTCAGTACCATGGGTGGTTATGTTTAATAGCAGCTACTGATATTGTATTTTTATTTCGATAACACACCAATAGATGGCATATGACACATGACGCGTGCGCGTGGATAAGCAAGAAGGTCAATCTTACCGACGGTTGCCCAATATTTAACGTGTGTATTGTCGGTGGCGTCTATGTCTATTGTCATTTGTCTTCCCCATTTGCATCGCCATGTTAAGCCTGGTTTAATTTTAAGCGGTACTTTGAAGGTGATAGTTCATGTCTCATGCATATAGTGAACGGCTTAAATCACAATCTAAGCGTCACTTAAAATTAAACCAAGCTTAACGTGGTCGCTGCAAACGACCATTAACACATGGTTAGTAGCCTTGAAAGTATACAGAAAACGATTTTTCACGATAGTGTATATGATTTGATGATATTCGCCATCATCACCAGGGAGTCTATGTTGAATGCAATTTCTCATATAGTATAAGAAACTGCGCTCAACATAGACTCCCTGCCTGATCATTAAATTTTTTAACTAACAGCATGGTTTAGTATACCGTTTAAATAAACGCGCGGTTTTTAATAAGCTTTGATAACACACCTACAGATGGCTCATTACTGCCTCAAAACAGTATATGCAACATACCTATCTATAGTAACTAGTTTATATATGGTCAGTACCACTTCCCTGTAATTACTAAACGTGGCGTTGACCTGAAAAGAAGTAAATGGCGCAAAATTCCTAGTTATGTTTTCCATCTATATGTTTTCCATGAATGATTGTTGAATATAGTTAGTGGTAGGATTGTTTCTAATAAACGTTGTAGTATGCAGTTTTCAAAATGCTCTAATAACAGTGAATTATATATAGGGATCACCGACAATTTAAAAAAGAATAGCTTCCCGCCTCAAAAACAGCTAAAAGCGATATGCAATACACTTTACGCAAAATTTGAATTAGACGGAACAGAAATATATGTTGTTTTAACGCACATTGCATCCAACACAAAATATTATTTGCTCCAACAGTTTCTCTATTTCTTTTATAATTTTTATGTTGTAAACAAATTTTAACACAAATTTTATGTTGATTTTATAACCGATTTTTTGTTGACATTACTGCATATGTATTTCAACCAAAATAAAATTACGAAAAACGTTTTGTTAAACCGATGCAAATATGTATTTTTCTGTAATATTACAATAAAATAGTACTTGCTACGTTTTTGTTAGTAAAATTTAAGACCATTGGTGGACTGAACTACAATTCTAAATACTACCACAATATGTTAACTAGAAAATGTCGTTCCACCCACAAAATACTTTTTCTATGTGTAGAAATATCTATCTATTTTATACCTATTTCTTATTTTACATACTTTAAAACATATGGAAACATACTTCCGTTTATATTCACGATTATAATGTAATAATCGATTAGATTCCATTTATTGTACAGTATTATAACAATCATGCCTGCTATGCTCTCATTGAATATTTGATAATATAAAAGATCGTATACCTATCTAACAAGGATATTACGTAGTGTTTAGAACACAATGTAGTAGAAATGCAGTCGATCAAGATAGTCGCATTCGTTGACACTCATTGGCTGGGGTGGCCGGCTGTCGACCAACCGGAACACGGCAGCTCAGAACCCCAGGCATTTTTCTTAGATGCTTTATTTTCAATCCAATTAGTGTATACAAGGACGTTGTTTGTTGTCTGGCTTTTATTATAGGCACGTACAGATTATTATTGCTCACCTCGAGCTGCATTATTGTAACAATACCCTTCATTCGTCTTAACAATCGATATAAAAAGAACAACGTGTGTAAGCCTGGAAATATTACATTCTTTTAACTAAAGTATTGTCTTTTTGGAAATCTGAAACAGGTTGGTCTGTAGTTGGCACTGTTTGACATAATTTATCATGGATATAATTATACTCAATAAATTTCTATCACTTATATCAAAGAAATACACTGCAAAAAGTAAGATGAGTATATGTAGGTAAATAAATGTACCAATTATTGATACGGCTCCAATTATTGATTATTTTTGTTATTTTCTTAAATATTATTGAAAGCCTGTTATACAGTGAGTAACTTTAATATTCGGTTTCTGTAATATACAGTCCGGGGCACAGGTTAGCCTCATGAGAATTTATAACGCATTAAATTATAATACGAATACGAGTTTATTGGTTATTTGACATTAGACCGACAGAAGTAATAACATAGTAAATTTTTATTATTTTTTGTTGCTATATAAATATTAAATTAACAATTATTTGAAATGTGCAATTATAACTAAGACATCTGTTTAGCCTCACAGAGGAAAACAAATGGATAGAATGATTTTTTTTTAAATTCATTTTTAATAGTGTGTATGGTCACCATTATTTCTTTTAACTCAAAAGCTCGTCTTGTTATTGATGCCTATAATTGTTGAATGCAACTTAAAGGAATTTGCTCTCATGTAGTCCGTTCAATAGCTTGTCTGCACTATCAGATTGACTTCTATTTTTATATACCTATCTCACCAGCCACCCCCAAACGTTTTCAACTAAATTCAAATCAGGTAATAGTGCCGACTAGTCAAGATCTCTGACGTTATTCGCCTGCGACCGATTTTTAATAAGACGCGCAGTGGGAATAGGACGCATTATCTCGTTGTAATATCCAATTTTAATGTTCCATCATCTCTGACGTTATCCTACTTTTTTTTTATTGCTTAATAACTCAATGTAATTTTCAGCCCTTGGTGATAATTTTGACGTCTTGGAACTCTAGGTATTTTGTTACGCTTAACACTCGTAGACGGACACACAATAACTAAACATTTCTGTACTAGTCAGCTCTCATAAATAGGTTTCTTTACAAAAAACTAAGAAATATTTTTTTCGCAAAAAAATTATTAAAGATAAAAAATTCACATTCTTACCATAGCTTGCTTTAAACAGTCATTCTGATGCCAAAAAATCAAGTTGAACAAATTATTCCTTTTGGGTGTAACACTTCTAATGTCACTTGGTATATTTCTTAGAAAAGTGTTATAAAAACAATTTCCTCATTGCATACGGTAGTGTCTGATTTTTCCGAATCAACTCCCGATGTGGTCGAGCAACGGGCAGCTGGCGTGCAATGATTTTGACTGTTCTTTGGTCAATCTGTTAACAACTGTAATTTCATATTTACGAAAAATCTATGAGAGCAAAGCCATACCGTGGACAACAGCTGGTGTCTTTATATAATATGCTTAATGAAATTAATTTTAATCATATAAACAAATTATTAAACTAATGGCATGGTTTATCAATTTTAATTAATTTTGTTTTAATCAAATATGTAAATCTTTATTTGAGTATTAATTGTAAAGTTCACGATTAAATATGCCTTACTATTCCAAACAAATCGACTATTTTCAAGTCAAAGCTATACTTTTTCATAAGGAAGTTTTCGTTTTTTTCACAATTTGTTTCAAATATTTTTTTTTGTTCAGACCTAATAAATATTCCTTTGCTACTATTTAAAGGAATAATTTATTTGAATTACTGCATATTTATTAACGACAAAGAAATCTTTCTCAGTGTGTAGATTTTTTCTGCAGTTTAGTTTTTGCAGATCATCTGATAAATTTAAACGCGTTAAATGTGACATTACAGCAGACTAATGAAAAGTGTATTTTACTAAAAATTAAGGATAAATTAGTGTTAAATTTTGATAAATCTAGCCTTAGACGTTATCCATGCCGTCTTCCTAACTGCAGAAAGTAAATAATCGTACTCTATTTTTTCTAAACCTAAAACATTATGTGAGTTGACTGTCGAATGCGACAACTTAAGTTTTTTAATGATTACTGTTTTTTAAATTACATTAATATATTTAGGATGACAAGGATCGGCAAGAATAAAAACTTGTTGGAGTATCTCTTGATATCGCGGAGGATGCCATTAAAAGATATGTACAACAACAATCTATCGTAGTACAAGTGAAAATAAAAATTTCAAAATCAACATTGCACAAAACACTGAAATGTGTTAAAACCTTTCTAATCTACAAATTACAAACATAAACCAGATGTTAGTAATAAGCATATATTCACATTCCTGCAGGAATATGCGTTGGTAGAATATTTAATCACAGTTTCCAAAATGTGCTGTGGAATTGGAAACACAGGACTTTTAAAACTTCCATATCATTATCCTCAAAAAAACGCAAATCTCCTATCCAATGAAACGAGATGGAAAGTCTAACCCAAGACTAGATTGGCAAAAACATCTTAGAATCAAACATAAGCACACATATTGTTTTTAAGAAAGCAAGAAAAAACAAGTTTAATCCGAGTTACGGCCGTTAATTCAACGAATAACGACAATTTTGTCAATTTGCGTTGAGGGAAGATGACGGAGAGTAATTCTTTGTTAGCTTTTCAACATTTTCAAAGCATACAAAGCCAACTAAACAAAAACCGATATTGTTGATACTCGATAACTACGAATCCCATATTAGTTTTGGTATTGTAAGTTATGACAAGGAACATCGTGTTGTGCTATTGACGTTTCCTTCGTACTGCAACTACAAACTGCAAGCATTCAACGCCTCAGTCAATGACTTATTACGAAAGTGCATAAAATTAATGACTCCGCCTCTGACACCGTATATCTCCAACTTATGTAAAAGGATGTTGTGGACCACTGAAGCGAATGTTTTGCCAACATCAAAGCTTTTGGCCCAGTGCTGTCCAACGTCATTATCACATCATTCATAATTTTCTCCGCTCTTATTTGTTCGCTTGCGTCCGAACCTCCTTAATATTATTTTATATTACCTATAAAGAAACATAATAATAGTATAAATGTGCATACAAATTAATTAAGCAGCCGGCCTATATGTAACGATAATGGAAAATAAATTTAATTTGGAATTTTTTGGCGTGAGCTATGTAGATATTTGTTAGATACTCCTTCAACCACTTAAAACAATTACCCAACTTATATATAAATACCTTTCTACTTGTTACTTATAAATATAGGTAATAAATTATAAACAGGAAAAATATCTTTTATAACTAGCATTCTAGTGTTGTATAATCTAACAAAATGTCGCGTACCGTTTATATGTGACTTAATAAAAGGCAATATTTCACCTTTATATCCCAGCGCGCATTACGCGATGTTGTCTATGTTAATTGTAACTAATACTCTTGTGTATCAGCGTTGCTGAGCATCGCTGTACATTATCAAGTTACTGACATCGATAAGGATTTACTATGTAGTTAAAGTGTCGTGCACGTATGGTTATTAACGTCATAAAATCCATGAATGCATTACAACGATTGCCATTTAGAGCGGCTGCTCCTGTTACATCTTGATAGGGTAATAACAAACAAATCCAGAAATAAATTTTGATTAAACGTTTTATATGTCTCACATATCGTCGTAAATTAAACACAACGAATACTATTAATGTAATCGAACGTACACTTTAGAAGGAAATATATTTACATTTTATAATTAAGTACCGTAAACAAATAAAAATTTGGTCAAAAAAAATGCGTTTTGAATACATTTTGTTTCAGAAAGAAGTTAATAATAAAATCGAAATCATCGATCTGACTCTAGCAAATAATAGCATCGAAAGCAAATTGAATAATGTAAACCAGATTTCGATCTGGCCGTTCGACATGTCGACCAATTGAAATGTGCTTTCCATTCAATCATCGCTCGACTCCAATCGACCCTTGCCGATTTCCAAGGAAAAAAATTGTCTCTACCACTTCACCGCATTACACAACTACTTTAATTAATTTCTAAACGTATTCTGATATTGTAGTACATTTTTTCTTTCGCGAAAGTGATTTTTTTTGTATAATAAATATATGTACCTATTTGTAATAGCTTAACACCACACAGATACCTTCGATTGGGAACACGTTTCTTTCAAATTATGGGACCTCTCCCAGCAACCAACTGATTGTGAGTGCTGAATATACCTATTCGCACTCACAATCGCACCTTCGACCTGTCAATTGTCGTGATATGATAAAAGAAAGACGAAAGATATCATTTCTATACGTTAACAAAGTCGAGAAATACGCATGCTATTCTGCTGGGCAGTTGTGTGTCAGATATGCGCTCCGATATACCATCTCCAATCCGTATGCTATCCCTGTCTAACAGCAAGCACTCGCCACTATTCTCTACCCTTGTCTAACTAATGTCCTAGCCAAAAATGTCAGTGATATCAAAATACGTTTGTGCATTAGTGGAATAAAATCCTAGTGTGACACAGGCGCGTATACAACTTGGATTTATAGGGGGGGTAATGGAGATGATATTTTTATTTTAACTAAAAAAAAAAAGGTCGGATCTTTTTCGATACAATTTGAATAGTGTCATCATGGAAGGGGTAATTACACAAAAAAAGGGAAAAAAGAAGGATGAATGTTTGTCTTTAAATGCAAAATTTTGATTTACAAGTAGGTTTCGTTGGCTCATGGGAGGGGGAGGGGGGTAATTACCCCCATTACCCCCGGTTTCTTGTATACGCGCGTGGTGTGACATCTAGACAAATTGCTCGCGAAAGTAATATTAGTGCAACTGCTTTAAACCTAAACCTTTTACACAATAATTTAATAATTAATCGTACAAAATTAGCAAATCCTACGAACTTTTACCCGACGATTATTACTTTCGTATGGAATTTTGTGAATTAATGATTATTAAATATCCCGAACATGAATTTTTTTTCAATAATATGCTATTGGCGGGACGAATAGATACTTTATTTACTATTGTTAGGTTTATTAAGATCTGTGTTTGCTATTTTATTTGATTATTGAGTTTTAACAGTCTTGTTTATTGTTTCTTTTTTCTTTTGATACTGTTTAAGAGTTCTGTTACTGTAATTGATAGTTTACATTATCTGATGCTGCACACAAATGGACTGTTGGATTTAATATTATTTTTACAAACTTCATAAATCGTGTTTACAATGACTCGCTTAAGCAATTGGTTATTAATATGGTGAATATAATAATTCAGACCATCAATAGCGGAGAAAAGACTATCAGGTTCAATTTTATTTTGGCTGAGCTATGACAATTCGCCGCACGTTAATAAATCTGTGCTCCGGCCGGGTGTGTAGGTACGCCTACAGCTAAGTCCTCCCCATTTCCAGTCGCTTGAAATGCAATTCACAGCTTGCAACTTTTCAGCCGGTATACAGGCCTGGACAAAATACATTCCAAATAAACTAAAATACATTACTATAAAGTATTTAAGTAATTGTTATCGATTATTGTTATAGAGGAAAAGCCTTACGTCTCTCGTTTATACTAGTGTAAGTAAAAAAAATCACTATTGTATTCTATAGAATACAAAGTGATTTTTTTATTAACATTGTTTATACGGATAGTGCTAACCCCTTTTTTCTTTCTTTGTTGACGTTATTCTTTTTTTCTCCCTTTTGGGAATGTGGGTCAGAAGAAAATTGACATAATTTCTTTTTACTGGTTCTTAATAACATTTTCAAGTTTTAACAAAAGCTTAAAGTTATAAAACCCTACTCCTTGAGTTTAATTGCTACTTCTGATCTTAATAAGCTTATTACGAAACAAAGTTAAGACGCTATAATGTCTCTTGATTGACTTTTTCGTTTCCTTGTACATTCTTGCTACGAGTGAATTCGTGTAATTCAATATAATTAAATATTATATTAAATTAATATAATTATCTAAAATGTGTTTTTTAATTTGTATGCGACACGGTTAAATTTTAAATATTCACAAATTGCAAAGATTGCAAGCTTTTACAGTAAGAAATTAACAAATTAATGAATTTCTGCTTTTAACTGTAATAATCCATCCCCTCGTTTGCTGGACGAGCGCTTTACCAATGAAGCTAGTAGAGGATGCGAATTCGAGCGTTTAATCGAACATACATATTAGACCTTGAAAGGCCGGCAGGACGGCAAATATGATTGCAAGCTTTTACAGTAAGAAATTAACAAATTAATGAATTTCTGTTTTTAACTGTAATAATTTGGAGGAATTTTTCCAAGAAATTTTTTTCTCCTCACGCAGGATTCGAACCTGCATCTCCTAGTAGAGGATGCGAATTCGAGCGTTTAACCGAACATAGATATTAGATAAGCCGACAGGACGGCAAATACCCAAAGACTGCAAGCTTTTCGTCCGGCAAACGAGGGGATGCAGGTTAGAATCCCGCGCGAGGAGAAACATTTTTCTTGGAAAAAATCCTCCTAATTATTACAGTTAAAAGCAGAAATTTTTAATTTGTGAATACACAAATTGTTGGACTATAATTATTGATTCTCATGGTGTAAAGTATTTGTAATTATTTAATACTGCTTATAAAAATATATCGATTCCCAAAAATGACGCTACCATTGATGGAAATCAATCTTGTTGCCAATTCATTTTTTTCTGTTATATCTTTGACGTACGTGAACGACATTTACTTCTTCTGAATAATTATTTTTATTTGAATGCATTCATGTCAATCTTATTCGTATTTATTCGTTGTATTCCCGCACAATAAACTGCAAATACAATAATATAGATGCCAATACCACTTTTATTTCACAATACGTCAAGTTTTGACAGCTGTTACTTCCAGTACCTCTAAATATATACCAACATTTTTAAAACCCGTCCCGAAGCGGTTTCAAACACGAAAGTTATTCGAATACTAATAACTTAAAACGTCTTAAATTTGATAATAAAATACACGGTTTTATATATTTAAAAATACCCTAACAACCAGAAATATTACATAGGTATTTTTAAAAATATATTTTATAAATATTTTTCGTGAGAGGTTTTTGAATATATTTTTCATATTTTTTTCTAAATATAGACAAAATATTCAATTAAAATATTTATTCCATATTTTAAAATTAATGTAAGCGCAATATTTTTTTCTAAAATATTTGTAAAATATTATTTAAATGAAAATTGAGATTTTTATGCAATCTATTTAATTTGTCAAAATGAACTAAAATTGTTCTTGGTTATTTAGAATGTTATAACGTCGATAACGAAAAGTTGAAAACATACATAGAGTTGTCTAAAAGGCAATAACTGTTTTTTCACACTCACCATACAAGTTAATAATCAATAATTCTGCATCTTTTAAGGCATACTGAAGGTTTATCAAATTAACACTATTTTTTAATTGAAGTGTTCTAAATAAAACACAATGTATTTATTATCATTTATTTAATAAGCCAATAAAAATGAAAAATACTCATTTTTAAGTCTAGCCTTGGCTGGTGCCAGGTACAACCCTATGGCTTTTTTCATATCTTCGGTAGTGCGCTCTCATGGGTTTCCTTGTAGCCTCTAAAACAATGCCAATTGTATTAGATCATACCATGAATAAAACATCGTACACACATTATCAACACCTACTAATACATTTGGAGCATTTACAATGATTGGAGTGGTAGCTACATTCTAATACTTACGATACTTATTTTTACTTTATTTCATAATATTTGAAAACATTCTACGTACATACAAACAATAAAACAACACAACGTATTCTAACCTATATTTGAGGTTATGACGCTTATCTACCGAGATGAATCTCTTAAGCAAATCAACTAGCAATTTATCTGGTAGATGCAGAACATATATGATGCATAAAATTCCTACAATTATATTATTAAACGATTTCTGTACATAGCGATATTGAGCATTCCAATTATCTTATAAATTCATGACATGTTCAAAGTTTGCTTACCTCGTAGTCACCACAAACACATAAAACACACCCCGCAACAGTTAATTACACAGTTAACCCTAATCTGCCCTAATCGTATACTATTATAAACTATAACGTGTAACGGACAAACGAATGAAAATGTTGATGATACGCACGTGCGCGTATGCATTCTATGTACCTAATCCGTAGACGCATAAACAATACTAAATCATATAACACCGGCACCGTAATGAATAGAGGTGTTGTGTTGACGTTCGCAACTTACAAATATTACAAAAAATTATAATACAAAACGCAGATATATTAATAGAAAAGTTACAGAGCTAAACATAGATACTGATTAAATCATATTAGATATATATTATATAATTTAATCTTTAAACTATAATTTTAAATAGGTACATACCTACTTAATATGTATGCATATTTTACCCATTTTATATTATTCGCCCTACGCACCAAATGTACAAAAGCAAAAATTCAATCTTTTTTTATATGAAATAAATATTTACAGGAATACAAAGCAAAATATTCTTGCAGAGTTATGAAAAATATATTGAGAAAACATTTGCAATAAAATATTATTAATGTTACATAACATATATATTTTTTAAATGTTTTCCTAATATATTTTCTATAATATATTTATGCATATTATATGAAATAAATAATCTTTCAAGAAAGATTTAATATTTTTTAAATTTAATTAATTAAAATTTTTTAAATGGGGTATGGTTTATACGGATATTTGGCAAGGCCTTTCTTGCCAAATATTCTTTAAGTACACAATGAAATAAAAATTGAAATATTATGATTTAAAAGAATTGTGCATCACAGATCACAACTATATGACTTGGTTAGATTGGTTGCCTACCTAAAACGGTTTTTCCATTCGCATTTAATTTTTAACATAGTGTACAATATAGGACTTCACACATTTATTGGCATGCTATCTACAACTTCCTCGAAAACATTGAGGTTGATGAAATTAAGCAGCACCTAGACGGTTCGGAAGGTAAATTAGTCTAATATAGCTTTATTATGCCTAACCAAACAGAGATTTTCTTTAGTGGTCGTTCTTAAAAAATTGCTGCTGAAACAGACTGAATTTTAGCAACGTGATATATGGGGTGCAGAATATTTTCCTGTAAAAACTGAATGAACGGTTTGTGGCTAAAGGATACTTATTACAACATCATCTTGTGCTAATTGAGAGATCCTCGTTTACTAAGTCTAAAATATGCTCTCTACGTGCACAGTGCGTCTTTGCTTTTGGCCTTTCCGGCATTTCGAAACTTGATATATGTGAAACCCGTTTCAGAAGACGTTGATCCAACCATCGCAAAGGTATTTGCTGTAGGATGTCTCCGTTTGGGTAGCGAGCACGATATTCTCGGCATTGCTTCGTTCCCAGTCGTTTCCCAGAAAAATCTGAAAACCTAACAAACACTAAATTTGATAAAGAACGAATTTATTACTATTTCGAAAGACAGAAAAACATGCACAACATAAATAGCAAAGATGACAGGGTTAAATCTGACAATTCAAATTAATTCGACTATTTACAATGTTATCCTGAATATTCATTGTACATACTATGCTGCCATATGTAGCTAATTTCGAGATTATGACAAGAAAACATATTATTTATGGAGAACTCATCATCAGAATACCACGCCACTTCATCCTCCTCCTTCTTTCAGTGAGAAGAGTTGGATATATTTTTTATAGAATTAATATTAACTAACTGAATATTGAAACTTTCGAAATTTTGTATAGACGAACGATAATTTTTCAATTAAGATAAACAGCTAGGAATTTAATGAAGAAAGTCGCCACGTGCAGGTCTTTCGCGAATATTTACGCACTCTGTTTATCCACGACAACTATTGAAGTTATTATAATCTTTAGAAATTGTTTCACTACCTATTATAGTCTTGAATTCAATTCAATTCAGTTTATAACCAAAAAAGGAGAATCGATTAAGAAAAATGGTTTTTTTGTTGCCCAAGAGAATTTTATTACCTGACATTAGACGCCGAATGGAAAGTATTGGTTTGCCTTTTGTACGTTCGTACACGACACGTACCTAACTGGAAACCGTGTCGATAATTAATCAAGTGGGAGATTAGCATTTGCTTTCAAACCCGCACACCCGAATAACACGTAATTATTGGCTAGAGAGAAAGGTCCCCAACGCTAAAACCTTAAATAGCTATGGGGATATTAAGAGCGAGATACGTCTTGTAGATAAGGAGCTTAAAATTAAATTTACATAAGATATTTCTTGTTAGGTAGCTAATATCTTTACTGAAATGAAACGTTGGGTGTCACATATACACGTTCACATTACATCTATTGTGTGTATGTAAATTTGAGTTAGTTATTTATCGACTTTACATAAATTAATTTCGATTGTGATGGTATTGCATTACTTTGGCATTTATACAGCTGTTAGAATACATATCACATGTACTGTTTTTATATTATATAAATTGTGTCCACGTATGCAGTTGACAAGGTATAAGGATGAAAAAAAAATGAATTAGCAATTAATATTTGGAATTTAGGTACACCTTGATCTGAAGCTTATTTTGCTAATTGTTTTCGATTTCTAAATTTACTTAGAATGCAATTTATTTATTATGGCTGAATAAAAACTGTTTTCGTTTCTGGTAAAGCACTTTTTTTTCGTTTATAGTATGCCAAAATGTTGTTCAGAATTAAAATTTATGCAAATTTTCTGAATTGTGGATTTCATGAAATTCTTTATTTGTTGTTTCGGTAGAGTACAACGCCAAAATGTAACTAGCAATAAAAAAAATATTAGTACAAAAGTATATGAACGACTGTTGAAAATATTATCGGTATTTGCGTTAATTTTGCGCTAGTCAAATATTTTAGTGTAATTTTTACAAATTTGCCAGACGAGTTGACTACGCGTGTTTAATAGAACAGAAATTACTAGAATTTCGTGTGAATTTACTAATGTAATTTACTATTTTGCTAGACATTCAGAAGCGGCAACCAATCAAAATTTTTCCCTCGGATAGAAATATAGAAACCCTACCTAATCTAATACGGTATTGCATTATACGCACCACGTGCATTGCACGTGTATCTGTTTTCGAGTTTGTTTCTGCGTATTAACATATCCAAACAAACCACCAAAGTGTACTGACCTGCGAAGTGTAATCTTGTGTTATTAAACGTTAATTCCGGCGTGCATAAAAAATTTCAACATCTTAAAGATGTATTGGGAACATCTATTTACGTAATTCATTCAGATTTGAATCAAATAGCATAAACATTCACTTAATTTTATAATCGTTCTCAAAAAATCATTTTAAAATTGGCACGTTTGAATCTGCATATTTATAACTGAGAAAACGTCTTAAAGAGAGAATATTATAGTACTAAGAAATAAGAGTTGCATATTAAAAAGACGTCGTGTTTAGAAAACGATGTTAAATCACCCAATAGACCGCATTCATTTAGTTAAACAGCTAGTAAATTTGTTTAGTCTAGGTCAAATAAAATGTATAAATAAAAAAAAAATTTTATAATTCCACTTGTCAGTTGGACAAAATAACCCCTTAGCAACAGACAATACTTGACTATCTTTGCTCGTCAAATTTAAACTAGAATAGTTCTCGACAAAATAACACGAAAAGAGTGTGGACCTCTCCTGACTATTAAATTAGTCAAAAAAGTGTTAAAATTTTCAACAGTGAAATTACCTCAAATTTCCAGAATGATCATTCTGAAGAAAAATCTTGATTATTAATTTTGCAAACAATATACGATTTTCAAATCAGGGAGTTAATTAAGAAAAGACGGCCTCAGGTGATAATTGATGAATAAATCTAAATATGCTAAAATCTACCTATCTATCTTTCAGAAAAATGACGACTTAACCATTTTCTAACTAAATATAGAATACAGAAGCAGCCGCCTTAATCTTATGCTAGTTGTAAAATTAATAATGAAGATGTATGGTAGCAGTTCAAGTCACCATCGACTATACACAAAAAATATAAGTAATTTGTTTTGGTAAAAATCACTTTTTTTATAATTTTCCGCACTGAATGTACAAAAACTTAAGGAAAATATCGAAATGTTAGATATTTTCCCATAATGCAAGTATTTTACGTGAATATGATAGGAAAATTTCTGATTTTTAGAAAAAAATTCTAACATTGTAATATAATAATAATATCTATTTATTGGGATCATACGAAAATACATGGCATATGTAAGCATTATATAACACGATAGAATTATATCTAGTGAGGCAGTGTGTTATTTGGGAATTGTTATTGAGAGTGTGTTTTAAATGTCATGAGTCAAGTTGTTGATTTTTTGTTATTCGGACTAAATAAACATAAATTTAGTCGTGTGTATTAATTTTTGGTCGAGTTATAAAAACAAGTGCGGAGCATTATCCTACTGTCCACTCTTTAAGCAAATCCCGCTCCGCACATCGGTCGTACCATTGACCGCAACAACATATTAGCAAGAAAAATATTAATATCTCTTAGGAAAACTTGAATTTCTTCAATTTAAAATATTTCTTGTAAGTATTCCAGACTACATGAAAAAAAACCTTCGAAAAATTACTTATAGTTGAAATATTACTCCTAAATGTAAAATTTCTTGTACGGTTTTAGGGGCCCAAAATCGGTACAGGAATTTTACCAATTTTAAGGTGTAAGAAATTGACTGACCTATGCAAGGGTGAAAACAACCTAAAGAGCGAGGCTATAGGAATTGGTGATATAGCCCTTTGACAATGTATTTTGTATGTAGTTATAAAAAAATTGTATTTTTTGACTGGGTAGGTAAAGCCTATATATGTAATGCTTATCAGCCACCGCATAGAGCCAAATTTACATCCTAATTGAACTATGGCTCCTAAAAAAAAAAAAAACGGGAACCGTAATGACTAAATCGAGGTTTGAACTCACGATCCTCGCAATAGTCGAGATCACTTAAGGCACTTAGATATTCGGTGGTAAACCTCACGATACAATAAAGTTAGCTTTAGCTATGTATTCGAGAACTGAATAGCCTAACAGACCGCACTTTAGTGTGGATACCCTGACATCCGACAATTGAAGAAGACGAAAAAGTGTTACCAATAAAAACTTCATCGGCTTCATATGTCGATGCAGAACCTGTTCTAAGAATGTTTGAAAAACTCAGTAGGAGAGCAAGAATTGGATCAAAGAGAAATAGAGGAGGGAAGAACAGAAACAATACAACCTCAGCTAAATTGAGGTACGGCTCAGTGGGAATCATTTTCGCGCCGTAGTAAGTTTGCTAACAGGACACTACATTGAAAGGACACCCATAGAAAACTGAGTTCAACACTGGAGGAATTCACCGCGGACTGTTTAATAGCAGACGGACACTATTGCAGCTTACAGTGTTTCCGGAGACTCCATTTCAGACGGCCTCCCCAATAGAAAGAAAAAGAACATAATTATACACGAATCATTAACATAAGCAAAGCACAATCACAACATAATTTATGACTTCTTATTAAGATAGATGAGTTCAACATTTGTATACTTATTTTGTATACATTATTAAGTATAGAAATATAGTTACATTTTTCAAAAGTATAGATCAAGAACTTCGAAACTAGCTAATACTTTTGAAACTTTAAGTTGTTCCGTCAGGAATAATCCGATTAAAATTTAGTGTTGTATACCGGACGTTGTATTTGTTCTATATTATACATATTATATTTTTTGATATTCTCTGTCAATGTAAAAATAAAAAAAAAAACATCTGTAAACATATATAAAGTAGCACATTAGATAAAGGCACCAACGAATGTCAGTTGTAAGAAAATAAATTGACGAAACTAAGCTAAACACTCACGTAATATTAGATGTGACGTATTTTTGCCCAAGATGGGGTTTTAATCCATTGCGATTACTTACAGTGGGTTTTCCAAAGCATTTTATTTATTTTTATTGTTAATCCTGTAATTTTAGCTTACCAAAAAAGCGTTTTAATGCTGCTGCTTGTATGTTTTTGATAAAATATATGTTATATTTTAAAACCAGATACTTAGTTTTTTTTTTTTTTCAAAATAAGCATTGTCTGCAAAAACATTAAATTTTAGTTTTCTGAAAATTTATTCCATTGAAATATTAAGAACAACAGAAGTTCAAAAAACATTTTATTTTTATTTTGGAATTTGTAAATAGTATTTCCGGCAGCAATTTCAATAATTTATCGGATGGAATTTTGAAACAAGTATATTTTCTCAGAAACGAGAAAGTAAGTAAAATTTGTAAGCAACCATATTCGGTGGTAATATATCTGAAAGACTGTTAGAAAATGCTATTCCTTTAAGCTCCCTTGAGTTTGCATTGAAAAAAGAAACAATATGTGTATTTTTTGAGCTAAGAAAAGATTTTTAAATCAATATAGTAGTATATTAGTATTTTTATCTGCTTCTACAAATTTTATAACAAAGAAAAAAATTGTTTAAAGTACTATTATGTATTTTTATGTCCTGTTGAAATAAATTGTTGCCAGAAGGCTAAAATTTAATTTCACGGCAACAGAAATGTTTTGAGAAAAAAGCTTGTTTTTTTTAAATCCTATCTCCAGTTTTGGTAGTCACAGCGCTGTGAACGGCAACATTAAGTTTGTCGCATAGCGTACATACGTACTAAAGTCGTAAAAGATATTGAAACATTAAGCTATTTGAGTAAAGTTTGACATATGGTCTCGAGGGAGATTAACTGAAGTGCATACTGTATAACAAATTTGGTATTGCTAACATAAACATTTGTACCACTTGTCATAATATATAAGATTGAAACAGTTATGTGTGGATATATTACAAAATATCTTCCAAAGTAGAAGAATTAATAGTAATGTGCTAACACGAATATTACATTTATACATAACACGATACAAATCCTTTCGTTTGCTCAATAATCCAAATACTTATTGCTTGTCCTATTCTTATTCCAACATATTCCATGTTTTATTTATGTTAAAATTAATGGTAATTACTTTCCTCAGAAAGCAAACTGTAACTACGAAAATTTACGGCTAAGTTTACCTTGAGAATAGTTGTCAACTAATGGAAATTTCTGATATGTACAATTTAAAGTCATTATAACTGTACTGAAAACGCAGTTTAAAATGATTTATATTTGAACGCATACTCGTGCTTAAAGGTATAATTTATTGAGAAGAGGAAATTTTTTGCCGTCACTATTGTTTGAAATGTAAATTAGGAGTTATATGCGAATATGTCCCAAATACAAAATCTTGAAACCGTTTAGAAGTCAATGTTTAATTTCTTTTGTTTTGGTTTTTATTTATTTATCGATTCTGTTTGAGAGATATTGGTGTAATTAAACATAAATAGTAGCTAGCCACTTTCTGTGCCTTGATCTCTTACTTAAAATCTTAACAAGGCATGAGAAGCCATCCACAACTACATCAAACCTAATACGGGATCTTTATTTTTTTAATAGCTAACTAACCGTGGATGAACGTTAGGTAATAGCATTCACATGTGCCCTACATAAGTTTCGTTAGGTTAGTTTTCACTAACACTGTCATGTATCTTAAATTTTAATGAACTCAAACACGACAGATATTAATTAGTACTCTAATTCTATTAACTACTCAGGTGCTAACGTCTCTACAATTAGTAATTATTACCTGTTGTGTGTAAATATGTGTATTGTCCTGTTGAATCGCTTATAACAAAGTATTTCAAACTTGCTAGTCGTTCCATTGTATGCAGTTATGAGCCGTATAAGAAACGAGACGCTAGACACATTAAAGAATAACCGCATTAGGATCGTTGAAACGGGAACTGTAATTCATTCAGAATGTATATAAAGACAAATGTGAAATTCGTGAACAATTCTGTAATTCCCTACACTTAAACGACACATTCTCCGGGAAAATTATAGATTGGTAGTTCTCAGGAAAAATACCACAAATATTACTCGATACATTTAATTTCAAATATGTGGGTACATTATTAAAAAAAAATTACAGCAAATGAATATTTTCTTTACAAGAATAAATACAACGCTTCTCAAAGGGGGATGGCATATATCGATATTTTATTTTTATTAAACAGAGGATTTTACCGTAACCACTATCACACATCTACAAGTCTGTAGCGCTGCACTATGCAACTTACGCAGAATGTAATTCATTAATTTACTTTAATATGTAGTAGTATCTTTTATATAATTACCTCCTGCCTTCCATATTTAACATTTATTTAGTTACTATCTAAAAGCTATGTTCTTTTGATTGTTAAATATGTAAATAATGCAACGTTTAATTAATTGTACAAAAATCAATGAGATTAACAGTTATGACGTATGGATTTCAGGAGTATTGAAGTACGACATGTATGTATACTCAGTTTCAAAATTCATGTCATACTCTACGCAGGCGATAATCAAACTTTTCTCCTTATGGGAGTGGCCTATTCCCCGAGCGCTCTTAATCACTGCCGATAGACCGTTTTACTTACATACGTATATTTCTTGATGTATCTTATCTACAACGCATTTTAAATTGGAGAGCCTTACCTTAACAAATAATATCATAACTTCAAGTCGGTCGCTGCGAGCTCAAATGATGGTTAAATTCTTATGACGTGTTTCGATTGAAGATTCAATCGTAATCGGTTGAGCATTATATTTTCTGACAGAAAAATGTTTGCTACGTCTTGCGACACAGCTAAGGTATCACGGAGTCATAGAAAAAGTCGCGTATAGCTTGCACAAACAATTAGAGAGAGAAAGCTGTCCTGATTTCAAAGAGATCTGTAGGATAGGGAGATGCCGACAATATCCATTATTTCTTTGTGTTTATTTGTAAATTGTTTCTAGATTTACAATTACCGTTGTTGTTAACAATGTTGTAGTTAGAATGTTACTAATTTATTACAATTAAATATTTATTTATGTCAAATAAAAGAACAAATTCCTTTCTGTTCTATTTAAATCGCAAATGAGGTGGATCCAATATTTGATAAGTAATGGATTGTAAGGATTTTAATATCTATCACATTTCTTTAATTTATTAATGTATCTAATATAAATTGTTTATTATTCACAATTTGGAGGACTCTTACAAAACATGTAATCGTTCGGCTTTTTTTAACAGCAAAAGTAGTTAAGCAAATAGATGGATGCCTCGCTTAAAGCGAATCTGGACGGCCTTTTAATGAGATTCTCTGCCAGTAGATGGCGCGAATTTAGACATACCAATCAAAATATTTTAAATTTGATAAAGATATTGTTTTGAAAACAATATTTAAAATTGCGCCAACGTTTTATTTTTTTAAATATTTTGTTTGATTCTATTTGGAAAATCCAAAAAGGAAAAATTAAAAAGTGGTTAAGGGCGACGGTTCAGTGGAGTACTTGACTAATATTAAACAATTTTTCTTCTTTCTTTCTGATAGGAAGTAGCGTCCGAGAGAGGAATATGCGTTTTCTCCATAACTAGGACGGTAGCACAAGCGTTGAAATGAGTGCGCTACAAAAATGATGCCGGTTCGAGTAATCAGATCTTTTCAAAATATTCGTTAGCCTGTCATATGAACTTGAATGTATAGAGTAACACTGTTTCATGTTTTTTTTAGAAAAATTAAAATTAAAATGCAAATTAATAAGGTATTATCAGTAATTTTATTGGATTTACTAAGGCTACAAAGAAAGCTATTAATTCAGAAATAAATAATTATAGCACTGATAATATAATCAGTACTATGAATCAGTAGAATCAGTGACTTATTTTGTAAATTGAGTAACTGCGGTTGTCTGAAAACTGAATTATCTCGAGGTATGCACAATTATAAAGAGCATTTGTAGAACACGTGATTGCAGGAATAAACCTCAAGCGATAGTCAGATCGAAAAGAAAGATACCTCTTGTCTTTTTGAATGAATTGTTTGGTTTCTGTATTACATGTTCTACATGTTCATACAAAAATTCATTAAAGAACACCCTAAAATATATATCCTTAAAGCTGATAAAACAAACAAAACAATTTTAATTTTTAAAGCTGATTACCAGAGAAAGATGTTAGATATGTTAGAAGATAATAAGACATATACAAAACTAAAAAACGATCCCACTCAGAAAATTCAAAAATTTGTAAATAGTTTAGTAAATAAATGGGAAAAAGACGTGTATATAAGCAAACCACAAGCGGGTAATTGAAAACCAATAATGCACAAGCACCATGAATTTAGGGGTTGCCAAAAATACACAAACAAAATGTACCATTACGACCAATAGTATCAAATATACAAAGCGCAAGATACAGTTTAGCAAAATTTCTATCAAACTCTATAAGTCAAATTTTAGGTGAAACAAAATATCACTTAAAAAAATCATGGGACTTTATCAATTTTATTAAAACCCAAACAATCCCCTCAGGATATAAAATAATTAGCTTGGATGTGGTTTCATTGTACACAAATGTACCAATCGATCTAGCACTGCAAGCCATAACAGAAAATGGAACGTCTTAAAATACACACGCCACTAAATCTAGAAAAATTTCATGAGGCAGTAACTTTATGTTTAAATAGTACATATTTTAATTTTGAAAAGAACTATTATAAACAGTGTTATGGTGTTGCAATGGGATCACCCATATCAGCAGTCATAGCAAATTTAGTTATGGAGAAAGCTGAACAAGATATACTAAACAAAATCGATACACATATTATATTTTCAAACGGTATGTAGATGACTGCATTTCGGCAATACCTTAAAACAAAGATCAATACATTTTAGAAAAATTCATTAACTATTATCAACGAATTCAATTCACATTAGAAAATGAAAATAATTCAGCAATAAATTTTATTGACATAACGATCTCACATAAAAACGAAAAAAATACACAATTGGTACTTTAAACAACACACTGTGAAATATTTAAACTTTATCACAAACACCCACAAGATACAAAATAAGTACGATTAACAACTTAGTTGACAGGTGCATAGCTTTCTCAGAAAAAAAAAACTACCTATGGTGTAGGTTTGTAATCTAAGCATATATAAAAGAAATTGTGATTTATAGGTACATTTTACCCAGTCGAAAAAAAAATACTGTATGCATTTTATTGTCTGTTTTGTAATACAATTGGCATCACGGAAATTATTGAAGTGGTTTAGTATTTATATTTATGACTCGTTAATAAAAAGTAGATACATCATCTGTTATTAACATTTACACATTATGAATTTCGCACTTATTTAAAACATAGGTAGGAAGTAGGTTGGGTTGTGTAAAATACACAAAAAGACACTACTGAAAACAAAATTAAATATCCTTATATTTATACCTCACGTGATTCCATAGAGAAGCCATAGAAGTATTTTATAATTCCAGGTGTCAGTTGGACAAAATAACCCCTTAGCAACAGACAATACTTGACTATCTTTGCTTGTCAAATTTAAACTCGTATAGTTCTCGACAAAATAACACGAAAAGAGTGTGGACCTCTCCTGACTATTAAATTAGTCAAAAAAGTGTTAAAATTTTCGACAATTTTCAACAGTGTACTTATTGTTAGTCGCAGTCGTCGGCGACTGACGACCGTGGAGGAAAACGTGGCTTTAGCCCGGCCGCACAGTGGACCGAGTCAGTGTTCAGTTTCAAACATTGGGCAAATATTGAATCACTGAATTTCATCCATCTTTCGCCTGTCATAAATTTCTTCAATAGTCTTCTTTTGATATAATCGATAAATCCGAAACAGAATATAAAATATGTATTGTTAGTGCATTTTTGTTGTTTTCTATAACCAACATGTTGAAGCAATATTACGTATATTTTTGGTAACTAATAATAATTCAAATTTTAAAAGTATATAATCTGCAAGGACATGTTTACTGTAAATCAAAATAAATAATAAGGTAGTATACATTTATTATCTAATGAAGTGTCCGCAAAGCTTTCATTTTAGAAACTTTATTTGCAGATATCTTTAAACTTCTGCAAATTCACGATTTGAAATATGCAAAAAAGCGAAAGCTTGGACAGTCTAGTTTCAGTTGTTTACTTGATTTTTTGCTACAAGTTATTGTCTTCAATAAGAGGATTAGCATCGCATTCCTATTACGTTGTTTTTATGTTATATTAATAAATTATACTGTATACTAAATGTAGTGCTATCATTATTTCTCCACATATCATAACTTATTTCTGCTGGAAATTATGATGGTATTAGGGTGGGTGCACAGAGAAAAATGAACATTCTTGCAGAAAAGTTCGGCTCCTTCGCCAGAGAAACAACTCAATCTATGTATCTTTGTAGGTACATAGTTTTCATATTTGCATTGTTTTAATATATCTGCTGGTATACCGTCTGGACCCGCTGTGAATTTATTCTTAATTTTATTAAATATCATTAACATTTCAGCTTCTGTAAATGGATTTAAGTACATCGTAAATTGATTAATTTTAATATGATTATTTGGTATGGTTTGTTGGGAAATATTTTGTGAAGCCAAAAAAGGGATGGTTTGGAAGCATTCGTTAAAAGTTGTAGCAATTTGTATAAGGAATTTATAGTTTTATTACCGAGTTTGGTAGCTAAGTTTTTGAGAGTGTTACTATTGTTGTGTTTGTTTTGTATATTGTGCATTATGTTTCACGTAGTCTTACTCTTATTTTCTGAATTCATAATTCTTGTATAGTTTTGCAAAACCGGATATTTTTTTTGTAAAACGTTCAAATCTTTGAGGTTATTGCTCGATTGACAAACTTCATTATTTATCCAAATACGGTAGTTATTTGCCGAATATTTCTTAATATAAGAAAATGATTTGTCAAAGTAAAAATAAAATATGTCCAAGAAAATCTTAAATTTGTCATTAATGCTGTGAGCAGAAAATACTTTTCAAAAAGCCATTCAACAACGAAGAACTTAATTAATGTTATAGCCTCCATTTCTGTTCAAATATTTAACACTAACTAATTTTGTATTGGATTAATAATTAATAATCTAAATGGGGATCGGACTATGTGTAAGTATTCAGAGCTTGTCAAGTACTGAATAAAGTACGGTTTTATATCGTTGAATAGCATTCCAGTTGCGAATAAATAAATGTATCGAACTGAAGGGGCACAGTTTCGAACACATGGCTTTTTGAAATCTTAGTTTATGTTAAAATTAAAAAAAACACAAAATCATGTTTGCTTGCTTATCTTTTTTGTGTATTTTTCTAGACGTTCACAATCATGTTTCTTGCGATTACAGCGCAATCTGTTACCAATTGGAAAAATGTTTCAAACAAAAACTACATACTTGATGGCGTAGAATCCGAATCTGCAATACAAAATGGGGGTTCCCATTCAAGATTTCAAAGTTGTCCCCCCTCCCACTCTGAGGGGGTGAGGTGGGGGATCGAGTTCGGCACCACTCAGCGAACCTCCTACATTATAACAAATCTTATTAAGATCTTTTTTTTTGATTGGATGCAGTGTTTTAAAGATATTCCGTTGTCTCAAGATAAAAAACTCACCCTGTATATGTGTTGCGGTAGCGGTAATTTTCAAATGTGACAACTAACTCATCTAATATCAAGAAGTTGTCGATATATCTATCCTTAATATGTATGTCATCAATCAATAATAATAGCATAAAGCATAAAAGCGGCAATATAAGTCATGCTATATTCATTATTTGGCCAAATAATATTATTATCAGTGTACCTGAATACTATACACATCACGCAAAAAAACAAGAATTACGTGTAATTTGTAATATTAGAATTGAAAATTAAAATTTAAACAAATTGTACTAATGTTTAAACTACAATAAAAAAAAACTAGATTATGATGATAGATAGTGTTCTATGAAAAAGTTTAGTTTAGGATTTCCTGTGTACGGATTTGATCCTTAACGAGTAGAATTTATTACAAGTCTTATTTGCATTAATTCTGCTTCGATACGTATTCGGTGTTGCTTAAAATCCAGATTAATGGAAGTGATTAATTTATAGGAAGATAATACATTAGAATGATAAATCTACACTGGTTAGTCCTGGATTAATAACGACTATAGTTATTATTCTAGATAGACTACCGACAATTACAAAGAAAAGCACAAAACAAACAGCATCAGGTGAAAGGCACGATAAAAGAAAGTAACTTGATATTACTACTATAACTATGTATTCAAAAAGAAATATTATTTTATAATAATGACATTTGAATGAACGAAAAGGTGCGGCTCTTTTGTTAATGCAAGGCTTTGATTCTATTTATTAATAAATATCGATTTAAATTTTATATGATTCTAGTTATTAATTGTATATACTGTTGTTATGACCCATCGGCGTATAGCAAAAACAGACGAAAAAAAAATAGATATGTATGTAGATAAAGTTGTAATGGGATTGATGGTTTGCTATAGATCAGAAGCATAAACCTTGATCATGGGTTTAATTCGAAATAATTAGTGCGATAGAAATGAACTATCTGGAAAAGAAGTGCTAGAAAACCCAGATTAAGGAAAAATACTAGTGACCATATTACAAAGACGAAGATGAAAGAGAGTCACAAAAATCATAGAAGGAACAGAGAGGAGTAGCCTAACATTATTTAGCAATCTCTTAAAGACACCAGCAAATCGATGGTCAATAGCAGTATTTCAAAGAAAACCCTTTGGGAGTAGATAAAAAGGACCTTCCAAACTATATAAGTTTGTGAATAGAAAAAGGAACATGCACTCGATAGAGACATTTCGAGAAGGAGAACAAAGCGGAAATACAACTATATTAATTAACGCTAATTTACTTCGTAATTGGACTCGTATTTGAGACGGGATGATTTACGAAAGCTGTCCATTATATAACTTCATGCACTTACAATGATCTCTTGCTTTGCAAACTTCAAGGTTAAGCATAGTTACGTATGATTTATTTTGTAGAAATAACGTTATCAATGCCACACTTCTGGTTACATTGCTACTTCATGGCCAATGTTGATAATATTAGAAATATATATTTTATTCCATTTTTTTCTCCTCAGCTTTTTAAGGCATGTTCATAAAACATTCGAAGAAACGCTTCGTACAAATGCATATAATTTTACGTTATAGAAAAATCAATTCACAAAAAAACTTTCTTTCCTATTGGTTATGGTTTATTAGTTATAGAGAAATTTCTTCCCAGTGAAACACTATATAAATATTTATAGCTTTTGGTTGAAACTTCAATTCTGCATTAAATGATATAAAAATATACTTTAGAAAGAATGGGTCAATTGGCTCAATTATTTATTTCTACTTTGATGATATACATAAAAGAACTTCTACAAAAAGGAAATTATAATTTCAGTGTAAAACTATACAAGGATAAGAAACAAACTTATTTTATTTCTAAGATACTTTTTGCAGAAAGCAATGAGGAACTTTCAGTTTCTTAGTGCGTGCTAAACTGTAATTCGTAAACACGCCCACATATTTTTATTAAAGGTACCAAATTTCCAATATCTGAATTCTAACAATAATAAAACCGAGGCGAATAAATAAATCAAAGTCTTTTATTCGAATAAGAAAGTTGTACACTCAAAGCCGTCCTGTGTTATATCGCCTGCTTAAAACGAAAGTGATTTGACGTCGACTGTACCAGAGGGAAGTATTGATCTGGGGGCCGAACCGACGGTCCAACCCTCGTGTTATAGATATATGCAACAGGGACATACATGAAGAGAAGGACCCATCCTTTCGTCAGATTCCTATATTTTATGTAGGTACTCCATAAAATTTGTTCAGGTAGAAATGAATCGATTTATTTAGGTCTTTGTAGTGCCATATATGTATATTTATCAGCGGCAGCAGGTTGCTATCTGTTCAGGCGGAAATAAACTTTAGGAAAAACTAAATTTATATTTTTACTGGAAGCAATGCAGGCGCATGTTGACAGAGGAAGATGCATGTTCCTGTTTGACTTTAATATATCCCGAATTTATGTTCTCCCCTTTTTTGATATACGCATTCCTATTCCATGAAGATATTAAAATTTCAAACTAACTGGGGGATAACTCAGTGGGAGTAAATCTCCGGACATATTTTCCTTCGTTCCTTATGAATATTTTAACTTTAAAATTAAGAAGAAAGAAATGAGAAAAGTGTAATATAAAAAAACAAACAATTATAAAATAATATATATAATAAACTTAAAATAATTTACGTGGATAATTTTATTAACATTGTTTATGAGGTGTTTGGTCATCTGATACGCTAGAATATCTGCTACCTTTACTGGTTCAGCGTTTCCAATCTGCTTGTAATCGATGATAACGGTCTTCATTTTGCATAATAAAGAATGCTGAAGTTCTAAAGTTCGAGCTCAAGCTTAGAATATGATGAACTTGCAACTTATGCAACCGATAATTACGTTGTGGTATCTTTAACTTTTAGTGTATTATATTTAGGTATTTCATTCTATTTACTACGGTCTTTTACAATAAGATTTCCTGATTCTGTAGTGAATCAGACTGCCACATTACATTACAATTTTTACAAACAATTTGCCGTCATGAAATTCTTTCCAAAAGGAATGGGTCGATATTTTAAATTAAGTTAAAAAAGCAGGACGTTTGATTTGCCTATATATGCAGTATTTCAAATTGTAGCCATAATCCGGAAATTTCTATGCGCTTACATTTTTTGTTACAAATCCTTTCTACTATTTATTCATACCATTTTTAATTTAGAACAATAGAACCTACTTTTCTTAGAAAAAAAAAAAAACGTACAAAATTTCAAAGTACATAACCACATTGAAAACCTAAAAATCGACAAAATGCTGTAACTTATTTTAAGTAAATATTCTTGAAACAATATTTTGAGATTTTGAAGTAAATACGACTTATTTGTGTTTCTACCAACTTGCCCTTTAATCCTAATGACAGAGCGTTTTTGTCAGAAAACTTGCATTTTCGACAGCAAGAGAAGACAACTCAACACTCCGTTTCTCAATTAATTTAATACTTGTTTCGTTTTAAATACGAGCAGTACGTTCTAAACTTTAAATTAACATTACAAAAATTATTATTTGACCGTTGATTCAACACATAAAAATGCTTATGTTATTTTATACCACTTGTTTGAATAGTATTTACTTTTTGAGATTTTCTTATGGTTGAAAATGGCAGAATGACCGTTAAAATTATTATCTTTTGTAAAACTTCCGCAATTACAATATCAGTAATGATAGAAGGTCTTCCTGATTTCTTTCTATTCATCACAGAACCAGTTGCCTCAAATTTTGCTATGAGTTTTATAAAAGCATTCAAACAACATGGGCAGCTCTTAAACCATTTAATGCACGAAACCGTATTAAGCCTGCCATAAAACTCCGTCCACATTCATAATCGGACTGAGTGAGCCCAATGCGAGTTTGCAGAGACAAAACCGTTCCTTTCAACAAATAAATCCTCTTACAACACAAAAAAAACGGTGTAATATGAGACATAAAAAGTTATGACACGCACTTGTTTGTAAACGAATTTATTGCTATGACAACCAAAATATGACAAATAAAGCTCATTATCCATGTGGCCGGGTATTAGTATTATCTTTACAATGTTACAAATATTAAGGAAAATATTAATTATTTAAATTACCACTTACTTTTGAAAAACCCTATGTATTAAATTGATATATCAATCTAAATTGTATATATTTGTTTGATCCGTCATAAGTAAAGACTGTCAGGAGTGTAGTTACTTAATTTGTTTAGACTTTACTAAATAGGTACCTAAGTGATCTTAGTTACTAAAGTAAAAAAACAACTATTTTATTATCTGTAAAGTTTCTCATTGAATAAAATACTCTGCAAAAATACGTACTTAAGTTGACATAAAATGGAACATTCCTTTTGTAGATTTGTCCCTTTCTATTGCCAGATTTTAGTTATGGACGTACACATTGTTACGTGCAATGTATACAAGTTATTTCAAGACGATGTTCAGATCTTCCAGGCGTACGATGTTACCAAAAGAAGGATGAATATCAACTGTTTATGAAATAACGATTCGACGATAATACTTCACAGTGATTTTCACGTACGAATTGTTTTGGAATTGTTGTGGTTGTGTATTCAAATGCAAAATAACCGTTACCATACCAGCTGTAAGACAAGCACGTCACATAGTAGGGCAAAAGCAGAAAATAAACTCAGAAGTCCAAAATCCGTTTTGGGTGTTAATTTTGTTACATCTTGTCCTTGAATTGTTAAAGGAGTAAGATTCCATTCACTTGTTTTATACAAGAAATGAATTGAAAAATGAAATTTTATGCAATGTCAATTCAAATCTTCTTTTTGTAATATTATGCTCTAGATTTTATTGTCACCCTATTAAATGATCACTGTTTTATAACTTCTATATGTGCATATCGTAATAATATTGCGTAAAAAAGCCTTAAAACTATTGCACTAAAAAACTAATAACATCGTAATTATAGAAAAAGCGTTTTCATGCTTGAAGTTGCAATCAATTAGTTAGTAAGTGTGCGTATAATATGATGTGCCTTTACTTATGTATTAACTCGTTATACTCGTTCGTGTGAAAAAATTTACCTATTAATATCATATTAAATTATGTTATAAATAAAAAATACGAAATAAAAAAGAATTGAGTATGGATTATGAAAACATGTCTGATGCATACCGAGGTCTTCAAAAGTAACGAACCTTCAGTATCGAAGTGTCAGGGAAAATGATTTGATTAAAGGTTATAAGAATTTTTGTATGTAAATTGCGTTATGGCACCCTTTATCTCTGTTTAAGATCAACTTGTGTTTTTTTTTCATATGAAAACTTCTTTAATCTCGAGTTCTGAAAGAGCGTAAAACTCTACGATATTAGGATCCAATAACACATCTCATGTCGCATTTGTTCGTGGAATAACTCAGATCTTCCCTTTAGTAGTGGAATCATTACATTGAAATAGATCAAAATCAAGATGAGGTAGCTGAATACGAAATGCATCTTCAGTGGCAGATATACAAAGAGTTCTTTCTAGCGCGGTTCAGGCTAGTTTATAATCTTTGTTTTTGTTCTCTGTTAGAAGGGTCTTTTTTTAAGCACTACACACAATATTGTTTACACTAAAAACAGTTATTCCAAATCATACCTATTTCTGTCTTAATAAGTATTATTGCTAGTATCATTTTCTGATCGAAAGTATGTTGCTGAACGAAAGACTCTTTTTATCAATGAATAAGATAGAGAGAACTGTGACCACTCCTATGATAAGAGTGAACCGAGCCAAACAATACCTTAACCATATTTTTATATAGGCTGCCTTAAAAGTAACGGACTACCCTGACAACCCTTCTATAGTTATCGCAGATTACTTATATGCAAAATGATATGCGTAAGGTTTGTAGAGATTTGAGTGAGCTACCATATTTTGATTTTAATTTTGATCTATTTCACTGTAATAATTCCGTTACTGAAGGCACGATCTGAGTTATTGCATGAAGAAATGCAAGGAGAGTTTTTTGTGTGATTGGATTCTGACATCGTAAAATTTCGGGCTCTTTCAGAACTAGAAAAATACAAATTGATCCTCAAATAACATTGAAAATAGCGGGCATACCGTTATCATACCGTAATTTATTTAAATGCCCATAAGTTTTAATCACTTCAATACTCAAACTCCGTTACTGTCTAACATCGAGTATGCCTCGAGCATGTTTTCATGATGCATACTCACTTCTTTTTTATTTTCTATTATTTATTCTAACAATATAATTCAATATGATACGCACTTAAGCTTTTAGGTGAACATTTTTTTACTTGACTTACTATAACGACCCGGCAATCAATTAAATGTATATCATATTGTAAGCATACATGATGCATTTTGATTCAAGACCAATTGAAGTGTAATTTAGAGCATTTTTAACGCTTTTCTGTATCACTATTATTTGTCAGTTGTAAAATTTGAGTAGGATATGCACACATAAAAGCTGCGAGCAATGATCATTCGCTAGAGTGGCAGTATAAACCTAGAGTATAATATTACAAAAAAGTACTGTTTCTATCTGTAACAACAAGGTAATACGGGGAACAGTCTCATGATACTAGTCGGCAGAGATCAGTATGTTCGCCAAAGGTGAAAAGTCATATTTATATTGATGAAAGTCTACTATGTTGTTGAAGAATCCGCTATTGCTCCGTGAAAGATACTCTGCGAATGGTTTGTACGTTTTAGCTGCCGAGCAAGTAGATTTCCTTGCATCCTGTTTATTGAAGTAGCTGGTTTGACTAACAATGGAATATTTTATGGTGGGATTCTGGGCATATCTGTAGTGCCTGTGAGATTGTCTGTAGGACTGTCAGTATGAATTATGATTGCCTACAGTTTTCTTATTGCCACAGGAATCCTCAAATTGTCGTAGACTAGACATCAGCAGCATTTTAGTTTAAACATCTGCTTAGATACAGTTCCTTCATGATGTCCAAGGTTTTATGATTTAACTGCTGTGGATTCCCAAATACTAACGTCCAGATGGTAATTATTATTTATTTAAAACGTTTAGGAAACCCAACATTGATAGGTAAACAATTTTATAGAGTTACCCTAACGAATAAAACATTTCCGCAATATATTTCGAGGAAATCTTGATCTTTTGATGAAAAGTGTAGATCATATGTTCAAAAATTAACAGTATAGATATGGAGATAAAGCGAAACTTTGTGGTATTAACTTTTGTGCGCAGAATCGGCATCTTCTCAGCATGGCGTTATGTTTTCAGACTGTTTATAAATAATTAGTTCGTGTGTGATTTCCGTATGGGGTATGATTATTATATTATTAGAGAATTAGAAAATTATTTCAACATAATATACAGTTGTCCTTCTATTTGGTTCTAAACTGTATAAAGGAATGAATAAAAAGAAATCAAGGACTACAATACGTTATTGTGGTGTGGAAACATGCTCCAGCAATTGTAAAAATACGAGAGACGTAGCTTTGTTTTCTTCCCGAAAGATAAAATATAATAAGTTGTCTAATGCGTTCTGTATTAAATATACCAATTTTTTCTTTTGTATTATAGTGCTTTTACAATGACCGCAAATACAAATCGCTAAATATTTATCTAGAGGAATTTATGGAAAAGTATTCGTATTTATGAAATACATTCCGAAGACTTACGCTTTAAATACTTTAATAAATCATTTAAAATCAATGTGAGGAGACTGCTGCATTTAAACAATGAATGTTTCTTTGTACCAACAAGCATTACAATTGTAATATTACTATATTTGAAATCTAAAAATGTTTAAACGAAAATTTTGTTAAAGTATAAAAATGTTCGACATATTGAACCAAATATAACTTTAATAATTCTGATATTAATTTATTAAAGTTATATTCAGATAGATTGTTTTTACTATGACAATCAAACTAGTACGTTAATATTCTAATTTAAAGTCGTATTTTCTTAAAATAAGAAGATTACGTTAAATTCACTTTCCATTAGGAGGTCACTAAAACCTGTCTACGAAACATCAAAGGTACCGGCAGTTATATTCTTAGTGTTATACTGTAGTTCAAAAGGAAAGACGACCTTTTAAACAGCTTCTTTGGCTGTAATCCTTTTTATATTAAAACATAATAAAGCTTTAATAAAAAACAGTAAAGATCTAAAATCTGTCCCTCTCTCCTAATACCCAAGTAGCACATTATATCGGTATAATGTCTGTTGCCAACGGCGATCTAATCGGCGGTATATAGATAGTGGATCGGCGTTATAATCGGCGCGATATAGAAGTGTGAACATTTCTCTTTATTGGTGGTACATCTCTGTAGTAACTTCATACCGATATTAATATTCGCATTCGAACCGTTATACTTTTAATATCTAGAAGATTTTAGCCCAATATCGGCTCAAAGTTAATGTTGTATCGGCATAATATCGCTGTAGATATTGGACATACATAAATAAGTGAAGTTCATCTGATATCGCAGTATATATTAAGTCGATATCCTGGATGCCTTGATGTACCGACAATTGTCAATTGCGTCGTTCAAATTTATGTATGTATATATTTATGTATATAAATGTAAAAATGCAATATCATTGTAACATCATACTGATGATACAGGTATGTAACCTACCTGCAAGTGGTCCACTGAACACTGGATATTCAATTAAGTACAATTTCATTATATACATTTTACAAAAAAGTATTGTTTACAGAAATTTTCTAAAATTCATTACTGCATTTAAGTGGCTAAGTGTCGGGAGAAGTTGCTATAAACAGTAAATATGTGGGGGTTTATATACTTTCATAGAATTTCCTTGCGTAAAAATTAAAAAATTGTATACATATAAGATATTCCATTTAAAATAAGGAACTTGCTGAGTTTACTTATTTTTGAGCAGACAATTTTTTTTTTTGATTATGCAGCATTGAATTCATTTTTTTTTTTTGTAGAAAATACTACTTCCAGAATAATGAATAAAGCCGTAAGGTGGTTCAACAATTACTGGTATCTCATGCAATTATATCGGATTTACATATAGAGTGTATACATTTAAATAGTAAAACTGCGTATATCAAATCAAAGAATATAGATCACATCTAGTCTATACCACATTTGTCTAACCAAAAACAATGAGATCATATTTATACGCATTTTTCTGACACATACCAAGAATACTTCAACAGGATATTAAAAATCGATATACCTATTCAATTTATTAAAGTTTTCAGTAGCACAACAAAGCTCAATTATTAACCAAACTTAACGCGTATAAAAAGAAAGAAAAAACATGAAATGAACAAAATAGTTACAAAATGTTGTGTTGCTCTGGATCTGGACGCTTCTTTGTTTTGTTTGCCTTCTCCATCGGCTGCAACAGCTAACCATCGACCTACATATTTGCCAATATCAGCATGAGTTGCGTCTGTTACTCGAACCCGAATTGCATCTATTATAAGAAAAAATTGCCAATAAGTGAAATGATATAGTTTCAAATGAAGTACATGCCTGTCAATATTTTATAAATAAGAAATTTGTCGAAAGCACGCTTGTTCTGCCTCCCTTTCAGAGAATACTGCAGACTTATATCCTAGTAAGTATTTTTTTTAACATTACATTAACAGCCTCTCTTTCACTGTATCCACAGTCAATGATAATATATGACCTACAAGTTATTAAACGTTTCATACCCACAATTATTTGTAAAATAGCTATTAAACTTACCAAACTTTCATGACCTTTACGGGAACAGGTTAGTTGCAAGCGTTGCAGCTCCTCTTCATTACTTACTGGTAACTGCACATGACAAACTTTGTTTGAAAAATAATCATCTGGAGGAATTATTTTGTTCTATTCTACGTATTTTACATGATCTTTGTTTTCGCATACGTTGCTCGATTATAGGTTATAAAACGTGAACGTAGGTGGAAAAAACAGATTTAAACAAGTAACAAGTTACAAATGGCAAGTAGCTTAAATGTAATACTTACGTGGTTGAACTAGAGGTCATCTCACACAATTTTGCACCAAAGTACTTGTTACTATTGCTCACTACTGCTAAAACGCTAGAAATAAAGAATACAATTTCACAAAACGTAAAACACAACTGCCGCAACTACACAAGCGCACTATATCTAACGTTAGACTAATGTCCAGCTACAGTATTGGTCTGATTAAAAGATAAAATTACAATGAATATTAAATCGATATCTGTGTATGACATAGGGTGAATATTGTAATACTTATGTAGTGCCGATACATTACAGACGCTCGTGATTTTTTGCTGATGTTGAGACAATACTCGAGAAGAAATATTGCACTTATATTTTAAAAATGATACTGTCCCAATATTGAACAATGACAATGGGGTTTTTTCTCTAAAATGATCTAATACCATTCATTAACCGATTTTTTTGACTTTCCGCCGCTATTGCTCTTATATCAATTTCTTAGTATCTGCTTGATATTGAAAAATCCTACTAATGAAATATTGGGTGTTAATTCGAGATATCACACCGACACTCTAATATCGGCCCATATTGTACCCAATCGACAGCCGACTTTCAGTGCTACTTGGGTATAGTTGATTTATTAAGATTTTTTGACTTATTTTTCTATTATAAGACAAAAAAACCTAAACGATGTTTGGAATGGTTCGCACAAATACAGGTCGAAGTAACATGGGTACACTATTAAACGCTATTTAAGTTTTACAAAAACACGTTATTTATAAACGTATACAACAAGCAAATTTCAATGGCTCATATTTGATGGGAATTATGAGGACATAAATACATCATAGAAATAAACAAGCACAAATTCAACGATACGAGACAATAATGTTATTATGAACTGCTAGCATACTTCTACGAGTGGGTTAGTAAACGTAGGCGTGTCTTAATTAATGCGCACGACATGTAACGATTGTTCGAGTGGTGTTTAATAATTAAAATGAATCGTTTAAGTGGAGTTCATTGAGTGAATAATTCACTTTCTCCGAAGAGAAATGTGATCCACGTTAATGTACAAAGAAAAACTCGCTACAATAGATCACGACTTCTCTTATGTAATAAAAACCAACAGGTACCATGGCACAAAGGTAAACCTGGACGATATGTGGTAATCTATACGGCGATCGTCCAGCTTTACCTTCGTGCGATGATACATACTTATATTAATACATGTACAAAGGTGGACTTAGAGGATAAGAGTCAATATATTTGATTTTAACTGAGATTTTAACATCATTGTGCTGGTCAAGAGATGGTTGTAAAAGAAGATTCATATTAAATTTTGCGGTTTTCTTATTTCACTTGTTATATTATTAAAGAAACAAAAATTTTGCATAAGAAATAAAATCATAAGAAAAGAAAATATTGGCTGTAATTTCGAATGAGGACCACTGATTTGGCGATTTATAGACACATTAACGGAAAGAGCATGTTTCTCTGAGTCTAAAAGCATATTCATTTTTTGAGCAAATGAAAAGAAAATACTATCACCAAAAAGTGATATTTCGAAGTTATGTGCGAAAGGTTTTTGAGTGTGGTAGTGGTGATATGAAAAGGAAGTTTACTGAAAGTTATTAAAATTCAAACAAAGCGGGCGCAAAAATACAAACAAACTACGTTGAATTATAAGTGCATTAAATAGGTTTCTGATATCTTTTAACATGAGAACCAGGATCCATATAGCTATTACAATATCTGGTCTAGGAAATATTGATGGAAAAGAGCATAGTGCAATGCATCGGTGACACTGCTTGACTAAGAAAACGCAAAAGATAGTCCATATTCGATTTAATGATCCCACTGCAAATCTATTCCAGCTTCGTATATACACACATTCTTGCAATGAGAGAAGCCCTCGATTAGGAAATTGGAGTCCTCCTTCTACAGGAAGTTGTAGTGTGATTGCAGTGCAGTTTTTATCCAATGGCAGAAACAGGACAGACAAATTTACGGTTCTAGAAAAGCAATATTCAAGTCGAGGTTTCGCATAAGTAAAACTGAGATCATCAGGGTGGCGACAAAATCACTGGATCCTTCACAACACATCTCTGGAACGATTCTGAATACTGTAGGATGATATGACATCAGTTATATCATAGCGCTTTAAATTACATAAAATAAATATAGGTGATGTAAGAAATAATAACCTGGGGGTTGGGACTACCTACCAGACGCTTCCCTGAGGTGGTGGATAGGGGAAAGGCCATCTTGTCAAGGTTCGCTCACGACGAAATGGTTAGTGGCGACTATAAGTTCGTCCTCTCTGCTCAAAACCAGAGCAGGGTGAATCAAGACCGTGCTCTTTTCCATCAATATTTCCACTCCCGCCTCGCCCGAGCTGTCGTGTCGTGGGTAAGGGCTTGCACAGGGTTCTACAACGGTGCCAGTTGTTGCTTTTAGCTACTGAAAGCCCAACTGTTAAACCAGGTCCCGAAAGGGATGGGAGATCTTGGCTTAACTGCACGGACCGAGAGGAGACAACCTCAACAAAAAACCTAAATCCTAAGGTGGCGGACTAGGCTGATGGGATGCGTGGCTGGATAGAAGATCAGTCTGCTAGTTCAACCTTGGGGCACCTGGCGCACCCCATTGTATTTAGCTTTATCTCTACATGCGGAGCTCTATGGAGGTGGACCTTTTCTTCCCTAGCTACTCGTGGGATCAACCATGGAGGAAGGATGTTTATTAGCGGGACGACACCGCTAATAAACAGGAATTGGAGCAGGACCTCCATAAGAAGCCTTACACTTCCAAAGTGAAGGTACCTCACATGGAAGGAACAAAGCGAGAAGCAAAGCGACTGAAGCAAATTGGGGAACAGGATGGCATCCATCCCCTCCCAAATTGCATAGCACTGTGCAACTCAAGGGCGTTGCGAAGAGGGAGACTTACCTAACCTGGGGCCTTCCGATATCCTACACTTTCTGAAAGGAATAGGATTGGAAGGCCAGCTGTAAAACAGCATGAACAGGGGACACAATAGATATTTTAAGTCGCAGTGTAATATCACCCTAGCAATATATACATACATACAACAAATAATAAGGATATTTAACGATATTTATAGTATAATACAAATTAAATGTTTAAAATAAAACTGATTCCATACAGTATTGTGATTTAAAGGTTTTATGTAATAAAATTTGACAGAGCAGTGATTTGCGTTTATATCGTTTTTTTTTTTTATAATTCGATTTTAAATGTGATAACGAAACAAAATTGGTCTTCACATTAAATTAATGTGTATATGGGAGACTTTGTTATTTAGCATACCTATATTATTGTCTTAGAAGCACTAAAAGGAAAGAAAGTACCTACTCCACACCTGATTACATTGACAAATTCATTTATTCAAACAAGTCATCACATTATTATTTTATTAATTAAATAAACAATATTCTCAAGAACCATTTATATGAAATGTGAATTTAAAAAGCATTACTTTTACAAATAAGTTTTATGTTAAGTCTAGTTTGTATTTAGCGCCTGTTTTATGTAAAGTTTGATTACTTTAAGTAACTTTTCCTTCTACACCACTACTACAGGTTAAATTCGTCAAAAATACTTCGCACATAACCTCGAAATAGCACTTTCTAATGACAGTTTATATTACTTTTCGTCTTTTGATTTGTTCAAAAAATGAATAAGCATTTTAGACTCAGGGAAATATGCTTTTACCGTTTGTGTGCATATAAACCGTCAAATCAGTGGTCCCCATTCGGAACTCTTACCAAAATATTTATTTAATTATTTAGTAATATTATAGACATCTCTAAACAAATATATCAATCACGTTGGGATTATATTTATCCAATAAAAAGTGAATATGTGCAAGGTTATTTTGACAGCCTCAGGTCCAGTCAATTCACGAACAAATTTTGAGATATTATATTCGCTTAACCGCTTCCAAAATTTTGAAATTTACATCTGCTAAGTGTACTTTGGTATCATGTCAGATGTTGACTTGAAGTGTACGAAATTTGAGTTGGTATTAGCGGGTAGTCGGATTTATGTGATTCATCAGTATATTCGATTCCTATATATGATTCGTATGGTACGAATCTTTACTATTTATACGGACCCGTATCAGCCTATATAAATCATTTCGGTTTATATGAATCCGTATCGGAGTCAATAGTATACTAGTATATACTAGTACCTCAGGGAGTTAGTTGAAACGAAAATATCGGAATCAATAGTATAGCTGCTTTCCATTTACCGGTTGATTCACCTCATTTCAGTTTTGTGCGTTAAGTTACGAACTGTTCACGTCAAACTCATTTAGTCGCCAGGTTATGTCATTCGTAGTAAGTAACTCGTAGCTTAACGCACAAAACTGAAGTGAAGTGATCCAGACGATAAATGGAAAGCACCATATGTACTAGTACATTTTAATATCATACTGATATATGTATACGTGGATTAGCCATTTACTGCTTTTTTTGCAACATCCTTAGAATAAAGTGCAAAGAGTCATGAGAATTCTAATCACCCGTTGTTAGTACAAAGAATCATAAATCATCACGAATCTATACGAATCCTTTACAATCTTTTGGTACGAATCGTATTATACGAATCTTTAATTTTAGAAGTCATTAAGATTCGAATCACTAAAAAGATTCGAATCGCCCACCGCTAGTTGGTATGTTTTGCATCGATTGCGCTAATTCGTAAGAAAATATTGGATTTAAAAATGAACTCATTCATGCAAATCACTAATCTGTAAATCGGCAGCTTTATTTGCACGCTATTAGCCAATCTGGTTTGCATTATCGTTATATAGTTATTTGTTAGCCACTCAAATTTGACATATTTCAGCTTTACATTCAGAGTGGTCGCTTTCCACAATTATATATTAAATACCTTCGGATGACCAGTCATATAGTTTAAACGTAAAGTATATTTGTCAATTCGACAAATCGCATGGTGTAAAAATACCTAAAAATTATGTCACAATCAGAACCTAATTGCTTACAACCAATGAAATACATTTCTCTCTACTATATCACGATGAAAATGAAAGAGAAATGATCATAGATTGTAGTGAGGCTGTTCACATTTTGTTGTGGTTACACCCATGAGAAACAGCTGACCATAGTTGCACTAAATGACACCTCATTTGGTCCACAAAGTTTAGGTTCGGTTACTGCCTGATACAAGTTAACGACTACACTAAACTAGCACGTTTCATAAATATTTATAAACAAACACCAGATCTTCCTCGAAATCGCCAATAAACGATAGCAACAAGTGATTGTAGTGTTCAATGGGAAATTATCATAGCAGATCTTTCGTTAATATAAAACTTTAACTTTGGTTGATTCCTATTCGTAATGAACTTATTATAAAATTCTGGAAGCCAATGCATTCCAACACACTTTTGCAATCACATATGTACATATCCATTTATTTCAGTTTGCTTAGATCCGTTGCATGAGCACATTTTTCTGTTTTTTAATATGTTTTGTTAGCGTTATCGTGATGTCTTTTAAATGTGTTTTTTTTTTAATATCAAGGCAGGTAATCATTTCTTCTACTTTGTCCTTAATATACATATTTATGATTGCCCACAAAATTTCATTTATTGATGAACACTATATAATTAGCCGAAACGTATAATTGATACGTTAATATGTGTGTCACTACTTTACTAATTAATAAATGGACAGTCATATATCCACTAAAAACAACGGATGTTTCTTTATACATTTATTATACGTTTTCAGAATAGCACAAATATGACATATTTGCTTGTTGTTTTAAATCCTTGGTCACATATCACACATAAAACCAATTTGATTCATAGTAAACATAACTCGAGCACCAGATACATCCACTTATTAGCATTAGCTCTTCTTTTACTAAGCTGTTACTAGATTAGATTGTAGGGTTTATGCGATTTATGCACATGTACGAGTATGCTGTTTACCTGTAATCCCATATAATTACTTTTATAATGTTACTAATTAAGCAAGCTGTCAGAGTTCCTTCATAACGAATAATTTTACCAATTACGGTTAAGAAATTTTATTTTGTTCATTGCCACTCATGCAATATTTGGTCCTCTTTAAACAAAAAAAATAAAACCCGAAAAGAGTGTGTAGGTATATAATTCATTCAAAAGGTCATCATATCAAGTACAGCAAAATTCGATAGAATTTGATTTTTTAACCTACGTTAGTGGCATTTGCATGTTAATGAAATTATTTTAGATACTTCACTTTGAGATATTATCTATTACATTTGTAAAATTATAATAGAGAATTCATACAAAATTGCAGCTACAGAACAACTGATTAACTGCACAAGACATTAAGTCCTGAGCAGTAATATAAAGTCGTAAACTCTGAACAATTTTACGTTCTGGTGCTCGTTCCGTATTTCACAAATTTAAAACGATTGTAGCAGAGCTATTATTGTAAAGTATATGTCTTTTTAAGTACAATTTGCGGACCAAAAAAAGAAGCGCAGTAGAATGAATCTTTACGATCTTAGGCTACTCTATTTGCGTTTGTACATGCTTCTATGATTTTGCTGATGGCGCAATATTAGGAAAAGGATTTCGTAAGTTGAAAAATAAAAATGTAAGCATCGTGTTACATTTGCCGTCATAAAAATTAATTTAAAATTTTAGAAAAAATCGATAACAGAATCAGTAGGTAGTATCTATTTAAGGTGTAGTAAATAATATTTTATAATTAGAAAATTATAAAATTATAAATTAGTAATTAGTAAAAAATTTAGCTCTTTTAGGCTGAAGTCTCTGGATTTTCGTTTCAACCATGCTGGGAGTTTTTATTTACGTTTATAATATGTATACATTATTATCGGTAAAATACTCTGATAATGCCGAAACTATTAGTTATAAATATAGAAAGTTCAAACGGAAAATATGGAGACTGGTAAGGACGTGTAAAAAATAATTTGCTGTTTCACTCTACTATTCGAGGAAGAAGGTTTTTTGTTTAGAGCAAGTTGGAGACAGGCATATTTATTTGTAATTATATAAATTAGTAATTAAATACTTTTCTTGAATATTAAAAGTATAGTTCTTGTAACTGACATAAAACCATTTCATTAATGAGCCGCTGAGGGAAATATGATGTAAGGATGATTATAAAGTTCTACTAATTGTAAGTGTTTTTGATGTTCAACTGGAGTTAGGTTGTAATATGTTGTAAATTGTTGTCCCCTAATATTAAGCAAGATATAGATATAGATATACGGCCAAGGCACTATTATAGATAACCCTTCTTTATTTCGCCAATATGATGCTTTATTTATTTAGGACTCTTTAGGGTCATAAATGAGTTAAAGAAGAGACTCACAATTCAATGAATGAATGAACAAGCACATGTCGGCCTTAGATCTACTATGATAGTAGGTCTATCACTAGATCTACTATGCGGTGCATTATTATAAAAAAAAACACAGAACAGCAAGATCTGTTGTCTAATGTACATTTCCTCATTTCAGTTGCTTGCCGATAATATCCGAAAAAGCAAACGACTCAATTAACTTCGGAATGCTATAGCTAATTTAAATTTTTAATAATAACTAATGGAAATTCCTGTTTCATCGGCAACTACCAGAAGAAATTGTTTTCTGTTTAATTTTCCGTGTTACACAAAAGCATATTGAACCAAGGGGCTGTCAGATAGAGCCGTTCTAATTAGTGAACTGGTAAACCACAGGAGGGGCCATTTGAAGCGCACTAGGGGTTCCGTACCGTTGCTACTAAATGGAAGAGTAGAATTAAAAGGAAATAGGAATGAATTTATTTTAGTTTATAGTACATGTAAGTTGTAAATAGAAACTGGTTTTACTGGTAATTGTAACACTACATGTGTAACTGATTATTGAAATATTCTCAACAAAGATGTTAAAATTACCAATTAATCGCGTATATACCAAGTATTCAGTTTTACTCTTATAGAATATGACTAGGTAGGCTACATTCGTCTATTGTGAGTTGTATATCTTAATCTGACTCTGTGACTTTACTGACAAATAAACATAAAATTTATAAAACATATTTTCAACTTTTTTCAAAAAGTTTATGCTTGCTAATTACCATTTGCAAACCATGCAATTCAAAAAGCCATATTTGGTTTACAAATATTTGGTACATATAGTAATATTCAATATAATCCAGAGTGGCTCTGTGTGAGGAAATGTAATCAGCAAAGATAGGCAAAAAAAGTTTTAATTCCGCATAGAGTTTTTAATTAAAATATGATAACCGATTTCGTATATTTTTAACTTCTATCAATTTTAAAGTATACTTCACCAGCGTTATAGATTTTAGAAGTTGTATTGCAATAATTAAGAAAAAATAATAAATTGGATGATTATTTGTTATGTACAGGATAGCAACAACATTAACGTATTAGACGAGAGTCATAACTAAACTGGTCGGACGTGTCTGCTTAGGCAGGCCGCACTCACCTCGAGCTATGCAGAACGTTTAGCCATAGTATATCTTCAAGGGAGTAAAATTACTTCCTTTGATTCGTGTGTCTAGTATCAGTGTTAGTCGAGTCTCGTTGCGAGATAGTACAATTTTCCGTTAACTTTTTACGCATTGTAAATGTAATACAATGTCGAGCGTAGAAAATCCTAGAAAACGACCATTATTCCATAATTTAGAAAAGTATATCGCTGAATTTCAGGATTTACATTAATATACAAAATACTTTGTACAGTGTGCGATAAACAGTTATTGTGCTGGCACAAATCGGTCTACACATTGGTGGTGGTGCATCTGATCAGTTATCTCCCTATAAAGATTATTGTAATTATGTGTGCGTGTGTTACATCCGTAGATGTTGAACGGCCTTTTTCGAAATATAAGCATGTTTTATCATCGCGACGAAAGCGGCTTAGTGAGAAAAATCTTGAGACAGTGTAGTGGCCACAAACTTTTCAGCAATCCTATACTATTTCTGCTACTTAAATAGGGCAAGGGTTTTATATATAGCATTTATAGTCGAACAAATAAAGAATTTTGCTCTTTTCCGACATTGTATTGTATGCTTATGTTAAACGTTAATGTAACATATATGAAACTTAGTACTGGGGTGGGACTCTGTGTTCAATAGAATTCTATTTATCGCTTCATTTCTACATCATTTGTACTGTGTGTGGCAATAGTCGATTTCTATATGCCGCCATGTTGTCGCCTAAAGACGATACGTCCAGACACCTCGCTTTAAAGGATAGATAGAACGTTTAGAAAAGGGTAGTAATTTACCAGTTGATAGCGTACTTCAGAGCGTACTTGTTTGAGTTTGAAAGAGGTGTGAAATATTTGAGTTTTATATTTTTGAAATATAATAAAAATATATTCTGAGAACACTTGTAACTTCGTTATATTACAAATATCACAAGTTTAATCTGTTATCTAGTTCAGTGTATATAATACATTTTTAGTAGGAATATGCTAGGAATTAGTCTAAATTGTTCTGCAATTGAAATGTTAGTATAGTTATATTTAAAGAATATAAAATTAATAATTTCTACGTGTCTAACATTGTAGTTATTAAACATAACCATGAGGGTCACAACAGCACACTGGACCTTGTTTTTAGATGAAGCTGAGAAGAATCATCAGCTTATAACTAACCGCTTCAATGGGGCTCAAGGAAAAACAGAAGGAAACATGTGGTGGCAAAATCTCTGCAACAGATTGAATGCTTTGGGGTATGGTGAGAAATCTGTAAATGAATGGAGAAAAGTAAGTTCTGTAACATTAATGTAATGTATGAAAATAACTATAGTAACAAAATTTATATTCATGTACATTGGAAAACAGAAATGCTCATGTATTTAATTATAAAATTTTATTATTGTATCTATTTTACTACAATAGGCAGTATATTAAAGTAAATGTGCATTATTTGTAGTAACTATAATTGTTTTGATTTTCATAGGCAGTAACTGACTGGAAATCAAAAATTAAATGTAAAGCTGCTAAAGCTCGTATGGAGCAGAATAAGACCGGTGGAGGTTCTTCAAATCACGTGCCTCTTACTCTGTTAGAGGAACGGTTGGTAGCCTTAATGGGGAAGAGGGCAATAGATGGTGATGATGTGCCAGAACTGGAAGTTGGGGTATGCATAATTTATATAAGAAGTATTTTTGGGTTATATATACAATCATTACTGTAGAGCTGTTCTACATAAGCAACGGTTGCAAATGCCCGCTCTATAGAAGAGGAAGTAGGTCATAAAGTAGTAAACCACGATCATACATATGAGATCTCAGAACACAGTACCACATCCCAGAAAGCAAAAAGATTGGACAAACGGAAAGGGAGGGAAAGGCGTTCATTGCAATGTTCAGAAGATATACTTGAACTGATTGAAAAGACGTATTGTATTGTGGCAAAAATAGAAAGTCATCTAGGGGGCATTGCTGCATCGTTGAAGGATCTAGTGGTAATATTAAAAGACAAGAACTGATAATTAGTGTGGTAATACATCTATTTATTATGGAATTTATTTTATTTATAGCTTCTAGAATGTTATTTTTTTTACAATTCTTTTTTTTATACAGTTAGAATATATTACTTATTTTTCGTGTTTCTCAGAATTATTATTTTGTTATATATTGTTGTAAGTTATCTTTTTGTTATTAAAAACTATATTGATCGAAGATATTGTTTAAGGTTTCTGTATTGTAAAGGTATATATTTAAGACATACTTAATGTAATTTTGTGAAAATTCTTTAATAAGGAACATACGATAAAAAAATATTCAATATATATACATCTCATATAGAAAAAAATTTCTATGTAAAATGGTTTTGCACAAGCGCTCTCCTTACAGCATTGCCTTCAACATCATGTGCCACGTTTCCCACATAATGCATTTCTTCGTCAACAGGTACGTCAAAGTTGACATCCAGGTTACCCCGAAGACATATATTATGCAATATTGCACACGCATTCACTATGCACCCCACCTTCTCAGGATCATAGCGCTGCACACGCTCCTTTAGCAAACAACGAAATCCCAATGGTCCTTTCCACACAATTTCTGGCTCGGATATGGTTCTGGTTGTATAATCCGTCTGTAGTGTTTGGTAACGCATTAGCTATGGGGGTCATGAGCCAGGGTTGCTGTGGGTATGCAGAGTCACCCACTAACCAAGTATTTCGGTCACCTGCAAAGTTATACCATCAATCATTCATCTACACATTGTAGATATACTAAAAAAACAGTACCTGCATTATATGCTGCTTCTAATAGCCTTTTTACGCCCGAATTTCGCCAAATGCATGCATCATGGGTTGCACCAGGAAATTAAGCATTTATATTTAGAATATTTAAATCATAATCACATATCTACAATTTATTGTTATTCAGTACATATTAGATTTTTTAAAACAATGAACTTACGATTTGCACATTCTTCGAATGGTAACCTCTTCCCACCCCTGACCTGGCGCGCAGACGAAAGTTGATCACTCTAGTCATAACGTTTTATTTTATTTATTTACTCAACTGTTACACTATGCTATGCGAGTCAGGAAATTCTTACTAGATTACATTATAGCATGTATTGCTATTTTAAAACTTACAAACATAACAATACTTTATTTCAAGTATTTAGGAACTTTGTATTTGTTAAAATAAGATAACTAAATAAAATGCCGTGGTATAATAACATTAAAATTTAGTTAACATTTACATTGCTCAACTTTACCCGAAAACATGAAGTAAACATCATCCCGTTCAATTTGACCGGATAGAAATGTAATATTAAAATTGACATGTAAATGTAAATACAATATTATTGCATCACAAGCACTCAATGGTTTAAAGCATACCTATATTGCAGGTAAAAAATATAACATATTTTTTGAAAAAGAAAAACCTGAGATATAGCAACATATTTGGTGCTTGAAATCTAAATTCTGATAGTGTATATATCATTATAACAACTATGAACTCGATAGAATTTGATGTAAAATCGCTCAATTACAGGTTGTGAAGTAATTTAAAATGCAATACATGTAATGAAAATATAATTTGCATAGCTATGCATGTCTAAAAAGGTTGATTGCATATATGTAACTTACAGCGAGTTTTCAAAGGCACGTGTCCGTATGAGTAGGTGTTATTGCATTATTTTATCATAAAAAACTATCCAAAGAGAAAACTATGTCATGAGCAATACTTTATTGGTCGGAAAAACACATAGCTAAACTAGCTACGTTTCAACGCAATCACGCGTCTTTTTCAAGCTTTATATAAATTTGTGTGATCCAGTCATAAAAATAAAATGATGAAACAGATGTATATAAACATGAAAGCAATTAATGTATAAAAAGGTTCGTCGTTCGTCGATTCTACCCAACTAGAAATACCTGTAGTATCGTAACGTCTCTGGTTTTAATTTCAACAGTTTACTATTATATTCCGCAAGAATCGAAATTATAATTGTTTTGAACTTGCTCCATAGTTGTTTTCCACCAATTGCTGCTTGGAAAACTATATCATTACGGGATTAGAGGTTATTCATACAATCTGTTGAATACCTTTTCTCTTTCAGAGAGGCAGCAGTACGTTCAAGTGGAATTTGTATGCGGTGTATTCAAGGATCTACTCTGGGACCGCTACTGTTTGTCATATATATCAGTGATCGATAGTAAATACATATCTCAGTTGATATAACGTATTTGTGTGCAAATGATACATCGCTGGCCGGCAAAGCTAAAATTATAGTTTAACTGTACGAATTTAATTATAAAACATTAATCAAGGGGATAATATAAACATAAAACCAAAATTGTCAATTAAGACATTTTTTACTTTTTAATTTTATATTGCAAACTCTAACACACATGATCATATATGTGTTAGAGTTTGTTTGTGAAACTTGTCATTTAGCTACACGTCGTATTATTTATTTGTTTTACGCTGGTAATTTCATTTTGGCCATTTTTTTTTTTGACGTTTCAAAATGTTATATATTTCGAATACTAAAAAATACATGTGAGGACTCAAAAAGATAGAAATATTATACTTATGCCATTGAAGATGTTGTTAAACATCTAAACGTTAGAATTTAAAATTAAAAAATAAAATATATCTTAATTGACAATTTTTATTTCTATTGGTCCTTAAATTCGCAAGATTAATGTTTTACAATTAAATTCATACAACAGTAAGGTCAACTTGAAAAAAGAAGGATCAAGTTTAACTGTACGAAAGAGCTAAAAATATTATGACATGGACTGAAACTTCGCAGATGGCAAACTGAAGCTCAATTTACATAAGACAGAACTTTATCTGACCCTAAATAGAAATACAAGCAGCAACAGTATTTTAAAATATTGAGCATGCACATCGACAGTAAACTCGTCTAGTTCACCAATATAAGTCCAGCCACGTGACTTATAGCTATAAGCTATCCGATGGTGCCTGGAGTGTGCGAAGAATGAGATATGTGTCCATCCACCAATTTGCAAAAGTTACATATTTTGCCAGCTTTTTCAACGTAGCTATCCATGGCATACCAATCCGCAAGGAAGCATTAATACAGGAACGAATACTCATCTTTCCATGCGCATATACATATGCACAATTACCTCAAAAAATTATGACTCAGGTTCTTAAAACGAATTCAGACACGTAATTCTAACATACCTACTTTAAATGCATTGCCATCGTAATCCGCAACGGGGCGATTTACATTTCCAGAATTAAAATCTTTGTAGTTTCCGCCAAAGAATTTTAAACATAAAATGGAATTTTTAATTCCCTTGTTCTCGTCGCAATTTTATTTCAATCAACTATTCGTATTTTTTTTCTTATATCTTGGTTATCATCATTATAAGTATTTTTATACATAGTTTTAATTTAAATTGTTTGAATTTCAGTTATAATAGAGTGCATATAACTTACTGTTACATTAATAAATAACTATCCACTTTATATATTTCTTTACCTTTACAAATATCGATACCTGTAAAGTAAGAATATTAGAAAACAAACGGTTTACTTATTTATTTCTCATTCAAATTGAAGTAGTTTCTATGGACAATCCCTAGAAGAACGAAGTAATTATAACTAAATAGTTTTTGTAATAATAGGTTTACCAAAACAATTTCATGCATAATAGGTGTTTTCTTGTTCATATTTTCAATATTACTATTAAGGAAGTTTTGAAGTTAAAACATCTAATCTATATTTTATACAGAAATTCTAAAAACTGTAATTCGATTTGTGCCGCCATAAACAACAATAAAAATAAAACATTAAGAATAAATAACTTTTTTTAAAGACAACAATTTTGTTAAAGTGTATGATTTTTTTAGATTTTGTTGATATAAATTGCCAGTTTATTAATTTTATACATCCACATTAAAAAAAAATCTTATTTCTTCTTCAGTGAATTTATATCTTCAAATAATTATACACGAACACATTTTAAGTATTTGTAAATTATATAATCTCTACAACCGTTAATAATCAATAGCTAAAATAAAGAACAAAAGAAAGTTATACACGCCGACAATGGTTCTGAAAGCTAATCTGCTTGCTGTTATGCGATAAACGTGCCGCAACCCTTTTGGCCGGAGATTTATACATTGGCAGAATTTTACTTTATAGTTTACGCGGAATAATGTAGCATTAAAATTCTTAGAATCAGCACGCGCGCAATGGCTGGTAGATTAAAGGAGATGTATCTTTTCTAATGGTTTATTTTCCTATGTCATCTTTTTTTGAGTCGATCGCACACTGTTAGCAAGTATATACACATGAATCAAAAAAAAAATAATTAAAATGGAGATACGCATTTCTATAACGCTCGTAAGAAAGATTTTTTAAAAGTACTCTACCACATAGTAAAACTATGCGGATTTTTGAGGAGTTAAAATTTTCATTCATCAATCGAATAGCATGAAACTCTTTAAACCGTTTTTTTAGTATTTGTCATGCATGCATACACAATGTCTTTTATCACTTATCATTTATGTATTTTAAATCTATGGGATCTCATAATAGTTAGAGATGTATACCTGATGTATTTCTTTATGCCCCTATATATTTATTCATACGACCTTTATTGTATCCTGATACAATAAATACATATTATTATTATTATTATTATTTTGAACTCCTTTTTTTGCATAATCAGTTCCACAGTTTTCCAGATTATATAACTATAAAAATAAAATATTCTATTTATTTATTTAGGTATACAATATATTATTGTTTAATCTGCTGATTCAAGAGAAAATTTATTCTTATTGCTTTCAGAAGTCCAAGATTACATGGAAACATGAAAATTGATAAGCATGTTACACAACTTTTATGTTCTCATCTGTAAACTATATAAACACGCAATTAGCCACGTAAAACACGTAAACCTAATGCAAACAATTTAAAATTTAATCACTATTTATCTCGTTTGTAAATATAAGGAGGTTAAAAAGAAATTTACATACACATATCTACGTATGTGCATATATCATGTTTATACGTGTAAGTACATACGTACAATAACAACTAACAACATGGAAGTGGTATTTGGGCATCAGTCACGCAGATATCCTAACGATGTGATGTCTATATGATATTGTTGTCACGCTAGTGGCGCACCCTATTTGTTTTGATGCCTGATTACCCGTCTGAATCTCACAAATGAAAGCATGCGCGGCCTACTCGAAGCATCCGTCGAATTCGTAGTGAAACGATCCCTTTTACTCGCTATGAATCAAATATTCTCAACGTGAAATACATATATCAATTCTAGTACAAAATAATCTACAATCATTTTAAAATTGAAAATAAAACAAATGTAACAGTAAATAATAGAACTATTAGTAGGTATATTCAACAAATCAATATTTTGCTTCTAATACATTTCCGAATAGCTTAAAAATAAGGGAAACTAACAAACAAAAAAACACAAAAGTAGTGACAAGCAACGGATAGATAATTGCTGGTCTATAATAACAACGCCGTCAGTATTTAAATAAATACTTGAACAAACAAATGATTATCTTATCTAACTAGACACAAATTTCCCCCAGTCGGTTTAGTCTAATAATCTCTAAACTCTTAATATATAAGTTCAATCTGGTAAGTCAAATTGTGACGTAATATTTCATTGGAAGACGTTAACAACCTCAATCGTAATGTTGGTGAAACTCTGGGTACATCGGATCCAAGTGTTGCCTACGAGTTAATCTTAAAGGTTCAGGCCAACACCAAGGTCCAAGGTGGGACATAAAACCATCTCGGTTAGTACGACCAGAGGATACCCACAGGGGAGAGTTACATCCCTACTTATGTGGAGCCTAACAGCGGGAGAATGATCTAGGCATACCTTGTCAAGGATATGCTGATGATATATCATATACGCAAGAGGCAAATTTGACCTTCTGTGACATAGTTCAACTTCACTAGAAGATGATATCAGTCGGTGGGACTCAATGTTAACTTCACTAAGACTAACTTAGTAACATTCACAAAAAGAAAATCCAATCTCAAAACCATAAAAATGAATGGGCAAAATATAGATTAGAGAACGGAGGTTAAATACCTAGGCCCTAGCCTAGACAAGAAACTTCTATAGAACAAAGATGAACTTGACGTAGTGATTGTAAATTTACCGAGTTACCGAGAAAATGTAAATACCGGTTTACCGGTAAATTACCGGTAATTTTTTTTTCATGTGTGACATTAATGGAGATTCCCCAAGAAAATAGGGTTAGAAGTTAGGCTAGAATAATACATATTTTGCACAATCTAAGGCATAATATTAGAATTTTGTAATAAATATTTGTATCTAATTATTTTAAACAGGTGTTAGAAGTAAAAAAAAATATTTAAGGTTCAAATTTTAATGTTATTTTACAACAATGTTGCATCAATGTCGTCTAATTGCTATTAATTTAAATACTTGACATATTGTTCTTATATATTATTATTTTTAAATATTAAAAAAATGAGACATTTACTTACTCTTTACGAAAAACGATTTTAAACTTTTAAAAATCTTTAAAAACTCAGAGCACAAATCACATATCCTAATTCTAATTCAACTTTTTTCAAGAGGTAAATAAAATCCACACAAAAACCATAAAATGGGAGAATTGAAATTGCACTTGTTGACAAAGGCAGGTAGAAAAACTGGGGTGTTTTGCTTCCTACCGTCCTACCAACAAATGAACATTAATCTCGCTTTCCTTTGCGTTGTCTTTCGTTATCCATCTTGTTTCTTTTAATTTCTACACGACTTTTTTTTCAAGTTTTTGCTTTTTTTGTTGAGAATTTTTTGATTCCTTCTCTTCCTAACTAACTCGGTGGAATGAAGGTTATACGTTTCTAATCAAAAATTTTTGTCAGTTTCTTTTCTATATTCTCTATTCTAGGACTCTCAATCTCAAGAAAATTTAAATTAAAATTAAACAAAAAACATTTCCATAAAATTAATAATTGGGTATATTGTTACTTACACTTAGGTACCTGTTTTTTTTTTTTATTTTCAATGTCCCTTTAGACCTTTAAATATCTATAAACACAATATTTCGTACATAAAAGTTTCTGGTATGGATTTTTGATTTACCGATATTACCGGTAAATTTTTGTAATTTACCGGTAAATTTACCGAACGTTAACCGGTAAACCGGTATACAATCCTTAACTTGAAGTAACCAACAAGGCCAAAAAGCCCTGATGGTGTGCAGCAATTTTGCAGGAAAAATTGGGGATGCAACCCAAAAATACTGCTTTGGATATATACAGCGATAGTGAGACCGATCATCGGTTCATCAAAAGAACTAATCTGGCCACCGCGAGAATTAACCTCCCGAAAGTGCAAAGATTAGCATGCGTATGCATAACTCGGGCTATGAGAACTTGCCGAACAGCAGGTATCGACGTAGCATTAGCTCTTACCCCACCCTATATTGTGGTGGAGAGCGTGGCAAAAAGAACTACACTCAAAATGGTCAAGGAAGGAATTAGGCACACGCCCCAATCTTATGATGGCAATCAAACCTGGGACAAGCCCCGGGATGACATGTTAAAAAAATTCAGCTTTGTGAAGGAATTCACCACAAAGCTTAGTAACAAGAGCGAGTGGGATCATAACACCATCTTGAACTTGAATAGAAATGTCATCAAATGGTACACTGATGGCTCCAAACGGCAGAGGGAACTTGAATAGGAACATATGGGTCTAGAACCAAGTACTTCGAAAGCTTGGGAAAATACCCAAATATCTTCCAGGCACGCTATTGAAATGTGCATCCAGTTCAATTTTCATAGAAATTATATCGAAAGCAGAAGATTATCATCAGTCATCAAGGCGCTGAGCTCACATGAAATCAGTTCCAAGATGGTCTAGGAATGCCTAGGGAAATTAAACGAAAAGAAATAAAGTAGCCCTCGTGTGGGTTCCGGGTCACACAGGAGTGGAAGGAAACGAAATAACGGATAATCTCGCAAAAAAAAAGAGGCTGGAATACCTTTTGTAGGACCTGAACCCTTTTGCGGGATAAGTAGCAGTACAATATTGAAGAAACTGAAAAGGGAAATCTAGCAGAAAAAATCTAATTATTGGGAGAATCTCCAATGAGGCAAAGTAAAATTCTTCTGGGAACCTATAACCAGAAGAGGTTTACAGAATGCATCAACTTGAGTAAGAACAATGTTCGCATACTGGGATACCTTCAGGCCATTGTAAGCTGAAAAGACAGCTGAGTAAGCCTGGATTCAAAGAAATCCGAATGTAGGTTTTATGAGGAACAGGATGAAACTCTCATCCATCTCCTCTCAAATTGCATAGCACTGTGCAACTCAAGGGCATTGCATCTGGGAGCATGTGAAATCGAATAGATCTCTTAGATCGCAGAGCAACATCAGCCTTCCCACATACATACATACATACATGCATACAACGTCAACGAACTGCATATCACCCAAGTTTCATTAAAACACTAACTACGTCCTTAAAGTATTAAACACTACGTAGCAAATCAACTTGTATCCTCCATTATAAAAACTCTGGATTTTACTCAAGATTTGAAGAAAGAAATATTTGCGTTTGAATACCACCCGAAACAAGGCTTTCACATGGGGATCAGAAAACATTTAATTAAAGAGTAACAGTGAATAGATACAAAATTCATTATTTGGCCGAATAATTTTAAAAATTTGTCAAATCGAAATAATTTTAGCTCTAAAAATTATCTAACTTTCAGTCAACTTCTTTGCAAAATAACATTAATGAGATCCCATACATAAGTACATACCTTTGTTTCAATATTATTTTTTAAAACGTTATCCCCCACAAGTTCACCTAATAATTCGGAGTTCCATTACATATACAATTTATTATCTGCATCTTGTAAATAAATGATACTTTGTTATTGCATTCAATCTGAACAGGCATTTTACTGTACACCGATATTACAAGGGTATTATGCTTCCAATTGTTTATTTTGAACAGATGCGTATCAAGTTGACACTGTGATAAATATAGATCTGAGCACTTTTATTATACTTAACCTGTGAATATCTGCATATTGTATAAAATAAATAAGTAATAATAACAAAAAAATTAAAAATTTCTCGAATCTATTTTAATGATTAAAATAAAATGTTATTTTAAACAATAAGGAAATTGACATATTAAGATAAATATTAATTACGTGATTACAGGACAACTGCTTTGAAATAATAATCGTTCAAAGTTTATCAAAGTACTAATCAGTGAACATTAGATTGTTTTAGATCGCAACTTTGGTCTCTGAATAATATCGATAAATTAATAAAAGAAACAATAACTGAACGTAATAAACAATTCAATAGTGAAATGTTACTCTGGAAGATTCTCCGAAGATGCAGATGATTGACGCAGTTGAGGACGATTTTTGTATGTTCGTTGACGGAAACAGATTCGGCGAACATTTTTTAGGTCACAGCTTTCCAAGGATTTCCATTTTAAAATCAACCATATGCTGCTAGATTATTCGCCGAATCTTTTTCTGACAACGAACATACATACAAAAACCATCCTAAACTGCGTCAATCATCTTTGGTTTCTTCGGAGAATCTTCCAGGGTAACATTAAATTATTAAACTGTTTATTACGTTTACTTATTGTTTTTTTTTCTTGCAAGGGGCCCTGTATGTCGAGCAAAAAGAAGTGATTACATGAGGAAAACAAAATGAATGTTGTGACATTAAAAAAATACTGAATGACAGGAATAATTTCATTATGCCACTAGCCTAATATCCTCTCTCCCCTAGTTTGTCCTCACCGAACACATATAAAAGATAGCAACTCTAATTATATATTTTAAAATTATTTTTATATATTTTAATTATGATGATTTCTGATTGAAAAATAACAAAATTGCGATTTAAAGACTTGGTTTAATAAAATAAATAATTTATATTTATGATTGATAAAATTATTTATAAAATTTGAATCTTGTCTTATTTTGATTTTAATTTTTATAACATATTTGAGATTTTCTTGGAGATAAAGTATGTACATATATTAACTTTTTTTCTCGTTTTTATACTGACGTGTATATAATTTTATCACAGTAGTTCTCCATTTTAATCAGCATAAGAAGTGCTAAGGACATCTTGGGCTGCTGCTACTGGATGAGCACTGAGTTTCAGGTGAACAGCAGTAGCAGCCGCCTTGAAGACGTCCCTTGCGAGTGTGGACGAAACGTCGGTCAGAAAAAGATCCAGGACACGGCTCCAGCCCGGAAGCCCAGCAGAATGTAGTATGGACAACAACCGCGTACTAGTTTAGAGATAGAAAACATTAGTATAAATTAGGAATAAATAACAATGAAACATTCTCGGAAATAAAAGAATTTTTATATGACTTGTTAAATATGGGTGTGTTATCAATATTTTTGTCGCAGTAAAAATCAAGCTGTGATAGACCGCAAGAAAAAAGATAGTGAACGAGTATCTGAAGCACAATACAATCAATTCCGCTTAATTGGGTCACCGGTTATTCGAGACAGCCGCTTATTTGGGCCAAATCTTAAAGAACCGACTTCAAAAAATAATGAAAACGCTAATTTACATCGAATATTTGGGACAATATTCCACTCAGTCGGGACAAAGAAATTAGGATCGAAATTTTTGAAAGGTAAAGTAGATTTAAGAGGCGCAGATCAAAAAGTGAGATAATGCATGACCGGTATGCAAAATAGCGCGTTGCTTGTTGACAACAGTGCAGCACATCCATATTTGGACAATAATTACACCAGAATTAAGCAGGTATTACTGTTTTAACAAAACACTTTGTAATTAATCAATTTTTCCTTAAAATTTATTCAATCTTATTGTGCAAGGCAACCATTGGTTTTGGCATGTTTTAGTAACTGCCGCGATTTATGTGAAATAGAAAAAAAAATTGTGCAAGTAATAAAAAGAAAAATAAACTCAATCTAACGGTTAAATGTTGTCAATTAAGAAAAGAATAGATTTCACGATTATATACAGCATTGATTTTTTTCATGGGAAATTGTGTCATTGTTACGCGTAATTTCTTCGAATGTATAAAATATAACGACTGTTGATATATTGATTTATTTCGGGTCAGTCTTGTTGCTAAGAGGATATGTTCCTATATACCACATATTTTTAAAAAAAATTGTGCGACTAAATCGTACGGAATCTTAAGATAATAAAAGTTATTCAATCGATTGGCGAACAATATAATTTATGTGGTTACTTGCGTAGTGCGCCCAGATATTTTTAGGACAGTATTAACGTTTAAATCACTTAAGAGTATCAATTTTGCACGTGTCTCGGTGCCATAATAACGTTAAGGTAACTTAACTTTAAATATCAAATTAATTAGGAATACGCAATACGTATTGCGTTATATGTATCTTGAATACGACGGTTTTTTTTCTAGTTATTTTTTTATGTATCATTATTGTCTCAGATGTTTCTGAAAAATGTCGTCTTTATATCTACTAAAGTATTTTATAAGAGAAAAACCAAATTTAGCAATTAACTCATTCGCTGCGCATGCCCACCAGGTTTGTACTCCCTGGAGCTGGGAAGCATCAACCTAGAAAATATATTGTATTCCTGCGTTGTTATTTTGAATA